>CM037785.1:21360217-21410217 GCA_021229015.1 Solen grandis | reverse complement strand
TTAAAAATAAAATGGGATACGAAAGGATCAATTCCCCATTGCTACATATTTTGCCTTCATTTTCAGCATTGAATACAATTCATTCCCGGGTTTTTTTTTTGGGGTATTATCACTTCATTTACTTTAGTTCACTAACAGTTTATAAAAAATCATCTGCTGTATAAAAAAAAAAAAAAAAAAAAAATATTATCTAGAGTCTAATAAAAATAAGATTTATAAAAAAAAGTACCAGTATGAAAAAAAGTCTTGTTTGAAATTTATTTATGTTATTTATATAATTCAAAATTTTTTAAGGTATAATTGTAGGACATTATTATTAGTGGTTGTATTTGAGACAGCTGAAATAAATAACAGTAAATAAATTCATATCAATTTATTTAATGATGATACTGATGAAAATAGAAATTTAAAACATTTAAATGGGGAAACACTATGAGAGTTAAGGGTGTAACGATATGCTTACCCAATGATACGATACATATCGCGATACAGTGGACATGATACCATACGTATCCCGATACGGGCTTTTAATTTTTGTCAACCTTGTTTCCTATCTTTAAATAAAAAAATAAATGATGAAGAGACAAAGATAAATTCTTGTTAATATATTAGTTTTTTATCATAATAATTACAAATTAAGTTTTGCTTTCTGTAGACACTTTTTTATATGATTTAATTTGTTGTTTACTGATAAAAATCTTGTTTTAAACGTCATTAAAAAATCAAAAGTAATATCAAAACTACATGATAATGCTGTAAATATTGCAGAAACTTAAACTTAAAGACTTATTTTAAATGCTTATTCTATAATAGACGTCAGCATGACAACCACTTAAATATTTTCAATGCAATCACTAAAGAGGATACTTGAAGTTGAAGCATCCACATTTATACCAAGGAAAAAACACCTGCAGTTCCAGTCGGATGAAGTTTTTGATTTCAGATGTTCGATTTGCGATAATTTGCATCAGACTAAGCATTTAATTGATGCCATTTCATTTAAATCAGTATCTTTCATGTAGTTACCTGTTGAAATTTCGCTCTTTTGCTCAAAATGCAAACTGATCCATCAATTAAATTGATTAAAAAATACAGAGGTCATCAACATTGTTGATGTTCACCGCATATGGCCACCATTGTGATGATTACGCAATTTTAGCTGTAAAACAGTAGCCGTAGAGAGCATGAAAGATGTTAACCAATATTTTGAACGATACTATCCGAATATTCCGTATCATTGCATAATTTGGAGGCATAAGAATGTGGTTGATTGGATAATATTCCAAGAATGACTCTGCCTTTTTATTGATTTTTTAACTACCCACAGCAAGTGCTTTCATTGAAGTAAATACACTGTAGAGCGATAGCGTTATTACTTTCTCTTTTGTTTTTTTTTAAGTTAATGGATGGGAAAATCATATAATTTTTTATTTCTCGGAGGCGAAAAATATCTTTTTTTTTCCGAGGGGAAGCCGCTGTTATAAAAGAAGAAAAAAAAACCCTGGAATTAACAATACCGTACTGTACCGTGCAGACCTGGATGCGACCGTGAACCGTACTGTAAAGAAAATACTGCGGTGTATCGTCGTACGGTATACTGTATACAACCCTTAATGAGAGTATCTATCCTTCATTCACCCATTCAATCAGTGTAATTTGCTGAAAACCTCCTCAACACTTCACTGAAGTGTCAACTGTCAAAATTACCTTTACTGTGAAATACATAGGTGAAGGTCGTGTCGTGTAAAAATCATGCGTTTTTTTTTTGTTTTTTTTTACTGTTATTCATAATACAATTTAATGGGGATTTTTCTGAGAAGAGGAATTTTGAGGATATTTTTGGGGAAAAAGGTGGTAAAATGACTTGAGGAAGTAGCCGGTAACTGGCTTATGCAAAGAAGGTAAAAAGGCCCTAGTCTCTTATTTCAGGAATCATGTTAAGTATTTGGTGATAAAGATTAAAAGTCCTTTGAATTATACAAAAAATTGCTATAATACATTAATATGTCGATTCTGTTACTAGGAGCTGATTCCAGTAAATCAGTAGATTCCGGTATTCCCAAATACTGCGGTGATCAGTTTTTTGGCCCTTGCTATCAGAACTGCAGGTTTAAAAGAGTTGAATCTATTCCCCTTGGTGATCTTGGTTTGTTCATTTAAAGACATTTTTAAGGGTTAAAGATAATACAATCAATATTTTCTGCACCGATATTTATCCTGTCACTAGACTCACATTGTGGTATAAACTGCCTATCGAATAAACTTAGCTTTATACTCATTTGTGACTTCATCCGTCCGTGACTACATTCTTGTTTACAACATCATGTTGTGTGATCGGACTGATGGTTTATTTTATGTTCTTCCTTTTAATTTTTTCCTGTGTATTGCTTTGAAATGATAGGATAAATAGAAATACTAGGTAAGTGTTAAATAAAAGATTAGTTTATCCTGCTGGGCTTAGAAAATATAAAACGCTCGCCAAGGCTCACAGTTTATATCTCGTACGGTACTCTATTCCGACGCAAAACTATTCTGATGCCTTTTTTGTTTTGGACCTCGATTTTTATTAAATGGATTTCATGTGACATCATTCTTACAAGTTTGTTTGTCAACATCCCTTTTAGTGTTAGAAAGCCAAAATGTGGCGAGTTATTGATGCAGGGCTATTATTTAGTGTACTTCATACAACACACCTGCAAAACCTCCTTTTCATTAATTACTTTTTCATCTCATCTGGCATATTTTCAGTGAAACAATGATATAATAAAAATATGTGCAACCAACATTTCCTCGTATATTATTTCTGACACGAAAATTCAATTTTTAAGAACTTGCTACAATGATTAAATGAAAAACTAATCAGATGCGTCGTTTCATTGTACTCTCAAGTCAGCCTCACTGAATTAGACATGCACACTAGTGATTTTTCGTTGAAAAAAACGAAGTCAGCCACTTGAAAACAATGTAAGACTGAATAAATGATTTAGTTTTACCATACAAAGGAAAACAATATTTGTTATGTTAAATTAAAAAAGACCATTTTTTTCTTACATGCGTCAGAACTGTGTACTTGAGGATATTTTTTAAGCCTCGCAGAATATATTGAACGACTTTGCTATTTAAGTATCCTTTAATCTTCCTTGATAAAAATACAGTTTGGTGCTTTAATTTACCTGATGAAAGGCTTAGACCCACGATGATAGGTCCTCACGGGATAAATATGATTGTTAGGTTACGGTAGGAGACAAAGAAAATACGATTAAACCAATACCCTGACAGCAAAATAACTGAGTCAGTCACGGGATTTTGTGATGATATCGGATGTCAAATTAAGGAAAAACATACCTTTGGCCTATAAAGCCATTTTCAATGGAATTCATTGTTTAGGTTATGGCTGCTCCTCTGTTTTTTTAGATTACTTTAAAGCATTATTACATATCACGCTGTAAACTTTGATAACATTCTTATTTCGTTTTTTTCGTGCCCCTTTCGAGGGTTTTTTTTGCCCTCGACTTTTCCGTATCTCCCGAGACTTCCTGATTACTAGTTTGCGGTGTCTAATCCGCCAATCTCTACGCAGTTATCTCCCCTTCATTTTTCGGCTAGATCTCTCCCACCATGAGAAGATATCAGGATTTCCTGATATACAAGTTTTAGCCTTCCAAAATCAGTGAAAATTTCCCCAAATAAATAAATACTTGACAATAAATTGTATCTTGGATAAACGTGTATTGTAAAGTTAGTGATGGTTTGAAAAAAAATATGTCGATGTACATAAAATTTTAGTAGAATATTATATGCTTCAAGATCAAACTCAATAATGTAATTTTTAAATTTATTTATTTATTTTATTTTATTTTATTTATTACTAAGGTACTAAAATTTCGTTGAGCTTTGCCACGTCTTTAAAGTTGTTCCCCTTGATTATTTCTAAAAATTTTTTTTTTTTAACGGGAGCTCCTTGTTAACACGAGTTTTTATTAATTCAATAACCTTTTAAATTTTATCTAATAAATTAATTAATCACATTGATTTCCAAAAGTATGTGTAGTTATTTATTTGTGAGAAAAACATTTCATTAAGTTCAAGTAATAAAATAGCCCGTCTATAGGGAGATGTAAACAGATATTTATAAATTTGGATTTAAAATTTTAATTACCTCCGACCCGGCATTAAGGCCGGACCGAGAGGTTGGGGTGGGTGCCATATGGATATGGCTCCGACCCATCGGGGGGAGCCCCTCCCGACAAATCGTCTGCCATGCAGAAATACTTGTTTCCCTGGTAGCCAACACTCATTGGCAGGGACTCATAGAGGGACTCACCCCCATGCCAGAGGAATGTCCCTGGCAACCGGACATTTCGAATCTTCCCTTTTTATCTGCAGCAACAATCTGCCTTAACCGGGCAGAGTTAAGGAACACAATTGGGCTGAGATTGAAGAACTTTCAATCCCGCAAACCCTTCCCCTATCCATGCGAAGTCGGGTGTTGTGCCGCAAAATTTTATGATAGCGATCTCTACATGTTGAAAAGATAAGTAACATGCAGGGCCTAGAACCCACTTATTCTATTTCATATAATTGCAGATGATATAAAGTATCAAAAAATACAAGTTTCTCCTGTGCTAAGGTGACTGATTAATCATAAAGTCAACGAATCAGTGACGACTACTGGTGAAAGTGACGATGACGACGAAAAATTTCGTTGACGAATTATTTACCAAAAAAGGGGGTGTTGGTTAATATTTCAACGTGCGTCTGATTGGGTAATTCATTAATTTGATAAATTGATACTTTCAAAGTTGCACTTTGCACATCGTTGGCCTCTGGTTGTAACCTCTTATACTTTATCTCGGGTTCAATGTTTATACATGTATTTGAATATTTGAGAAAATTTAAAATCTATACCTAATACATATCTATATAATCTATATGTACAGAAACTTTATTTTCATGTTGTACAGTAAAGAGTTTTAATAGGCATTTACTCCCAAAAAGGTATATTGGTATTTAATCATGATTAATCAATTTAAACAGTGACTTTTGTCTCTGATTAATCGACGAATATTTTTTCGACTGATTCCAATCACTAGCCTGCCTTGTTTACCGATAATGTCATGGGTTTTTGCGGATTGTTGAAACACCCGTCCAAAAAACTGATGAATAAATGGAGGGAACTGCTGTGTTATATTTGAAGATCTAACAATAATAACAAAAAAATGTATTTAACATATTTCTTCATATTTTTTATGAAAATTAATGTATATTTACTTTAGTTCACTAACAGTTATAAAAAATCATCTGCTGTATAAAAAAAAAAAAAAAAAAAAAAAAAAAATTATTATCTAGAGTCTAATAAAAATAAGATTTATAAAAAAAAGTTCCAGTATGAAAAAAGTCTTGTTTGAAATTTATTTATGTTATTTATATAATTCTAATTTTTCAAGGTATAATTGTAGGACATTATTATTAGTGGTTGTATTTGAGACAGCTGAAATAAATAACAGTAAATAAATTCATATCAATTTATTTGGCAGTTGGCAGGGACTCATAGAGGGACTCACCCCCATGCCAGAGGAATGTCCCTGGCAAGCTCGGACATTTCGAATCTTCCCTTTTTATCTGCAGCAACAATCTGCCTTAACCGGGGCAGAGTTAAGGAACACAATTGGGGCTGAGATTGAAGATCTTTCAATCTCGCAAACCCTTCTCTATCCATGCGAAGTCGGGTGTTGTGCCGCAAATTGTATGATAGCGATCTCTACATGTTGAAAAGATAAGTAACATGCGGGGCCTTAGAACCCACTTATATACATTAGAAAAACATCTCAAATAATCATAACACAAGCCATGGAACTCACAACAAACTCAGAATAGTAATCAGAGTTAAATCCATCAGACATTAATTAGTGTCATCAAAGCCATGAAACTCACAATTTCAGAAAGATAATTGATATCATCAGTAGGCCAAGCTATCAACATGAAACTCATAAACCAAAAAAAGGGATCATTAAATTTAACACTCGGCTTCCGCAAAATATGCAGGGGGAATTCATTAGCACAATCAATAAGCTTATAAATACTAAAATCAGGGACATCAAGCAAATAAAAAAAAAAAGGATAATGTACCATACTTAGGTAATTAGTTAATTAGAATGTATTCAAATTAGCTTGTAAAATAGAATTTTTAGCACAGCAGAATAGTCAGTAGTAGATAGTTTAATTATAAGCCTTTCACACGTACATGTACTGTAGAAACAGTAATAAAAAAAAATATATATATAAATAAAGATATACATATATATTAGTTTAATAACAGCTGTAGTGAATAGGTAGTAAATGTTAATATTAGTCGTAAACTTACCCTAGAATAGCATAATTATACATAGAGTAGAAGAAGAATATGAAGACCGAGGAAACAAAAACTTGGGAATGGGGGGTAAATTGAACAAAAGAGGTATGAGGGAGAAAAACAAACACATTATTTTATATAATACCTCTAATTATGAGGCTCATGGAGGACAGTCCCATATGAGCCCCTTAATAATAAGGGGACATCCCTATACAAGCCAATATGATCATAGTTCCATATAAACCCTAGGGACTGAACGGGGGTTTTTCAAATTTTTTAATTTCAGATAAGTTTATGGGAAAAAAAAGCCAAAAAGCCATAAAACTTTTTTTAACACTTGACCCAAAATTTTTTTGGGCATTTTTTTAAAATTTAGTTTTTTGTTTTATTTTTGTACTTATGTTTAAAATTTAAAATTTTTTTTAAAAATTTTACCTTTTGTAAAAAAACCCCTTTTGGGGTACTACAACTAAACATCAGATTAACAGATTTTGAAAGGGGCAAAAAAGGGGAAAATAAAAATTTTTTCCCTAATTTTAAAAAAAAATAATTTTAAAAAATTTCATTTGTTTAGTTTTTTTTTTCTTTGCATGTATTTTAAATTTTGGGGTTTTTTATTAAAAAAAATTTTTTAAAACGTCTGACTGTAGATCAACTCTTGAATTTTTTCTTAACTTTTTTTTAGGTTTTTTTTTCTAAAAAATATAAAAATATGATAAAATCACAACAGGGGTCTATGTTTTACACCCAAAACAAGTCACGTAGGTATATTTTTTGGGGGTCAGGCTCCAAAAAAGCAAAGTACAGAGTCCTTTCCAGAAGTCGGCAAAAGGCCCCTCCAAAAAAAACAAGGAAAAACTAATGACCCCGAAGGCAAAATAAAGCCAAAAAGGGGATATTTTCAGTTAAGTAAAAATGAAATGTTTTGAAAAAACACAAAAAGTATGGCCCGTTTTTCTTTTTTTCAGGGGAGGTTTTCCCCGGTAAGTGGGCTTTTTAAAAAAAGGAAAAAGGGGCCTATTCTGTTTTTACAGAAGGGTTTAAAAAAAAAAGAAACCTCATGGGCCCGTGAAATGGCACGCGTGGTAGGGGTTTTAAGGGGTTTTTTGGTTTCTTGACTTTGTACAAGATATTTTTTAAAAAAAAAGAAAAAAAAACCTTTTAAAGATGGGGGGCCCAAAACACCACTTTTTCGCTTTTAAAAAAAAAGGGAAAGAAAAAAAAGACCCAAAAAAAAAATTTAAACGGGAAAAAAAGCGTTCCAAAAAAAATAAAGATTTTCCAGACAAAGGGGCAAGATTTTTGGGGTTTCTTAAAAAAAAATTGACTGTTGGGAAACCAAAGAGGGTTTGGAAAGTGATGGAAAAGGGGTTTAAATATGGGCAGGAACAAAAAAAAAAATGAAGGGCCGCAAAAAAAGGGGTTTAATTCCTCATATTCAGCGGGGAAAAAAACGCCTACGTAATGTAAAATTTTGGGGGGTTTTCCCAAAGGGGGCATGAGCCTCCGTTTTTTGTGTTTCCTGAACCCGCCCCCGGCGAAAAAACCCTTTAAAAAAACGCTGGGGAAGGAATGCAATCGATACACAAAAAAGGGGGGGAGGGGCCCCCAAAAAAAAATTTTCCCCCCCTTTTTGGGGTTTTTAAGCTTTTGGGCGGGAAAGTCCTGTTTTTTTTCGTGATAGTGTTTTACCTTTTACCCCAAGTCTTTCAAAACTAGACAAAAGGGGGTTGAAAGTACAGGGTTTTTTTCCCAAAAGCAAATCATTTAAAGCAGCCCCTTGATAAAGGGTCTTTGCCCCCTTTTTAAAGGGAAAAAGGAAATGGTACACGCAAATATAGTCTGGCCAACCCCGGGGAAAATGCTTTTGGGGAAAAAAAATTTTGCACAAAAAAAAGAATGAGGCTTTCTTTTGTTCTTAACCCTTTTTAAAGTGCAATCCTTTTAAATCTGCAGGTGTGTACCCATTGATCCTCAAAAAAAAAAGGGAAGTTAAAAACCCAAATAAGACTTTTTCAATAAATCCCCTGATGATCATGAAAAGGAACACTGAAACGTGCCCCAAGTGAATTTAAGGAAGAACAAAACCCAAAAAGGGGCCCCTTTTTAGGGGTTCAAGAAAAAACTTTCAACACCCCGTCAGGAAAAAAATACCATTTTAGGGCTAGAAAAAAATTTTATGTTGGGGGGGTCGCCAAAATTTTTTTGGACCGGGAAAAGCACCGGAAAAAAGAGCTTTTAACAACAAACCAAAACCTTTTAAACCCAAAAAACGCCCCATGTATCAACTGGTTTTAGGGTTTTTTGTGGGTGGCCCTTGAAAAAAAATTCAAAAACTTTAAGTTCAACAGGATTTCCCCAGAGTTGAATTTTGCAAGGTTTTTCCAAAATTTTCGAGACCCAAAAACTTAGGGGGCCCCATCCCTTTTTAATTGCCAAAAATCTCCCCCCACCTGAAAGCTCCCTTAATGTCCCGAGAGATTGGGGAAAAAAATTAAAAAATTTTTCCCAAAAAGAAAAAAAGGCTAAACTTCTTACATCAAAAGCAAAAATTTCCATACTTTTAAAAAAAAACCCAAAGGGAAAAAAATTAAAGAAAAAAAACAGTACAAAGAAGGGGTTCCTTTTGGGCCAGCACTTCGGGGGATTTTCGTAAGGGGGTTTTTCCCAAAAAAAAGGGGAAAAGATATTTAAAAGGAAAATTTTTTGTGTTTTGGGGCCCAAAGGGGATGTTTTTTTTGGTGGAGCATGCAAGTGCTTTTTTGGGCCCAAAATTTAAAATGAACAAATTTAATTTTCCCTGATTGTTTTAAAAAACCCCCCTTTTTCGTTTTCCAAAGTTAAAACAATTAAATTTATAACAAAAATTGCTTAAAGTTGAACTTCCCAAATTTCTTTTTTATATTTACTTGATATACATATTTTTTTTTTTTTAAGTGTTTAATTTTAAAAATTTAAAAAACATAAGTTTAAAGTCAAATCTTATTGCTTGCAGTATTTAATAAAAAAAAAAAATAAAAGGGAGGGGGGTTTTAAAAAAAAGTATTGTTTTTTTGGGGGCAAGGGCCCCCCCCCCCAAAAGAAGGGTCATGGGCCCCTTTTAAAAAAAAGGGCATTAAATAGGTGTTTTTTTTTTTTTATTTTTTAAAAAAAAAACATTTTTTTTTTCTTCATTTGAAAAAGAAAAAAAATTTTACCCCATTCCACCCCTGGATTCAAGGGGGGAGCCTCCCAAAAAAACATTTAAAAAAAACGGGGTTGGGAGGGTTTTTTAAAAAAATTTAAGACTTGGTTATTACTTAAAAATTTTTTGTGTAACAAGGGCCCAAAAATTTAAAAATTAAAAGTAAGTAAAATTTTACTTTAGGGGAAACAACGGTTCAGAAGACAGTTTTAGCTTTGGGGGTTCTTCCCTTCAGTTTTTTTCCGATCCAAAATTGCATTTTGGTGGGAAAAATTTTGTTAAAAAGGGTAATGTAATCAAAAAAACCACCTTTAAACCGATCCAAAAACCACTCCCTTTACAGAGGATATAAAATTAAAGACAGAGATCATTTATCTGGATTCCAAATCTTTTTCATTTTTTTAAAAAAATCTTCTGAAAGGTTAAATTAAAAAGAAGTTTTTTTTATCAGATGTAGAGGGTACCCAAAGGTAAAGTACCAAAAAATTGCAAGTTGGTTTTCTGGATTCTGGGCCCCTTTTGGGGAGATTTAAAAAGAATTTTTGGAGATCCAACCCCGGTTTTTCCCCCATGGAACTCCCTAAACAGGTGGTGGGTTGTATTTCCCCCTTAAAATTTAAAATTTTTTTTTTTCTTTAAAAAAAAAATTTCTAGTATTTTTTTTTAAAGTTGAAAGAAACCCTTTTAAAAAAAAGGAAGAAGGTTCTTCAATGAAGATTGTTTTAAAGCTTTAAGTATGTTTTTTGTTTATATGTACTGGGGAAAAAAAATACCCAAAAAATTTAAAAACATTTTAAATCCCTTTTTTTCCCCTTTTTTAAAGGAAAGCACAAAGCCCAATCGCAAAAAAAAAAACCCCTTTCGCAAATGATTTACTTTCGGGTGATCCCCCTTTTATTTGTTTCATAGGTTTAAAATTTTTAGTTTTTTTTAGTCATAAACTCATATTTTTTTTGGGATTTAGAGATTGGCCAAATGGGTTAAAAACTGATGTGTTATTATTTAAATTTATTTTTTTTTTTAAAAAAAAAAAAAAAAACTGGAAAAAATTTTTTTTGAATCAATTAAAAGTTTTTTGAATTTTTTATATTTCCCAGCCAAATTAATGCACAGAACAAACCAAAAAAATTTTTTTTTTCCCTTTTCAATCGTCTTAAATCTCTTAAAAAACCATCTTTTTGGTTTTACTGCCCCAAAAAAACCCAAATTTTTTGGGAAAGGCATTGTGCGTAAAAAAATTACTGAAAAAATGAGGGGTAGAAAAAACATGCTTCAAAGAGTCCAAACCTGTACAAACCAAACACGTTAAAAACCACACAGTGGGTGGGAAGCTTTTTTGGGGGCAAAAATTGTTTCGATTGGCCCCCTTTTTTCAAAAAAACACGTAAACCCGAATAGCGCTGCCCCTCTTTTTTTCCCAAATTTTTTCCCCCCTGTAAAAGCGAAAACCCCGCGAAATTCTCGGTTTTAATAAAAATTTTTTTCGGGCGGGGGAAGAAAAAAACTAAAATTTTGCAATCTTTAAAAAGAAAACCTTGAATGAAATATTTTTTTGCAACCCACTATAATATCACTAGGACCCTTTTACGTTAACACAGTTAGACAACAGGAGACTTAAGATTGAAGGGGGAAAAAATTTTTTTGGGCCCTTTGTAGGGAAGGAATCGCCCCCCTTTTCTGTCTTAAATTTTTAAATTTTTTCATTCTTCAAATTTTCCCAAATTCAACACTTTTTTTCCAAACGTATATTTAGTTTTCTATTTTTTTGAAATTGGTTTTTTTTGCGACAATCGAAAAAAAAAGCTTTTTTTAAACAAAAATGGGGTTTCCCAAAAAATCCTGTATTTTTTTCCTTTAGTTAGGGGGGAAAGACCACAATTAATTTTATATAGTTTTTATGCTTATAGCAAAGATATTTCGAAAGGGAAAAATTTTAATAAAAATTACCCTCATTAAAAGATTTTTTAAAGAAAAAATTTTTGGGCCCTTTTTAAAAATTGGGAAAACCCCGATATTTTTTGGCCTATTTAAGGCAAAAAAAACTTACGTATAAATTTTAAATTTCCCCGGGGGGCCTTTTCACCCCGTTTTTTCTAAAAATTTTTCCCCCCTCTCGGGAATTTGCTAAAATTTTTTAAGGTTGTTGTGAAAAAAGGGGCCCCCCCAAATTGGGATTTTTGACTTTTTTAACTGTGTTTTTATAGAATTCAACCCTTTATTGCATGTCTTTCAAAAAAAAACTCCCCTTAATTCGCTTTAAAATTTGGGTATTTTTTCTGTGTAGGCCCCCCCGGGGATACAGGGAAACCCAAGGGCGATTTTGGGTGGTCTTAGTCCGGTCGTTTTTTTGATGTTTTTTTGAGCTACCCCTTTAATTTGTGAAAGTCATAATTTGAAGAAAACCCCCAGATTTTAAAACTTTTTTATGCCCCCCCAACTTTGTTGGGGGCCATATATTTTTTTCGGTTTAGTATATCCCCCGCCCGTGCTTAAAAAATTTGGTTTAAAGGGCGGGGGAAATGGGTTGGGACCCTTTTGATTTTGGGTTTTATGGGGCATTTCATGAGAACATTAGACTTAACAGACAATTGAAAGGGGGAAAAGAGTCATTTAAAAACCAATTAGTTAGAACGTACGCCGCCCGTCAGTCTTGACATGGGGTTTTTCCTTTCTTTTAAAGGGTGATTTTTCGGGAAAATGGAACCTTAATCCGCCCCCTTTATGATACTTTGCACACTTTTTCTTAACTGGAAAACCCCATCCCGGCAATAAAAAACCCCCTTGTACTTTTTTTAAATTATATGGGGGGGGGGGCTTTAAAAAAAAATTTTCTTTCCTAAAAAAATTTTTTTTTTTTAATTGAATATCAAAACCCAAAATTCTTTTTTTTTTTATTTTTTCAAAATTTTGGCAATAAAAAAACTTGGAAAAAAAACCCCAAAGGACAAAATTGAAATAAACTTACAGGTTTTGACCCGTGAAAATTTAAAGCTGCATTTAAAAAAAATGATGAGTATATGTGTACAGAATGCAAATGCTCTATATTTCTTTTTTTGGGAAAAATAGGAGAGTTGCCAGATTGAAGCCTACATGTCCTTATTGTATGTGCCCTTTTTTAGTTTTTCCCATATTCAAAGTATTTAGAAAAAATAAAAGTGACTTTTTTGGCCCGAATTTTTTCTGCCCCCTAAGGGGAGTTTCTTCGGCATAAAATGTCCATTTTTCTTCCAACTGGCCTGAATTTTCCCCCAAAAACGATTTTTCCCTTCATTATTTACTTTTTAAAGAAAAAAAATTTTGGGTTTTTAAAATTTTTCTTTTTTTCCTTCTTTTTTAATTTAAAAGCCATGAACAACTTTTTTCCCATGGGTTTTAAAAAACTAACAATTTTTAAAAATTTCCCCCCCTTTTGAGGGGTTTGTTGGGGGCCCCCCCCCCCCCCCCCCCTTAAAAGGGGATGGGGGGTGGGGGGCTTAATGTAATCTAGAGCTATCACTAAAGGGGATGAATACCCCCCCCCCCCCCCCCCAGCCTTTGTTTACATTTTAAGTGCCCCGTATAGGAGATAAGTCACATTTACGGAAAAGATGAATTCAAGTGACAAAAATTTTAAAAGGGGCTAATAAAAAAAAGGGAAAATTTATTATGTTTTAGTGGGGTTTTTTTTTTAAAAAAAAATTCCAAAAATTTTATCAATTCGTAAGGGGACCGTAAAAAAAATTAGTTGAACCCGCATGCACATGCCAAAAAAAAAATAATAATAAAAAAAAAAAAATAATTTTTAAAGAAAAATTAAATGACCAAACTAAATTTTAAAAATTTTTAAAAGTAATAAAAAATTTTAAATTCATAACAGATAAAAGAGATGAGGGGAAAAAAAAAGCTAAAGAAAGTAAAATTGTTATTGGGAAAAAAATGCAAAGAAAATCAGCAAAAGGGGAATAACACAAAAGAAAAAACGTGAAAATTTAAAAAATTTTGCAATATGCACACTTGCTAGTGAAGTTCCATGAAATTTGATTGAAATCCATCCCCTAGTTATTTAGAAATAGCGTGGACAAAAAGGGGGAGGACCGACCCCAAAGGGACTCCTATTTTTACCCCCCCCAAATACTTTTGGGGGTAAAATAATGGGTTCGATATGATGTACAAGGGGTTTGGAACATCGCATATGAGTTTTTTTAGTCCGAAGTTTGGCGAAAAAGTTTTTTAGGGGTTTTTTCGATAAAAAATTCCCAAACAATTGAAAATGCATTATAAAAAACCCTGATTTTTGGCAACTAGTTATTTGGGATGTTTTGTACGGGTTTTACCAAAGGCCCTTTTTTTGTATTTATAAGTTTGGAAAACCCCCGTGTGCCGAAAATTGGGTCTCGACCGGGGGAAGTCAATTTTGCGCTGTTTGGCTAAAAAGGGTACCAGTAATACGGGGTTTCCCTTTCAATAAAATTTTACTTTGGAGCCGAGAATCAAGGATTTCGGGTCCCCTTCAAACCAAAAAAATTTCTATGTCCTAAGTTCAAAATTTTAAATTTTATACGTGCTTCTAACTTCAAAATTTATGATCTCTGTTTCAAAAATGTTATCTTTCCGAATGAACATTATGAAAATTTTTAATTGTTTGGGTCATTATAAGTAAGGAATAAAAAAAAAGAAAAAATTTTTAAATTTAAAGGGAAAGTTTCCCAAGAATTTGGGGAAGAAAAGAGGTAAAAAAAAAAACCTAAAAAAGTTAGAAAAGACTAGAGGTATAGAAATTAAAAGGTTGAAAAAAAGAAATTAAAAGTTGTAAGATGAATTTTGGGGCGTTCCCTTTTTCCCAAAACCCTAGCTTGTATACCAAACATTCCAAGGGCGCGATATTGTCATTTTGACGTCATTTTTTAATTTCTTATTTTAAAAGGGGGACCACTTCTTAACGTTATGTAATTTAAAGGGGGATTGCAATAGAAAATGTCCTTTCGAGACTTTTGGGGTTGGGCCCCTAAAAAGGGCCTTTTTGGGGTTTTTTTTTTTAAAATTTTTGGTGACTTCGTTCTCATGTACTTGGTTTCGAAGACTTTTGTTCCCCCATAAAAAAAAGTGTATTGACCTCATCGCCTCGTTTTTCGGTGACTTTTTTTCCTCATCGTGTTGGTTTCGGTGACATGTGTTCATCTCATGATTACGTTGACACCTTTTTCTTCTTGTAAAAATTGCTGTTTTTTATAGCATATAGGATCATTTCATCTTGTTGCTGTTGTTAACTTAATCTGTTGTCCCAATTTTTTTTAAATTAAAGGGAGGGTTTTGTCCCAATATGGCTTGCTGTTGTCTCCCTCATTGGGTTTTTGTTCGATCAACCCCATAAATTTTCGTTAAACAAATTCAATCAGTTGCTGAATTTTTTCCCATGGTTTTTGCAGCGAGAATATGCCCAAATTGTTTGATGCGGTGCGCTTTTATACCCTTGAGGCGGTTTTGATATTTTTATCGAGTGTTAGCGTACCCCAATCAGAGAACGTTATTTTCATTCAATGAAAATAACGCGAATTTTAAACCTTGCCCTGAGTTGGAAAACCCATTCCCTTTTGGGCCCTTGACAGGGGGTGGATTGCCTACTTTGTATTGAATATCAGAAATTTCGTTAAATTAAAACATATCAAGCCGAATTTGAGTAGGGGTGACTATTTTTTGTAACATTTTTATTTTTGTAAACTTTTATAAAACATTGGATCATATTTTAAAGAAAAAAAACATTTTGGAAAAGGGGAAATTTTAAAAAAGGTGACAATTGGGGGTATATTCTCTTTCGAGACATTTGGGTTTTGGGCCCCGATAAGGGCCGTTTTTTTTTTTTATCAGAGTAGTGGGTTTCTCATGATTGTCTATGGTTTTTCAGCAGTTTTTCAACATGTTTATGGTGATGAAATGTGCTTCAATGATTTTTAAGATATCATCGTAGTATAGATCCGTATAGTAAATTCACTCAATTTTGGGTACGATACTCCTGGGTGTTGTTTTTATTTTAAGCTTTCGTTTGGGTTTTGGTCCTGTATTTTGTCCCTTCAGTTTTGCAGTCGTTAGTTATATGTGACTTATCCATAGCACAGTCTATAAAGAATGGGATGAATTCATTTTGGTTATATTTTGTTACTTGGTTTTTACCAAATTTTAATGTGACGATGCGTGTCACGGGTATAAGTTCAATCTCTGACAACCCCCGTCAGGGGGGTGGGGGGTTAGAGTGGTTTTTGATTGGGTTTAAACACGCCCGGGGGACCCGGGTTTTAAATTCCCGGGCCCTTTGTTACAGTAAAAAAGTCCTTTCGGACATCTGGGGTTTGGGCCCCGGGAAAAAAAACCGTTCTTTTGTTTTTTTTCTACTTCTTACTTTTTTTTGCTATTTTTTTATGTCTTTTCAAGGGCTCCAAGTCCTTTTTTATAAGGGATCCACCATCAAGCGGGGGCGTTTTTTGGGGTTTATTCCTTTTTTCTGGAATGAAAATGATAAGGGACCCCCAAAATTGTTGTTTTCAATTTTGATACGGCATTCCACTTCTTCCCTTCTCTGTTTAAATTTGATGAGGTTGTTTTTTCACCCCCCTTGGTTCCCCCAGAATAGATTGTCCAAAAATTATTTTCTGGCTGCACTGTCGGTTGGTGTTGCTTGGTTGGGTTTTTGTGTACTAGTTGCTTTTGGTGTGGTGGAGGGTGAGGTTGATACTTTTGGGTTTGGAGTGGGTTGGTACACCGGATCCCCGGGGGTCGACATGAGCCCGGTTAGAGCTGTCGTCAGCTCAAAAAAGCAGAGCCCGTATGGCGTTGTTAACGAGTAAAAAGTTTCGTAGTTTCCATGGTTGGGTAGGGGGATTATGATTGATTGATTAGAGTTTTTTTTTAACCTCGCACTCTGAGCTTGTCATTTTGGGGGGTGGTTGTTAAAAGATGTTTATTTGTAAAAAAGAAAATTTATCTAAAAAGAGGTTTTGTATATTTGTAAACAGTTTTTTATGAATAATAAAAGAGGTTTTCTAAATTTGGGGATTAAATTGTCATAATAATGATTAATTTCATATATGTATTTTATATACCTTTGTTTTTTAATTTAATTTTGGGCTTATTTTAAATGAACTATTATTGTTATTTAAAAATTAATATTAGAATACAAAAAAAACTAATATTTTAAATTATGTTGTTTATTATGAAATAGTTTTTATTGTACTCTTGTATTGTAATTTTTTCCTGTATTCTTAGAGAAAAAAATTACCCTAATGTCCCCAGAAATTTTTTTTAATTAAAGGGGAAGTTTTATATATGAAAATAATAAGATAATAAGTTTTACTTCAATATATATAGCCCCCCCCCCCTTTGAGTACATAAAAGTTGAATTTTACTTTTTTAATTATAACTATATCAGTGTATGCTAGGGGTTTTGAGGATTAGGTCAATTGTCCTGGGGTGGGTATGCTCAAAAAGGAATAAAAGAGTAAAAAGTTTATTTTGTAATATAATTTTTTGTATTTTGGTTTGTCCAAAAAATTGGTAGGCAGGGTTTTTATTTAAATATATACAAATTAAGATAAAAAATAGTTAACTCCCCCCAAAGAAAAATATAGAAAAAAAAAAACCCTTTTGGGGGAAAGTAATAAAGTCTATGGTAAGGGCGATCAATACAACCCATTTTTGTAAAACTATATTTTTTTAAAATTTGAAAAATTTTGGGAACCCCACGTCAATCGACCCCTTGGGGAAAACAAAATGTTGCCCCGGGGTTTTAAAAAATAAGTTAAAACCAGTTTTAATTAAACTTTGAGTGAAGAAAAAAACGCTCCTGAAGGGGCTATATAAAATTAGCAAAAAAGATCCGTTATCCCCTAAAGATCAGATCTGAAGTGAATGATTGACTATGAGGTGTCAAGGGGAAATGGGCCCCTATTAAAATTTAAATTTTTTTTATTAATATATCACAATGCCATCACATTATGATGGACGGGGTGTAGAACTTTTTTACCCTCACACCAGGCCCAATGTTATAAAATTATCTATTTTTTAAAAAAAAGTACCCACTTCTAGCAAACAAAACCCCCCCATAGGGTGAAAAATCTATAGGTTTATGTTTTTTTTTTTAATTTAAAGTTTTTTTAAAGACTCCAGCCTTAAGCCAAGGGCGGCTGGCATTTTGCGAAGTTTTTTTAGTTTTGAATTTAAAATGAAAATTTTTAAAAAAAAATATTTTTTTACTTAAAAAATTTAACCCCTAATGCCAAATAGTCCCAAAATTTAAGAGAAGGTTTTGGGAAAAAAAGTTCCAATTTAAAATTTTTGAAAAGTTTTTTAATTTAAGCTAGAAAGGATTAGTCCTTGAAAATAGTTTCCCAAAGCTTTTGTTTTTAGAGAAAAACCCGGGGTGTACATTTTACTTTGTCCCCTTTTTGGGCTGTGGTATCAGGGCTTTATGGGGTAGACTTTTATTTTGTTGTCGGACCAGAGGGGCCTCCAGCAGCAAAAGAGTGCTGCTTTTTTGGGAGGTTTTTATTGTAGTCAGGGATAGATAGTTGTAAAAAGTTAGAACGAGTTGGCCCTTTTTCAGGTCAAGTACACCCTTCTATTCTGTTTCCGGCTCCGAGAAGAGAAAAGAAAAAGAAAAACGTTGAAGAAAAAAAGAGGGGAATTTCCCTTTTTTGAATTTTGATAGTAAATATGCTAGTAAGGAAGAGTTCCTTATAAATAAATTTAAACCAAAATGCCTAAAAATTTAAAATCTAAATTTTGAGTTTTTGTCTGCATATTATTTCTTATTAAAATATTTTGAAATATTTTTTAAATTTTTGAAGAAAGCCGACTTTGTTTTCCCGTATGTCCCCTGGTAAATTTTTCGCGCGTTTTTGCTTATTTTGGATTGGCGTTTTGGGCATACGACGTTTGTTTTGCCCCCTACATCACTCCCTAATTTCCCTTAATATGCTTTGTTTTATTTTTATCCCTCTTTTAATTTTTCCGCGCATTTCTTTTTTAATTCCCCTCCCTTTTGTGACTTGGGGACATTTTTTTTTTTTTTTGTTTTTTTTGACCCGGTGTCACTTGTCACCTACTTAATGTAAATTTTTACCCTTCCCCCCCGCCTCTTATGGTTTATTAATTAATTTTTTTTGTTTAGTTTTATCTCTTGTTATTTGGGTAGGTTTGATTATACATTACTTTGGTTATTTTTAAGGGCCCCCCTGTGGTGCCCCGAGGGGATGGGGCTGAGTTTCGCCCCCAGGACTTAAAGGGCTCTAATGTGTCCCCCCCAAAACCACAATGGAGGTGCCCCATTTTTGGGTATATGTTTTATCTTTTCTCCCTAAACTTGTTGGGTTTAAATTGGGTTTAAAGAGGTTATACATACATTTTTGTTGGGGGGGGGGGGGGTTTCCCATGGCAGCGAACGTCACATTCCTCAGGATTTAAAATCCCCGGGACTGCCCTCTTTCGCTGTCCCCACCCACTTTCCCGTTAGTTGGGGACCTTAATTCTTTTTGTTTTTGTTTTTAGCAGGGCAACCCGTTTCCGGGGGAAGCGAGGTCACGCTTCAGTCTTTTTTAAACCCGTTACTTCCCCCTTCCACACCCCCCCCACTGTTTTTTTTTCCCATTTGATTTAGTTATATTTTTTTAATGTACCCGTTTCCCCCAGAAACGTCAAAAACCCCCCCTTAAAAAAGATTTTTGGTCTTTGCCATCCGGGGACCCTAGGGATTTGTAGTCAGATAGTAATTTCCCTTTTTTATAAAGTCTATTTTTTAGGTCTTCTCTGAATTTTGTGATTTGGTGAAATTTGTTAGTGGGATCAAAAAAAAACAGGGGACCCCCGTTTCTGTTTCAGGGCAGAACAAACTTTTGGGTTTTTCCTCTGAAAAATTTTTGGGGTTCGTACCCCGGGGACTTTCCAAATTTTTAAACCCTGTTTAGTGCTACGTCTTCTTCCTAACAAAAACTGAAATTTTTAGCACTTATTTTAATCTTAGGAACGAACATTTTCTAGAGTCGTGACTTTTTTTCCCCAGATTTTTTGGGAAATTTTTTCTTCCCCCTTTTTTTTAATGGGGGAAATATATTCATTTTTATTAAGCTCTTTTTTTAAGGGGTTTAACCATTTTTGGGGGGCCTTGTTTTGCATTTTCGTCCGCCTGATCTTTTCCCCTTTTTCCCCCACATGGCTAGGGATCCAGCCCAGTTTCACCTTCCCTTTTCCCCTTGGTTTTTAAGCTCTTGATGTATTAAAAAAATTTTTTTAAATTATTTTTGTCAATTTTTAGATTTCCCTTTTTTTTGTTTTGTTGTTAACGAACTTAGGCTGTCTGTAAGTATCGTAGTTTTTTTTGGGTTTGTTTTGTTTAATCCTTTTTTAAAAGCATTAAGGATGGCCAAAGTTCGCAGGTGTAATAGACACTCTGTGACCCAATTTTGAAATTGATTTTTTTAATTTGGGGAAAATTTTTTGTGTTCCTGCTATTCCTGCCCCCGACTTTTAGGGGCCCCCTTTAAATGCCATCCGTAAACTCTATAAAATCAAAAAAATTTTCCCCCAATATATTTAAAATAATTTTTTTTATCTTTTCTGTTTTTCCCTTTGGGTTTTAAGTTTTTTTTGGGGTTTTTAAACGGGTCTGGCTCAATTTTTGGATTATTTTAAAACCCCCCTTTTAAAAAAGGTTTAGTCATGGGAAGTTAGTTACCCGTATTTTTGGGACGTGCCCCATGGTTTCAGCTCGGTGGTTTTTTTTTTTTTAAAACCTTTTTTTTTTGATTTTTTTTTTTAAAAAAAGTTTAATTTTGTGAATTTTTTTTTTAACTGGCGTCTTTCCCCTAGGGGGTTGAGGTCCAATTTTTTAAAAGGGGGTTTATTTTTTTTATTAAAAAAAAGGGTTTTTACTCTGCCTCAACTTTTTAAGACATAGTTTTGTGGATTGGGGGTCCTGGGGCTTTTTTGAGGGTCCTTTTTTTGAATAAAGTTGTAATTTCTGAAAAAGAATTTTTTGCAGGTGAGCTTTAAAATCTCCTATTTAATTTTTATTAAAAAACTTTTTTTTTATATAACATTATAAAAGTGTTTTGTCTGCCCCCCATTTTCCCCAAGACTTTTCTAAATTAAATTTAGGTCTTTTTACATTTTTTTTAAAAAAATTTTGTTATTTTTTTGGCCCTTTAAAAACCCTTTTGGTCAAAAAATTTTTCCCCCCAAAAATTTTGTTTGTGTCAATATTTGATTTTTCCCCTGCTTTTTAAATTGGGGCTTTTTTTTTGGGGGTTTTAATTTGGGGGTTTTTTGGAGACAAGAAACCCCCCTGGTTTTTACGGGGTTTTTTTTGTAAAACCCCAAATTTTTGTGACCAATCTTCAATTAAATTTTAAATATTTTTGCAGTGTCTCGGTAAAAAACCCGGGGTTTTTTCTTCATCCCTACGCCCATACGCAATGGGAAGTTTACCTTTTCTTTTTTGTGTTTTTTTATTTACCCATCAATGTATTTCTTTAAAGGGGTTTTTATCAGGGGAATATTTTGGGAGAGGAACAGATCCCTGGGATCCGTTCTCCCCTTTTTTTTAAATTTTTGAAAGTCATTCCTAACTTTAACTTTGATTTTTCTCCCCGGGAAATTTTTATTCTTACATATTCCCCCTTAAAACCCAAAGGAAAAAGGTTTTTAACCCGCGCCCTTTTTTCCCGTTTATCAAAGCATTGCTAGGTCTTGGGGAAAAAGCTAAAAGACCTACCTCCCATATTTAGCCTTCCCAATGCTGCCTCTAAACTAACTAAGTGGTCTTCGCAAGAATGATCGGGGGGGCGCCATGTTTGGGGGGAAATTTGATTATTTCTTTTCCCGAAATTGCAAGCCTTGGGTTAATCATCCTTGCTTTTAATTAGTTAGGGTGGATGTTTGGGTATGGGGCTAATGAGGCTGGTCGTGTGGTCCCCTTTCGGGTTTGGGTATGGGAAATAAATTTTCCCCTTTCCAGCACTAGGGGTCATCCTGTTTCCAGATTGATTGAATTAAACAAAAAAATTTTGGGCTTTTTGCTTTCCCAGTTTTTTTTTAATTTTATTTCCCTCCCCCCGGGGCAGAGTTCTTAAATTTTTTGGTTTCCATGTTCTGTCAAAAATTTTGGGGCCCGGTTTTTTAAAACGATCATTTACCATCGGGTGTTTTGGGCCCCAAAAATTTTTTCAACTCTCTCTCAACCCTTCCCTTTTTTTTCCTGAATTTAGGGGGGGCCCCGATAGGATTTGATCGATGCAGTGTGCTTTTATAGTTTTAGGGGGTTGACCCCCTTTTATTGATTTTGGCACAAAACCAATCAGGAATGTAATTTCCCTCCCAAAGAAAAAAAGACGCGAAGTTTAACCCTTTACCTGAGTTGGATGCATTGCCTTTTTTTTGGGCCCTTTACATGGGGGGGGATTTACCTAATTTTTTTTATAAATTTAAAAAGTGTTTTTAAAAAAAAAAGGATGAAATCACAATGTACGAAAAAAAACTCTGGTTCGAAAAGTGTGGTGTGTGTTTAGAGGAGAGGGAGGAGGATATTGTAATGTAAAAGGTTCTTCTACCTGCTTATATTCTCATGATTAAAATATGTTGTTGTAGTGCATTAATATTCAAATGCGATATTTTCTTACCTGTATTAAATCTCATTGGTAGCGAAATTACATTACTAATCCCCTTTCTCCAAGAATATAACTTAATATAGTATGGCAATTAACTGCCATGGCAAAGACAAAGTACTTTAATCAATTTCAGTATGTTAACATGTTTCAAATATCCAACAAACAGTTTATTGTACGAGTTTCATTACTTTGTTTACATGACACACGGAAGTGTCACTTGTTTATTCTGCGGCATCCTATGTTCAGAACTATTTCTCTATTTAACTGTAGATAAGTTAAAAACTATATGAACCTTACGCTAGTTTTGGTATGGAAATACTTTGTTAGGGTAATTGTGATGCTTCATGTTAATTTATACTTGTGGATGCGCAGAAGTGGATGTGTTAGGCTTTCCGCACGGCGTCTGATTGGTGGAGGATCCCCGATTATGGGAATTCCCTACTCTGATTGGCTAGAGGGCAGATGAACTCAGTGTGACCTTATCACAAAGTATCCCGGCGCGCGAAAGTATAAATAAGGGAACGCAAAGCAGTTTGACAGCTTTCCATTTCGGACCAAAACATCCAAAATTTGTCAAACGTAAGAAAACCAGAATAACGCCGCCCGCAGCAATGTAAATATACATTAACATTAAAAAAAAATATATATATCTATCAAGAGTATTTGAATATACAATTGGAACTCAATATAAATAACTTTAACATTTTAAGGGAATACATATTTATCAAGTTAAGGGAAAATATATGTATATGTAGAAAATATATAGGTACGGTATCTATTAAATCTTGTTATCCGCATGCCGAAATTAAAATACAACAGTTACATGTATTTAATGATCTCGTATTTTATAAGTCCGCTGTATGTTAACTGAATCACCATTCTCGACAACCACAACACAAATCCTGACAGGGTGTGGAGAGAGAGATAGGGAGAAAGAGATAGTAGACAGAGAAAAAGAAATATTCCTGCAGTAGGGAGCTCACGCTACAATACATACCACATAAACCAGTGTCGATGTCAGAACATTGTATGCGTCAGGTGATTCGCACGGCTTCAGAAGTGCCCGTTTTGTAGGGCACCCTATCAAGGTATAACTAGCCTGCCTGTGTTTTTGCATAAACATGGGCCTACAGTGCGTTCAGCCTATTATGGCACATGGTTTGAGACCCTGATTATTCAGAGTTAGTAGGGTGACTCCGAGTAATTCAGGATCACAAAAACCAAAAACGGCCCTTTTCAGGGTCATCAACTATATTCGAGAGGGAATATATCACAATTGTTAATGTGTAAGATAAAAAAATAAACAACAAGAAATCAAATCTTTTAGCATTTTTTTGAACTCTATAAATTTGCAACAATAATTAAACAAAAATATGAAAATGCAAACACTATCAAAAACAAGGACTAACACTGCACTTTAATGAAAGTAGAATGGGTCAAATATTCGTAAAAATTCAAAACACCACGCCCATCCCCAAATTTTTGGGTGGATGTTTAGCTGTGCAGTTTGTTGGTGCGATTACACACTTTGTCTTCTTGCACTTTGTACAGTTCTGAATAGTTCTGGTAAAACCAACACCCCCACAGGGAAATTTTTTTAAAATTGAAGGGGGGTTGATTCTGCCCGGGAAATTTTAGCCTAAACCCGTTTTAAAATCACATCCTCGAAAAGAAAAATGCAAAGCAAACAAACAATAGCTCCACCACAACGTTTTATCCTTGAAGTCTCATAAATTTCCCAGTAGGGGGCCATGTCTTCCAAAAAATTGATACACGAGGATGGTTTTTGTCCATACAATCAAAGTGTAAGTCGATTTATCGTTGAAAAACACAGCCACCAAGTTTCACCGGGTTGATCGAATTGTGGGTATTACTATAAGCTTTTAATCTCGGTCTGCTTTTGTGGATTGACTTTGCAGTCCACGGCATTAAGGGAGTAAAATTTGGTGAATATCCAAAATATACTGCCCCAAATCTTTCCTTTTTCCCCAATCTTGTTTAATTCGTTCTGCCATTCGCCCAAAAAGCTTCCAATTTTGTGATCTTTTTCGTATCTACACTCCCTTTTATATTTGCCCACATCTAATAAGCATCACTTTCTCACGCGTGGGGAATCCATGTTTTGTAGTTCAGCGTCCCATTTTTCCATCTCTTATACTTCCATTTTTTTAAGGCACTGTTCAAAAAACCTCTCGACCCATCACTTTTGCGCTAAACAACACAGGGGATTTGGGGTCTGACTGGGATGATCAAAAACGCAACCATAACATTTTTTTACGAATCAAGAGGTGGTCTGAAGTTCATGCACCACATGAGTTAAAAATCTTAAAATAGGGGTTCGCCTATCAATTGAGATTTCTTCGTATATTTGTTGGCCACTTTTCTCTGTTTGTCATGGTTAAATCTTGTGCCCTTTTTTCTGACCCCCAATCTCATCTGACTGTCGTATTGGGCTACCATAGTTGATGGGTCACAAAGCGCACAAAAATGAATTTCGATTCCAATTCCCCTTTTTTTATGGGAGCAGTTGTCCTCTTCTGACCTTGACGGGCTTAACCCAATCCCCCCACAGGGGTTCCCCGCATGTAATCGTCAATTGTCAGCCCCAATGGGCCCGGTTTAAAACCGAGTGATCCCGGGCTTGATGCAGGGACTGTATGATCTCAAAATTTCCCCTGGGGGAAATTTGGGCTGGAACGGCAATTTTTATCGTCTTTCCGTCTAAAAACGACTTCTAACTTAGACAAGTTAAATTTTGAAAACAAAGGGGTTGGTTCCACATCGCCGTTCATGTCTGTTTCTTTACCGGGCCCCAAAAGAACTTTGGGCCTGTCCTTGAAAAAATGTTCTCGATTTTTGCGCGGGCCTCCGGGAATGGTGAAATTTTTTCACCTCGCCGGCAATTTGGGATCTTCTGCCATTTTGGCGAGGTTGGTTTAAGTTTTTGGGCCACTACGGGAAAAGGTAAACAGTCCGAACATTAAATCCAGCTTGAATTAAGGATTTTTTGCCTCTGTTCCAAACAGAAAAAAACCCCTTGGGGGTTCTGTTGGTCGCAGTCGTACCCCTTACACCATTGGGAGGTATTTCTACAAAAAAAAGGTAAAAAAGCAGACGTCCGCACATTTCCAAACACGACCTGGTGATACTTTTTTTTTCTTTTTTTAAAAACCCTTTCTTTTTTTCCCGCAACTTACGCTCTTGCATATGACCCGTGTGCGGCTCCACATTTCCGTAGCGTAGAGCTGTGTTGTTTTACTGTCCTAAAATAAGACAGCAAATTCTCAATGTAGGCCCCGTACCATACGTTAGCATTTTTGGTGACAGTTTGTTTTTCGGGGAACACAATACTGCTAAACAAGCTGGGAAGAAATTATTTACTGGGGATGTTTCCCCCACGTTAGCCAATTTGTGCCATCCTTTTTGACAACTTGATTTTTCAGGTACAAGAGTTTGGGTTTGTATCAGTCCACTTTTTGTTTGAGCGGAATTAAAAAATTCAATGGGAAAGAATGCTCATGCTGACCGGAAAATTTTTTTCCATGGCATCTTGCTTCGTCGGGTAGGTGGGACTGTGTCAAAATCAAGTTCATTTGCAAACTCACAACACCGTTTGCTCATTTTTAAATCAAAAAATCTAACGGTCGTGATGAGATTTTTTTGGTTCTCCTTGAGTCGGAAGCAGAATGTGTCGACGTTTGAAGCTGAAGCTTTAACCTCTAGATTTTTTCTGCCCCAAAATCTTTCAACAATGATTTACCCCGTTTTTGTCACTGTCTTTACTTTTGGCCCAACAGAATACTTTTGCGGCCCCAACCTTGTTTAAACCCCTCTTTTTTCAGTGTCTGTGCCTGAATTTACGAGGGGTTTCACCAGGGGTAAGAGTTCGGGCCATTTCTTGAACAGGGAGCCCATAATTCAATTATCGAGGTGCCCACTAAACTGAATCATGTGTCTTTCTTTTAAAAAGGGGAAGTTTCACCACGATTCCCGGAGTGAAAAATGAACCCCCTGTGTGGGTTTTATATAACGATCTCTTTTAAAATATGACTGCTGACAGGAAAGTAGGTAATTAGAATCAAAGTGCATGTGGGATAGACCCTGCTTTTTTTTTTCCCAAAATGCACAACCTTAAAATTGGTGTTCCTCCCCATAAAAATGTTTTGCCGATCGGTTAACAAAAGAGGGGTTCTCTTCGTGAAAGTCCAAACCCCTACTTGAACTTCTTGTCTCTGTCCGGAAACACCACAGTATTTCCCCTCCCCCAAGTTCGTAAGGAGGGATGGATAAATTTCCAAACCGTTCTTTGATCCACTATTCCCGGTAAATTGACACTTTTTGCCCAACCCGGAAAAATAAGCCCCAAATGTGAGGTTTCTTTGAGTTTAAATGTTTTAGTGGCTTTTTAATACCCTTGTCCATTCGTCAGTGAGAGGGGGTGACGCATAGATCCTGCAGGGAAAAAGGGGTATTGCCCTTTTTTTTGCCTTCTAATTTCACACCCGTTTTTCACTTGTGAAAAGGCTGCACCAGTTTGGTCTTTAGTCACGACGTGAATTTTCCTTCTTCTTTTCGATGTTTTTGACTTGTTGGGAACGATCATTCCACGAGACCCACTTCCCAATTTTGTTTTTCGACTAAAGGGTTTTTTCCGCTTGTTCTAAATAAACCCCTTGTGTGTTTTTTGGGGTACAATGTCATAACATCACTGGAAATGATGTAAAAAGAGTTCAGTTTTTAAATTTTTTTAAACTTGGTTTGGAAAAAATGTATCCAATAAAAGTACTCCAGCAGCAACCAAAGTTCACGATCTGGTTTTGGGGACACAGGTTCAAATGACACGATTACGATATAAAGATACCCAAAAATCTGGTCAAGAAAGTGATTCGTTGTTTGGTACCTCACTGCGGGTTTCGGATGGACATGTGTTCAGACGTTTATACTTTTTACAAATGCGATTTGGAACCCAAGTTAAATTTTTTAGATATCCAAGCCATTGATTTCATTTTGAAAATTTTTAAAACGCCTACACCCTTTCGCCGAAAAGAACTGATTCCCACTTCGATACTCATATTTTTTATATTTGAAATTTCACCCTTAAAAGGGATCCGGCGATAGTTTTCCCCAGAAAAGTCTTAAGTTTTACGGTCAATGGATGTTTTTCTGTTGATGGAACCACTTGAACAATTCCACTGCCCCGTTGGGTAAAACCCTTTTGGCAAAGTTTGTTTGGGTTTTTTTGTCCACAAAATCACCCACTTTCAATCAGTTGATTTTTATTTTTCTTTTGGTGGTTCCAACTTCTTTGTGACTTATGCCTTTTCTTAGAACAGAGCAGGGGTTGCCGATGCTTCGAGAAAACGATGATTGTCCCCATGTACCGATTGCGACATCCACAAAATGACGGTCTTGTGAGAGTAAAATTTTTCCAATTTTCTTGTTTTAACGTACTTTGAAAACGTTCAACAATACTCGCTTTTAGTTTCGGGGTTTTTAAAACGTGAAAGAAATGAAGTAGTTGTCAAAACTGTACTGCCCGGAGTTTAAAAATAATGCAACGGCCTAGGGTTTTCTTCTCTTTTTTTTTTGTCCTGACAGGGTAATGGTAAGAAACGTAGATGAAAAGAAGAAAAAAAACAAAAATCCCATGTATAAACATAAAAACAACAATATAAAAAAACACAAGTTTTAAAAAAGCCAATAGAAAACATCTTGACGGAAACAGTTTTTTAATATATAAAAAAAAAGAAAACCCCCTAGAAAGTCGGGAAAAATCTTTACGTGTTATCCCCCTTAGATAAAAAAAAACGGGGGTTTTAAAACAACAAGCCTTTATCACACTCTTTTAATAAAACACATGTAATACAATTAAAAATTAATAAAAACCCTTTAAAATTTTCATGATAAACCCATATTAACAAAAAAAACTATCAGAAACCCATCAAAAAATACAATCAAAAAGGGTTGGGGGTAAAAAAATTGTCCAAAAAAAATACACATTTAAAAATTGACACGAAATTAACTGAGGGGGGGACGACTACTTCCAAAAATTCCCAAATAAGGTTTTCCCTTGAAAAACCAAAAAATAGTAGTACATTTTTAAAAAGAGTAAGAAACTCGTAATGAAAAAACATCCCATGCGAACTGGGAACTTGGACTAAACAAAGCCGAAAAAAAATATCGTTGTCGTCTAAAAAAAATTAATAATATGTGGGTGGCCCCTCAAAAACTTCTAAATTTTTTGTTAAAAAATTCTCGCCTTTGTTTCAAAGAGAGGGGGTTTTCGGCCTTCTTTAGAATAGCCTTAAAGGTTTGGATGACCCTTTTTTCCCAGTTATTTCAATGATCTATTTTAAAACCACAATGAACATAGTAAGAGCGTAGGGTTATTTTCTTTGTATGTTGCAATTCAGACCCCGTTGCCATTGATGACGATCCCTCCCCACAGCTGTCGACGTAAAATTTTTCGCCCGTTTTTTTTTATGCAACGTGTGGGTTCTTTGATTTCCCAAACCCAGCCGTAACCTCTAAAGTGATAGATTTAAACTTTTTTTTTCGCTCTTGGAGTCATAAATTTCCCTCCAAATCGTGGGATTACAGTATTTTTAACAGGGACGAAGTAACGTGCCCTTTCTTTAGTAGGCGTCACATGAGAAGGGGCAAATATCTCCGGGTTTTTCCCTTTTTAATAGGTCTTCGTTTCTTTGATGAGTCGTAGGCAAACATCAAAAAAATTTTCCCCCTTTTCTTCTTTCTCATCATCGGTGTTTGATAAAACCATCGAGGGTTTTGCCCCGACTTTTGTGGGTTTTTGCCCTCTTGTCCTCTAAAAATTGTTCCCCATCCTCGTGGATTTGCCCCTTCCCCGCTGCGAATACATCATTGACCAATCAATAAATTTAAACCCTTTTCAACGGGTTTTCCATCATATTCTAACGGGCCAGTTCATCCCAAAATTTAAGTGAGGATGGTCTTTAAATTTTAACAAAGGTGCCTTTGCCGCATGGTTTTGGGGGAACCTGCAAAAATTGATTTTTAAAAGGTCATGGGTTTTTCCTCTTTTCTTCGCACGTACTCGTTGTTTTTTCAGCCAGTGGGGTTGGAGGGTTGAGTGTTTTTTAGTGACATTTGAAAGCGAAATATTTCCCAAATTTTTTTTTTTGTGTTTTTTCTGACTCAGTAAATTGTTTTCTCAAGAACTTTGATTCATTTTTTTTGTAATGATAAATCGACTCATTTGAGGGGATGGGGAACCGACGTTGTTCCTCTTCCATCGATTCATCTTCCCAAAAACCGACGGAAAAAAGGGCCATTTTCAATTTTTTCCGAATGTTTTCCCAGAAGAGGTAAAATTTTTTTTGGAAAAGGGGTGCAAGGCCAACGGGGTAGAAAACACCTTTCTGATTGGAATGTTTTTCTTTTTTAAAAACTGTATTTTCGGGTTCGCTAACTTGGGAGCTTTTGCCCTTTAGAAGCAATCGACGTTTGAGCCTTGCATGGTACTTTTTTTTTAAAAAAAGTTGGAAACATTCAGCAATACAATCCCCAATTTTTTTTGGTGCTTCTTGAAAAATCTTTTTCAAAAATTTGGGCTGGCTTCTGTCAAAGCAAGAACATTTTACCAGTTTGCGAACAGGGGTTTTTTGCGCTTCATGATGAAAAATGATATAAAAAGTTTTCCTTTTATTTATACCACTGTTAAAGGGGCTTGTAAACGATATTGCCACACTACTCAGGGGTCCTAAATTTTCCCTCATCGCAGTAAGGGCTTTAGGTAAAGGGGAATGGAGACTGGGATTGGTAAAAATCTTGTGATGTTGATGATGATAACGCCCACTTGAAGAAGGGAAAGGTCAAAAAATTTTGGTCGAACTGTGGTTTGGAGAGCCCTTCATTGATCCTTGGGGTACCCAACCTAACCTCACGAACTTTATTAAAGGGAAAATGGGTCAGGGGGAGAGAAGGGGCCCCAAAAGGTGAGTTTTGGATGATGTCAGATGTTACATCCGTCGAATCAGTATGGGGGATACTTTTGGGGTTCCAGTTGATACAAGCGTTTTTTCTTACAGTACAAAACGGTAAGAGGGAATGCCTCTTCTTCCCTTTTTTGTTTCCTACTGGTGACTTGCGTTTGGGTTTGGGTGTTTTATGGTTTTGCGTGCCCCTTTCCCGGTGGTGCTATCGTTGGTATTGTTTTCTTCTACGAACCCAAAATTTTTCCCCCCTTTGGGCCCCTTTCCATCGAAGCGGGTACAAAAGGTTCCCCCAAGGAAACCCCACCGCCAGGTTTTAAAATAATTGTCGTTTTTTTGGAGATCCCCAGTTTTATCACTAACTGTCTTAAAAAATTTTGTTGCTTCCTAAAATTCATCGTCTGTTTTGGGACGTTTTCTTTTTCCTAAGATGAGTTTGCAGCTAAGGGAAACCCTTTTACCATCTCTGTTAATCCCGATTCTCCACTTTGTCTTTTGTTGGGTTCTTTTTCCCACCTCAAAAAAGTTTTTAACTTTGATCCTGATGTGGTGTGTTTTCCGGTACTGTATCCTTAAGTGATCGGGGCAGTTCCTTTTTTTTTCGTAGTGAGCCCGGGGTCCCGTCTTACCTTTTCCCCCAAAGGCACATCATTTCTTAAACGATTCATTTCTATAAACAATATAAGATACCATGAGTGTAATTTTTCTCTTGTACCCATCACCAAAAAGGGGGTAGTTGTATTTGGTTGCAAGGTTTTGACTACCTTTTTATCTTGTTTTTGAAAAATCCCAGTAGGTGCATTAAATGGACACACCTTGGTTTTGGAAAAGTTTTTGTGATGTAAAGACAGGGAATTTCTTGGGTCCCTTTGGGGAAACCCAAATTTAATTTTTCCCATTTTTTTCCCTAACAATCATCAAATATGACGGGGTTTCGAATTTTTCGTTAACTTTTCTCACCTCGGGGATACCCTGAATAAATTTTATAGCTTCAGTTTTTGTAACTGTCCTCACTTTGCCATTTTTTTGTAACACCAACATGTGTTTTTGGTAACAGAAAAAATCTTTTTTTGTAAAAAAAAGTTTTTTTCAAATTTTTTTTTTCCAACCACTTGGCCTGGAAAAAAAAAATCTTCTGGGTTTAAAAAAAATAAAAACTTTCCAGAGGTCCAAAAAAAAAAACACATTACAGACAAATTTTATTTTAAAATACATCATACAAAAAACACTTAACAACACACAAAAAATAAACTTGACACACATCAAATCGTTTTTTTTAAACTCATCCATTCCGGAAATATGGATTCCCATACATTTAAACCATGCCCTTCGTCAAACATTCCTGGGTTTTCTTAACGCCGTTCGAAAATTTCCCAAAATACACCCAGCAACTCAGCCAGGATCCAATTTGGAGTTTGTTTTTTTCCGTATGAATATTTTCCTTTTTTGGTTCCATTGTCTGCAATACTCTTTTTTTGTGGGTGTCCCAGAGGATTTTTCCCCCCAACCAAATTTTAAGTTTTAAATCGGGACTTGAAAAAACGTTCCAGGTTTGGGGCCCTTTTTTTGAATATTCGGGCACTTTTAAAACCAAAAATGTTAAACACTTTTGCACAAGTGATGGGTTTTTGGGTCAGTAAAATGGAGATATCCCTGGGTTTTTTCCGGTTAAACGAAAAAGAGAACATACCCATCAAAACGGTTCAGTTTCCCACTTATCAATTTTTGGGATCAATTTTTAGACCAAGTCAAGATGTTCTTTTAAGTTTTAAAAAGGGAAAATCCTTAAGCCAAATTTTATACTGCTTGGAAATCAGCCCTACATCAAAAGTATAAAATTGGTTTAAACGGGGGGATCCCCATCGTCTGGGAAAAATTCTGTTTCCTGCGCGTGCCAAATTAAAAATAATCGTTTTTATAGCTTCAAAAATTTGAGATCATCTTTGCATTTCTACTTTAGAGTGTTCACGTAATCTCCATGTTTCCCCCCCTTCAGGGTAGCCACGCAAAGCCAAAGGTTTTAAGGTTGGGGAAAGTACGGACTGTTATTTGCCCGACCACGCTTTTTATACACCGACGGGAAGTCTTGGTCTGTGTCCACTGATCACTTTCATTTTTATGTCCTTATTCGGATTTATTTGATGACTTTTGAATTTTTTCATCTTTTACACTCGACCAATCTTAAAATTACTTTTGACTACAATTAAAACCCCAAATGATGCCTTTTCTTTTTCATTTCTATGCCCCTTTTTTTTTTTCGATAATTATACCCATAGTTTTTTTGGCCCCCCAATGCCACGAATTTGCAAAGCTTCATGTGGCCACTGCCACTTTTCCCAAATGACTCTTTCAATTGGGAAGTTTTTGGTTTTCAGGTCAAAATTAATCAAATGTTGTTCAAAAAAAAGTACCCATCTCCAATTTTTCCAACTGGGGGTTAATTCAAGTCGAGCATAGGGCGTAAGAAGGGGACTACCCGGTTTGAAAGAAGGGGCTGTGTTCGTTTTTCCCAGTAATTCCCAAATGAATTTTTCATGATCGAAAATCCGGAAACTCACGTGACATGACGGTTGGAGAGTAGGGCATACAACCGTTTCACCTTAGTCACATACTCGGTTTTGGTTTGAACATTGTTTTTGTGCATTCTTACCCCACAAGCAGTTCAACATGGTTTTGGCAACGCTCTTTTTCCTTTGTTCTTTTTCACGTTGTCGAGCCAGATACCCTCTATCTGAAAGTAATTCTGTTTAAAGCGGGCTTCATCATCTTCTGTTTTTACCCAATTAGGGTAACCACTTGCTTCTTGTTTCAATTTCAAGTATTTGTCAATATACTGTTTATACACATCTTTACTCCATGTGTCCCAGTGCCAGATGTGGAAGACGTCTTCCAATTGGTATCCTACCTCAAGAGCTTTAGCTATTTCACATGGGTCCAGGTACCTGTCAAAATATCTCTTGACTTAAGCACTCTTCCTCAGCACAGGTACGGCACAGTGTAAAGATCATTTTCTTGTTACAGTGAATAGGCAGGACTGGTAGCCACAGGTCTTGCGGTGGCAATACACGACATTTGATGAGTCCCTTGTACTTTCCAATGTTCTTTATATCAATCATCTCTTGACTTAAGATGTTGGGATGTCCCACGGGGTATGCTTTGTACTTGTTCACGAATGGATACAGTGAGCAAATGTCAGCATACTTGATTTATTCCTTGGTGGTTGTATCCACTTCATGGTACAATTGAACGGCATTGGTTCGTCCACCAAACAAAGCATCCCGAGGTATAATAGGGTCTTGGAAGGGAAAGAAACGGTTCACAGTATCTCTGTATTCTGGTTTAATCTTGCATTTCTGATCAAAGTCATATTTCCATATTACAACTGTGTTGTAACCTTGTTGTGCCAAGTCTATCAACCGAAAGGTTGTGGCATTGTATAATTGTTCCATAGTTTGAAGTGTGAAACCGTTCACACTGTCTCTCCTTGGGTAACATTTTGGACATCCGTGTGTCCAGCACCCCATGAATTCGTATACGGTGTTCGTCTCTTTGTGGAATCCGTCAACGTAAAAGGGTCCGATTTGTACTTCACCCCCATTTAATGCATGGCGAATGCTTATTTTCAATGGAAGCAGTTTTTTCTATCCAACGAATCCCTTTATTGAGTATTGAGTTTTGTTTGGATACCCGTCATCAGAGTTTACAGCCAAGGTCTTTGGAGGCATTGAATTTTTAGGCCAAGCTTTGTTGCACACTTGGGCTAGAGTGGTCGCTTCCAGGAACGGATCAATTTGGTCACTGGCCAACAGTTCTTTCCTAAACTCTCCACAACTCGTCTCAAGATGTCCACATCTGATTTGCAGTACTTTTGCATTTCTAACTGAAAGTGAAACAGCCTTTTGTGCCACTTTTGCATTGTACCATTTCAGAAACGCTTCTTTCTTGTAAGGTATCATGCTGTTGGGTCTGTAAAAATGTACGGGGAGATAGTCTCCAATGTAGTCTTGGTATTCAACCGTGTTGGCATAAAATGGAAAACATCCTTTTCCATCTCAGTCAATCCAAACGTGTCGGGGAAATCGGACAAAGGCATGTTGAGAAAACTCAGTGAGTCGATGAATCTCACTTGATGGGCTTTCATCATTAGAATTTTGCTTCCATTCATGATCAATTCGGTTTGACTGTATCATGTGTCAGTAAGTGCCTCAAAATAAACTGTGCATCGTATCCTTGTGAGTTGTGAGCAATAGCTGTGGTACCGTTGTGACTGGGTTGAAACAGCCATGCACAAAATTCTGACAAGGTGTTGTTACCACTAAATAATTTTTTCTCTTGCCTCATCACAGATTCGCATTTCTGACACGGGGATTGACACATACAGTCTCCACAAGCACGCTGAACAACACACAAGTTTGGTATATGTTCACCCAAATCAAATCGACACTCAAAGTCAAAGAAGATGAAAGGTACAATCGGTGACGTCATGTTCTCTGGTTCTTTGTACGTGGGGATATAACACTGATGTTCTGCATCCACAACTTTCTTGCAATACCTGCATTTCTTAGTGCCGGGACAGAGATGGTTCTTCTTTGTGGCCACAACCATTTGACCACAGGTCTTGCAATTCCATACACTTTCACAGATGTTTTTTGTAGATTTTCCTGGTTTCACTTTGTGCTGATCAAAACATTTCTGACTATGAAATGTTCTACCACACTGACCACATGGAAAGAATCCTTCTTTTGGGCATAGTGTCGAGGCGTAACACAGACAAATATTCTTGCACAAGTGAGCTTCTCTGTTGTTATAACCGTAGTTACAGTGTTCACAGAAGTAGCTGTATCCCAGGAAACCAGTGATCGATGTAATGCAATCATAATGTTTATCGTGCCAAGCACATACTGTCGTGAGCATTGTCTATCTTCACCATACTTCGTTTGACTTTGGACATGTTCTCAATGCTCATGTGTGATCCAAACGTTCTTCTTCTTTTTCCACCACCTCCCTCAGGCATAATGACATGTGTCATTTCTAACTGGAGATGCCCGTCATGAATCTCAAACTTGTGGTTGCTCTGTGATACTTTCTCTATTTCGTTCAACAGCGTATCTCCCGAAATGTGTGTTGCATTCCCGAACGGAATGTAGATACCAAACGCTAGGTCAGGATGATTTATGGAGATACGAATTTGATCGTTGTCATTGACCCGTGCTTCTCTGTATAACTGTTTCACCATGTCATTGAACAGTTGATGTGTAAATTCAAATGTTTTTTTATATCTTTCAAAAGTAACATCGTACACGTGGCCATTCGTTTTAAATTTTCTTGAAGTTCTCTGTGACCGTGGCTGTATGGAATAATATTCCCGTATATCACTCTTGGTCTTTTTTGCAGGTGGCTCATCATCGTTGCTTTCGTCACTACTCGACATCGTTGTGATCATAAGTAAGTGAGCAAAGCTTTTTTATACACCTGATCTCAGGCCTATAAAGCGCGGTGTGACCCGTCCACTTCATCACTCTCAAACCTGATTCAGACTGCTCTCTTCAGAATGACCTGCAACACATTTGAGTTCTGGGTGAAAGGACAACTACAAGCTACCAGTGACAAGCTGATCAGACTAGAAACAGAAAGACAAGTGACATGCTACCGCTGTCAGGAAAAGGGACATTGGAAAAATTAACACCTCAAACAGCACGGGTGTGTTACCGTTGTCATGAACTGGGACATTTTGTTTCTAATTGCCCAAAGCCTGCAGTGTGCTACAGCTGTCACGAACAAGGCCACTTTGCATCTGCTTGTCCTAAGAAAGGAATGAATAGTACTGTACCTACAGTAAACGCACAGGCGGACAGTGAAATGCAGAAAATGGACGTAGTTGAGACAGTGCCACAGACGGACAGTGAGGTTGAGTTGCTAGAGGCTGTCTCTGAGTTTGAGAAACCTACCGTTAAACCCAAGAAACGCAAGAGAAGCGTCAACACATGCATCGTGTGTCCTGAGGCTCACCCATTAACAAGCAGTACAGAGTGTAACCGACCAGCTAAGAAGCGAAAAATGTGACATTTGAACACTAGACTCGAAAACAAAGTTGTGTTATGTTCATTATTTGCTGTATGACCCACGTTTAATTCATTGTTGTTGTATGACACATGTTAAACACAAAAATCATATGACAATTGTATTAGTTATCCTTTCTACATCATTGTAATGGTCCTGAAAAGGACCGTTATTTTTGAGAAGTGTCTAGCACTCACTCGAATATAAATACCGCCAGTAATGCCTGCTGACTTCTGGATATGCCAGGTAAAACCTGACAAATCCGGGTACAATGGCAAAGGGGGTAAACTCGGGTATAAGTTGACACCCTCTTCCTTAATACCCTCTTCCTTGACTTCTACTTTCTTCTTCTTCTTCTCCTTTCGTAACGCCTTCCTTGCACGTCGGAATAACTTACGAAGGAACTTCATGATGAAGAATGAATACATACACAGCATTACACAATTTATAGTCAAGAAAAAGTAGGTTAGTAGGTCAATCCACTTCAGGTCAAGGTCGAACACATCATTTTTTTTATTGGATGAAAAATAACGTTCTCTGATTGGTGTGCGCCAACACTCGATAAATAAAGTAGGTCAATCCGGTACTATAAAACAGTGCACATACTCTATACTTTATTATTCATGATTGAAACATGAGACCGTACACACGTATGTCCACCCCAGACTTACTAAAATTGTTCCTCGACAATCCCAGCTATGAGGAACAAGAGAGCGACCCAGACAGCTATCACGACCTGGTTGAGGTGTATGATCAATATCTCACTCTTATAGAAAGGGGAGATCTCCCTAATTACCTGTCAGTTACCTTTGAAGATGTACCATCTACCCTACTACAACCGAGATGGGGACACAGCCTGAACTTCATAGGTGACAAGGATCTAACCCGTTTTCATTTGCATCTCCTTGCAGGATGGATGAAGAGATATGTCATGGGATGGGACTGTACAACGTGTGGTATGGACCACAATTAATAAGAAATAAAACATGACGTCAAAATGACAATATCGCGTCATTGGAATGTTTGGTATACAAGGTCATACTCTTTCTCTCTATCAGATCTTAAGTCATCCTAGTTAGATCTAACAGGTAGGACATGTTTTTTAGTACATGCAACATACGGTACCATAAATTTTTTTTGGATAAAACCCAGGGTACCATATCACCACCCTACACTACTGACGCAAAATACCCCACCCCACACAACACTTGTTCTATGAGCTCGAGGTGTTCCCACGGGTCACCAAGAGACAACTTAGGGCTTTCCTATCATACCTCTAAACGTAAATCACTGAATATTTTCACCAAGAAATACAATTTAATCGAAATCCGGAAAAACTAAATACTCTAAATACTTCTAACATAGGTTTTCTTTTTACCCTTTTTATTTTTCCTTTTGTTAAATTTTTTATATTGTTTTTGTTTTGGCAAAACACGTTTGGCTAATTAAAATTAACTTTCAAAACTTATTATTTTCCTTTATTTTTTATTTTTTAAAATTTAATTAATATTAACATTAATACATTACAATTTCTCATAAAATTAAAATCTCTTTTACATTTGGCACCAAATTTACACAAAGTTAAAGTTATCCTTGCTAGCCGAATTTCAAAATTCAAAATTTTACCCTAACGGGTGCCGTTTTTTTTTTGGCGTATATCGGGTGACGAGGTTACTTGTTTGCTGGCCTTATTGAGTTATTCTCCATTTAACAACTCACATCTACTCATGAAACAATTTAGTCGGCACAGATGAGACGGTTATGGCTCAGGAATTCCTGGCACTCATGCGCGTAATCCGGCGGACGAAGAAGAGAAGGCAATTCACTCACCACAGCGACTATTCACGGAACTGAGCAACAGGAACCTCACATCCATTCAGGATAAATTCAGCTCAAATAGCAAGTTAATTCAATCTTAGCACAAATAACTTCGCATATAACAACTGCAATTACAGTTTCGTCTATTGACCTTTCGTTCAAGTTTCTACAGGGTGAGGGTCAATCGGTCGCCAGAGCAGCGTAGACGGACCCTAAACTAAACAACGATCGTGTAACGTCGCCCACGACGAGAGGCTCGGACCTAACTAAAACTTATCTTCGTACACCTGACCTCTTCGGGGTCCGCACACCGAGCCGAGCAAGCAGACGGCTTAGCACCCACCTCCAAATTAAATAAAGTTATTAGAGAGACACAGACACCTGACCCTCGGATGTTACATTGGTTAGCGGACTTTCTAAAATCAAGAAAAATTAGAGTAAGATTCGGTGGCTCAACTACCGAGATTAAGGAAACTATAAATGGTTGCCCACAAGGAAGTTTACTATCGCCTATCCCATTTTCCTTAGTCATGAACACCCTTAAGGATTACATTGATAGATATAATTTAAAAATTGACAACCCTTGTAAAGTAAACTTATCCCAATTTGTAGATGATGGAGCTATATGGTTACATCAAAAAGGTCACCAAAACAAACAATTAAGAGTATCCAATCTGCTGTAGATGCTATAGAGAAATGGAGTGACAAATTTGGCTTTCAGATAAACCCACAAAAAACTCAAGCAATTTTATTTAGTAGAATAGGACAAAAACCTGAACTAATGGTCCCTCAGTTAAAACAACGCGGAGAAAAATACATACAGGATAATGCAAATCCTGGGCCTTACTTCGACAACATTTAACTGGAAAAACATATCTGAACTTAGTAAAAATGTGAAAGCGATCTAAATCTCCTTGGTGTTCAAAGGTCACAACTGGGGATGTAACAAAAAATCATTAATGACTATATATAAGGGTTTAATCAAATAAAAAATAAACTATGGTAGTATAGTTTACAACTCAGCCAGTGACACACTTTTAAATAAGTTACAAACAATTCAGAATAAGGCTCTCAGAATAATCACAGGTTGTAAAAAAGACACGCCTATGATCCCACTACACATTGAATGTGCATAAATTCCTCTATCACTAGAGAATACATAACAAATAAAAAAAAAAAACAAATAGGAGACAGGTTACCATAAATAAGAAATAAGAATTTAATTAAGGAAAAAAAAAAAAACCCCCCAGAAATTCTAACACTCATGATAAATACCATTAAACATCAAGATATAGCTACATGAAAAAAAATCAATACAAGCTTATCTAGAAAAAAATATACAGTGGAGCAAAGAAAAGCAAGTCCGCAGGTGCAGGAATATTGTTTTAGACAATAATAATCAATTAATCTTAAAAAAGGAATTAAACTGGATCATAGACTATCTATATTTTCATGTGAATAACAGCAATAAACACGGTCTTAAAATGGCTTATAAACAAAAGCAAAACAGGTCAAACTCCACAAGAAATCACGCTGTTTACTGACTCCCTAGTGTACTACAAGCTTTACAAAATGAGATCTAATGCTAGACAGACTCATTTTAGATGCTTAAACTCAATGAACAACTAAGGAAAATAAATACAATTATTAAATTTGTTTGGATTCCCAGTCATGTGGGCATCCTTGGTAATGAAATAGCAAAGAAGCAAAAGCAGGATCCACTCATGGAACTAAGTCCCAAAGAAATCTATAGCATAATTAATATTAAGGTCAACAAATCTTTTAGAGAATTTTTTTTAATGATTATAAAATAAAAAAGCATTTTGAATATGGTACAATTCAAACATATATAACACAATATAACAATTGTCCCCTAATAGATAGAATAATAACCAGACTAAGATTGAGGAAAAGCAATCTAGGAGGGGAAAGAAAACCAGAATTACCTTGCATCCAGTGTAAGGCCCAGGAAACCTTTGAACATGTCTTCTTTGAATGTAACTTTAACAAACAGGCTAGAAAACTAGAATCTGTCATGTTCAAAATAAACTCAGGACCTATAAATAGACTGTCCCTACTCTTCCCTGACAGGAAAGATTACAGCGTTGACTTCCATGCCCTAATCAAATTCCTAAAAACAACCAGTTATCTAGACAAAATATAAAGGAGGATGATGTACACATACACATCAATACCCCTTTTAATTAAGTACAGAACAGGAAATCAAACAAGGTGACCAGTGGTCACGTTGGGGATCTTAAATCCCTCCGGGCGTATTCAGGCCCAGCCATTGGGTCACTTTGCAAAATCACAGACACAACATGGTGGCCAGACCCACCAGTCTGGTCACCATAAAAAAGGTTAGGAAATAGATTAAAAGGGCACATCTTGCCCTTGGTGCCTGAACCGTAGTATGAGGGTTCCATGCCAACATTTCTATTTTAGGCACAAGCATTTCACTCAGGCAGCATCTGGGATAGCCAAATATCCCCTGAGTAAAATTACATACTTAGAAAGAATGAAGATGAACAATAGACTGTACAATGAGATAAATAAATGAACATGTGATTCAGGTATCCTAGCCATAACATATGCCCACTAACAACCATCGGTTATAAACTGCCCAAACTTTGTACCAACAACGTATACATCCTAGAATGTCAATACATTTAATTATTAAACAAAACTTGAACTAAAACTAGAAGTCGTTTGTTTAAGATACAAACGAAGCGGCTTTCCGTTTGCTAATTTCAAAGGTATTGAATATATAAGTTAAAACAAAGAAATGGAATAATGATGCATAATAATGTAGGATTAAATACGTAAATCATCATTATCATAAATTATATATACTTATGTTTAAAAAAAAAGCTTTAAATATTTTTTTCTATTTATTTTCATCTTCTTAAGAAGATATTGAGAAAGCATAAATATGGATCTTATATGATTACACAACCGTTTACTATCATTCAGAAAAAAAAAAAAACAGGAAAAATTTAAGATAATACTATCCTCAAGAATTGTTTTCTTACGTTATTCAATCGATTTTAATTTTTTTTTTATTATTTATTTAATATCTTTTTCTTTGTAAGCATATGACAACATTATTTGTGAATATAATCAAAAATAATGAAAAAAGACAACCTTTTTTTTTTTAAAAAAAGCAGAGGTGTAAGCAAAATCATGAAAATACTTTCTTATTTCTATGTAATTAACGTTATAAACGTCTTGAAACTTTCAACTATTCATTTGCTTTGTATAATTGCTTATTTTTACAGATTTAGAAAAAGAAACCGTTAAACATTCAGAAAACATAAAAAAATCGATAGGAAGATATACATGTATTTGTCATTTTCTTCAGGTTTGCAGAAAGCCGTGATAGCAAATGCAATAAGATATCCGTAAAGGTTTTCTGACTCTAGTATAATTATACTCATTCATCGTAAATGCGACTCATTTACTCAAAAACGTATCACAATTCACTATTCAACGCAGGCATTCATTCCGGCAAAAGAACAATCGGATCTTGCTCAACCAACCCAATGACCACTTACATTTCTTTCTTCAAATTAATAGATTTCATTTAGCCTTTTACAAAAATCTTTTAAAAATTTAAATTTTTTTTTTACAATCTTTTGATTTTTAATATATTTTGCTTACACCAATGTTGTCATAAACAAGTGACACAACATAAATTCTTTAAGGTATGCTTAAGACTGGCATCAATACTCATGACGCTGGAGCGCGAATACGTACTGAAATGAATGATTTTTATATTTTAACGACGTCAAAATCAAGTGACTAAGGAAAAATATCTTTTTTGCAAGGACATGTTAAGCTAATGTTCTATTAATCAAGAAAAAAAGTATCTTCGAGAATGCGAACAGGTTTGTTTTCACATTTTCAAGTAGGCATTCCATCAAACATGAATAACTGCCATGTTTGATGACGTACTCACTTGAAATTTTCAAGACCTTATGAACGTACTAAGTTTCTACATTTTTGAAATGTTTAAGTTCATTGGTCTAATTGGCGATTTTATATGATTTTTCAAAATAATTATTGCTTAAGTATGCATGACGTCATAATCACGTGACAAAACAAACATTTCTTGCAGTATGCATCACTTCAATTTTAACTCTAACAATTCTGAAGATATAATTAAGATTGACTTAAAATTCATGAAACCAGAGCGAAAAAAATCTTTTAATTTTGTCTTTTTGAGGACGTCATAACCACGTGACTAAAGAGAAAATCATTCAGAAAATAGAATGTAAACTTCTATGCCGATATGCTGTCGAATTTTTTCGTGCTTCTAACGCATCAGGGGGCTTTGAAACATTTAAATTTAATTTTTGACCAAAGTTCAAACTCGGTATTGCCATGAAATTTTAATCTTTTCAAATTTGGAAATTTGAATACCAAGGTGGACATCTACATCCTAAAATACATCTTCTGTAAAAAGATCAAGATAATCGGACCGAAATTAAAGGCTCTAGAGCGCAAACAAACTTTTGAAGCTGACGTCAAATCTGATATGACGACAATGAAAACTGAAAATGATTGAATGTATAAAAAGATACTTTTTTATCGCTGAAGTTTCAATTTCATTAAAATTGACTCAAAATGGATGATGCTAGAGCGAGAGAAATCTTTGAAAATAAATAGGATTTTATCCATTAAATGACGTCATAACCACGTGACTTAAAAGGAAATCTTTCAGAAAAAAGAAAGTAGACCTCTGTGCCAATAAGCTGTCCAATTTTCATGCTTCTATCTCATCAGTAGCCTTTGTAACATAAAATAATAGTTTTAGGACCAAAGTTCGAAACTTGGTTTTGCCATAAATTCTTAAACTTTTCAAATTTGAAAATTTGAAAGACAAGGTGCATATCTACATCATAAAGTACATCTTCTGTGAAAATATCAAGATAAATATAAAAAAATAAAGGCTCTAGAGCGCGAACAAACTTTTGAAGCTGACGTCAAATCTGACGTCAATTGACGTCATTAAAAATTAAAAATGATTGAATTTAAAAACATGAACATTTTTTGGCAATTTAATTTTCACGTTGCTTAGACACTAACAATTAGATTTGGTTGAAAAAAAAAAAGGAATAATAATAATAATAACTAGATTTCGTTTGCACGGCAAACGATAGGACTTTCTGCAAACCGTTAAAATCTCAATCAAACTGAAAATTATTGATATGGAATACGCAGAAAATAGTGTTACCTATACATTCTTTGAAAATTTTAGACGAATTCATCTATTCATAATGTCTGCAGTGCGCTTACAAACTTTTTGATCTGATGTCTATTCTGATGTCATATGAATAAGAATATTATTGCATATGCAAATTCAGCATATTTAACATATGCTATAATATTTTTGTAATTCTGGACCAGAAATGAAAACATATTATAGTCCCATTACGTCAAATGACGTCTTTCCTATGGAAATCTAAAGAAAACTTTTTGAATTACTACATGTGTGAAATTCAGCTTTTTACCTCGAATAGGGTCTCTGAAATACTAAACTTAATTCCGAGGTCATATTTTCGAAACTTGCTTTCACCACAGAACCTCGGTCTTTTCAATATTTTGAAAACGAAAGTAAGGATGCCCAACAAAATCCTTGCTTTTTCATATTTGGTAAAACGGAGACGGATTGGCACATCTAAAGCGTAACATACGCATTCTGTGAAATTTTGATGAAAATCCGTCCTAAAATAATGGTTGTAGACCGCGTACAAACTTGTGTAGACGTCAAGTTTGATGTCATATGACGTCATATGCATAAGAAAATCAATGGAATGAAATATTAAGTATCTTGAATAAATCAAGTAAATTTTTCATGCCCCATTGGAACTTTGCAACATTTAGAAATTAACGCTTAGATATCAAACATTCTTTTTGACCTTATGACGTCAAATGACGTTAATCCTCACAAAATAGAAATAAGTCTAAAAGACTAATATTCAGTCCAAATATCCACTTTCTAAATCATCTGAAAGCGATTTTATACGTATTTGAAATTTGACGTCAATGGTTCGAAAATTGGATTCGCCATAGAACCATTGCCTTTTCCAATTTGGAAAACCAGACCCGGAATACACAACAAGAGCGTTAAATACACAATCTGTGAAATTTTGATGAAAATCGGTCCAAAAGTAATGGCTGTACACCGCGTAAAACCTTTTTGTCCTGATATCAAATCTTACGTGATATAACGTAACATTATGGAATACATTGCATTCTAAAGCTCACGGAATGATGTATACACTATTAAATTTCAATGGTCCTGGGAAGTTGACGACATATTTGAATTAACGCGTATATATCAGAAATTATTTTTGACCTTATGACGTCATCTGACGTCAAATGACATTCATCTTCATAGAATGTAAAGCAGACTTGGAGACATATATACTATCCAAATATCATCTTTCTAGCTCATCTGTAAACGATTTTATACGCATTTGAAATTTGACGACAATGGTTCGAATCTTGGATTCGCCATAGAACCTTTGTCGTTTCGAATTTTGAAAAACGGACACCGGAATGCACAACTAGAGCCTAACATCATATTCTGTGAAATTTTGATTAAAATCGGCTGAGAAATAATGGCTGTAGACCGCGTACAAATATTTTTAGACGACGTCAAGTTTGACGTCAAAACACGTCATAATCAAATGAAAATTATTGAAATGCAAAATGTTCTATCTTAAGCATATGCTATTAAATATTCAAGGTGCTCAGATGTTTTCAACATATAAAAATTTACATGTAAAATTTAGAAATTTCATTTCAACTCATGACGTCATATGACGTCATACAACATTCATCTTCTGAGAATATAAAGAAAACATAGAGACTTATACTCTGTCCAAATATCATCTTTCTAGCTCATCTGTAAGCGATTTTATACGCATTTGAAATTTGACGTCAATGGTTCGAATCTTGGATTCACCATAAAACCTTTGCATCATACAGCATTTTTTTTCTGGAAATATTTTTTTAACTTATGAGAAAATTGCAAAAGAAATTGGATTTATATAGGATTTATTCTTTTTTTTCTTTCATATAAATTCATGACTTTTTAGTGAACAAAATCTCACCATAAAATGTGTTTTATTCAGTACAATAGAGAACAATTACTCCATTGTGCAAAGGTGCCAAGGCAGGTTATCAAACCAAACATTGAAACCTTAGCACTTTTGAAATCTTTCCATATATTGAAGTACAGAGGTGCCCGAGGTGGAAAGGGACAAATAAAGCGTGAATAGGATACAAATAATGGTGTTATTATCAACAACATAATAACTTTACTACAAGAAATTTCTACAGTCACTTCAAATAGGGAAACAAACAATCTGTCAAAAAGTAGGGGAGAGTTAGACAAGTCTTGGAACTGTAACAAAAGAATACAATTTGAATCTCAAACAATCACTAAGGGTCAGAAAAATATAAAAAATTGTTGCATAAATCCTCGTTCAATCAAAAACAAATCCTTGGCTCTTAATGACTTTATTTCCTCAAATGACTTAGATCTTGTTGCAGTGACAGAAACTTGGCTAGGATCTTAAAAAGATAAAGCTTGTATTAGTGAACTGCTACCAGAAGGTTACAAAATTAAACAAGTCCCCAGAAAGGGCAGTAGGCGTGGGGGAGGGGTAGCCCTTATTCATAAAAGTAACATAGACATTAAGATCATATCTTCAACCAGTGATAACGCGTTTTCCACTTTTGAACATTTAGATTGTAATGCAACGATAAAAGATTACTCACTGAGAATAACTGTTATTTACAGACCACCACCATCTAAAGCAAATGGTTTGAAATCGAGTGTGTTTCTTGAAGAAGAATGGCCCAAGTATTTATCTAAATATTCAACAATAGATAAAAATTTCATCATAACTGGAGACTTAAACTTCCATCTTGACAGCCCCAGTGACCTTGATACCATGAAATTCAACAGTACATTGCAGTCATTTGGTATGTTGCAACATGTTAAAGAGTCCACACATGTGCGTGGTCAAATTCTAGATGTACTTATTACCAGAGAGGTCGACAAAACAATCACTGGGATATTAGTAACAGATCCAGGATTGTCCGATAGCACAGGCAAAATAGCGAAAGACCACTATGCAATTATTTTCAATGCCAAAGCAGAAAAGCCAGCTCCAATAAGAAAAACAGTTGCATACCGAAAACTTAGATCTATTGATATTGAATCCTTCAAAACAGACATTAAAACATCAAACCTTTTTTGTAACATTGACCAGTGCCAAGACACAGAAGAATTAGTTTTTGCCTATAATAATGAATTATCTGCATTGGTCGAAAAGCATGCTCCACTACACAAAAAAACTATAACGCTACGACCCACCTGCCTTTGGTTCACTGAGGAACTCCATGAAGCCACCCACACTAAACGTAAATTAGAGCGGAAATGGAGGAAAACCAAATTATCAATTGACTATCAAATCTATCGTAATCAATGTGCAACAGTTAACAAAATGTTAACAAAAGCTAGGGTTGATTATTACTCTGAAAAAGTTTCATCATGTGGACATGACCAGAAGAGTCTGTTCAAAATTACAAAACACCTCCTTGAAGGTCCTAGTGAAATTGTCCATCCAGCCAGTAAATCCTCTGAAGAACTTGCTCAGAAGTTCAGTGATTTCTTCATAAGTAAAATTGAAAACATCAGAAATTATATAAAAGCTCAAAAACAAAATAATTCCAACAGTCTTAACAGTGTTTCTCATTCTTCAACCTTGAGTAAATTGAAAGTTTTCAATCAAGCATCAGAGGAAGAGGTACAAAAGATAATAAACAAGTCGCCAAACAAATCCTGTGAACTAGATCCTAATCCAACCTGGCTTTTGAAATCCTGCCTTAATGAACTTCTGCCAGTTTTGACAAAAATTATCAATATGTCATTGGACACATCTCATGTACCAGTGCCTTTTAAAACTTCTCGTGTTAGACCACTGATAAAAAACCGAACCTAGATAAAAACACATTCAAGAACTACAGACCTGTCTCAAACTTACCATTTGTGTCCAAAGTGCTTGAAAAAGTGGTGAGCGCTCGACTTGAAGAACATTTAGTTCAAAACAACCTACATGAAGAAAACCAATCGGCATATAGAAAATTTCATTCAACTGAAATTGCCTTAGTAAAAGTACAAAATGATATCCTTCATTCCCTCGATCAGAATAATGTTACAATCCTTGTACTTCTGGATTTGTCAGCAGCCTTCGATACGATTGACCATGCAACACTATTAAACCGACTGGAGAATGACTTTGGGATTGCAGACAAACCTCTTTCCTGGGTGAGGTCATATCTATCTGGTCGTTCACAAACAGTGTGTATCGATGGAAAACTGTCAAAACCTGTTCATATGAGTTTCAGTGTTCCACAGGGATCAGTACTTGGTCCAAAATTTTACACAATGTACACAAAACCCATTGGTGACATTTGTAGGAAACATGGGCTCGAACATCATTTCTATGCTGATGATTCCCAGTTGTACATTTCTTTCAAACCTATCGATAAAGCAAACGAAACTGTAACAATAGCCCGAGTTGAAAACTGTCTCCAAGAGATTGAGTCGTGGATGAACTGCAATATGCTGAAATTAAATGCAGAAAAGACTGAGGTTATTGTATTTAGTTCAAACCGGAATGCTGCACTTGTAAAAGACATATCTGTCAAAGTTGGGGATTCTGTGATCGTCCAATCTCCATCTGTCAGAAACCTTGGTTCAATGTTGGACTCCAACATGACTATGGATCAACATGTCATTGCGGTCAGCAGGTCGTGTTATGGGCAGATACGCCAAATTGGTCACATCAGAAAATATCTAACAGATGATGCAACAAAGGTTCTAGTGAATTCCCTTGTTACCTCGAAAATGGACTACTTTAACTCTCTTCTGCAGGGAACACCAAAGAGCATTTTAAACAAGTTACAAAATGTGCAGAATACAGCTGCTCGGCTGATAACAAAAACCTCTCGATATGACCATATAACAAAATTCTCACTCTAACCTACAAGGCACTGCACAATGAAGCACCAACTTATATCAAGACAATTTTGGAAATCTACCAGCCAAAAAGACAGTTGCGATCTCAGAGTGATTCTCTCAAACTTGTAGTACCAAAATGTCGGACTGTCACATATGGGGATAGATGTTTCGCATATGCTGCACCAAAAACTCTGGAACTCTCTTCCTGTCGGAATTAGACATTTAAACACAATGGATTCTTTCAAAAGGGCATTAAAGACACCTTTGCCTACAAGCATATAGAAATTGATCTTTGGATACTTTTGGTTTGTCATCTTTTAGATGACATCAGTTTCAGTTGGTCACTACTGTATTTGGTTGTCATCTTTTAGATGACATCAGTTTCGGTTGGTCACTATTGTATTTTGGAGTTAGTCCTTCAACTGACTGTTAGTCGGTCACTACTAGTGATTTCTGTCCATGGACAGTTATTCGACTTGACTGTTACAGTGTCGCAACTGAGGACTGAGTCCGCTTCTGGCTAGGATACTTGACTTTTAGTCAGTTACTACTAAGGATTTCTGTCTGTTGATGGGACTTCTAATCATGATTTACTGTTAGTGAATAAGTTATTTTAATCATTTTTAGTTTATTTCATTTTACTGCAGTTACTTGGTTCCTTGCTGTTGGGGGAGTTAAATGTATCTAATTCCTCCATCAGAAACCTGATGCTTTATTAATTATATATTTTTATATAATATATTTTTATATTACAATGTGAGTGAGCGTGGTGATTTGTGTGTATGTGTGTGTGTTTTTGAATGCAATTGTAAAGCACGTACATTGCTATGAAAAGAGTGGTATATAAATGTGGTATAATAATAATAATAATAATAATTTTCGAATTTTGAAAAACGGACACCGGGATGCACAACTAGATCCTAACATACACATTCTGTGAAAATTTGATGAAATTCGGCCCAGAAATAATGGCTGTAGACCGCGTACAAACTTTTTTAGGCGACGTCAAGTTTGACGTCAAAACACGTCATAGTCAAATGAAAATCATTGAAATGCAAAATGTTCTATCTGAAGCATATGCTATTAAATTTTCAAGGTGCTCGGAAATAATGGCTGTAGACCGCGTACAAACTTTTTCAACTGACGTCAAATCTGACGTTATATTGTTACGCTCCCGCTCAGCGCTCCTTTATTCACTCTCTCCCTCTCTATCTATCAATCTGGGATGGGGAAGCACAATTCCAGTTTCGGTGTAATGACTGTTTTATTTCGTGTTGATCTAGGTTTTAAATGGTAGCGTCGGATGATCAACACATGTTATATCCGAATTCTAAGTATAGAAATGCTTTACTGTAGAGTTACATGCGCGAAGTTTAAATACTTTTAACTTCTCGGCTGACAAATGTGCACCTCATTAAACATATATGTGTATATAGGTCGGTCAACTTAAATAAAAGAAATATCTTGTTGTTTTATAACTTTAAGTGGCTGCCAAATGATCAGTCAGTTTGAATTTTGTGATATTGAAATGCCACATTAAAATCATACGAGTTGCATGATGCAAAGTGTGTGTCCGGATAATTTCCACGGAAGACTGATCCCGAGATCGGGACGCCAACCCCTTATATACCCGCTGGGGTGGTGTGACCAGAATATGGACGAAACGTCCAAAATATTGGACGGGTGACCAAAATATGGGACGGTGACCAAAATATTGGACGGGCGTCCTAAATATATGGACGTTAAAAATCTCAACCGTCCACAAAATACTCAAATAGAGTTCTAAAATAAAAACAATGGCGGAATACAATTAACATTAGGATATGACTATTTAGACATAAATTAAACTCCTATCGTACCCTAATAATATTTCTTGAACTCAATGCAGGTTTAAACATCTTTAAATCTTCACTAATGTTTACACTAGCAACGGGTTACTAAG
>CM037785.1:21310117-21360117 GCA_021229015.1 Solen grandis | reverse complement strand
GAAATATATTTAGTATACCTGCTACTTGACTTTATCTGTAAACTGTGAACTTTTCTCGGAAAACTGTTTTTTGTTGATTTTGTCGTTTTATTCACGAATATTTAACCCAATGAACACCATTTCATAGATCTCACGTTTTCTATATATATATAAAAAAAATCCGTGAATCTTCGTATTCAACGGAATTCATTGTCAATGAAACTTAACGATTTCACAGTAAATATTGCTTCCTATACTCAAAATATAAGATTACACATAATATCTTGTCCCAAGGGTAACGATTGCGAAGACCTATAAACCTTATATAAATAAAGGTCCTTTTTTTCAGGGAACAACACCTGCCTTTCCGATGACCGATATTATTAAGATACAAAAATAAAGCTCAAATGATGGACAGCAGCGGAGGACAATGTTGGTCTAATTGTGTTCGCGTGTTTTATTGCTGTTCAGTCCAGCATCTCTGGCCTGACATAAAAGCGATCGATTACCGTCTTGTCACACGTACACCCACACCTTCCTGGGGATCATCTGATTTTTCAAGAACGCCACATCAGTGTTCTCATTCTGTTTCAGTTTCATCTTGTAATGTTCATTTATTGATTTATTTGCCCCCTTTATAGTGAAAAATATCATGTAGTACAACGTTTGCGATAATAATATCTTTTTTCTTTCAAATGATGCTGTTTCTTTCTGTGATTTCAAAACGTAGTTTGCGCCGAAGTTGGCTATCCTTGGGGAACAAATTATTGAGCAGTTCTGTTTTACATAATCAGTGCTTCAATAGCCCATATTTAGCAACAGTACTTATAATGAAAGGGAGCGGAAGGTCATAAGTTCGATCGTAAACCCCGACAAACCAAAGTCATAAAAAGGTAATGGTAGCTCCCTGCTTAACGCTCAGCATATATAACGGGTAAATCCAGGACTGGTTGTTCCGGTGTCCAGATAAATTGACCGGTTGTGGTATCATATCACATGTCTACGGCTGATTTCGCAATATGACAGCACTATATCTGTCTCAAGTTGATAGAGTCTCTAAATGACTGAAATAATGTCGGCGGGAAATACCATACGTGATTTGCTAATAGCGTATGTTCGTATATTGAAGAAAACATTCGAGTCGTCGATAATCCCTTTTCCACGAAGAAGACAATGTACAATGAATCCGATAATATCCGGAAGAAACAATGTCTTGTGGTTTTCAGGTAGAAACAAACGAGATGCTTAATGATATTATTGAAACCATATCTTAAACCGATAATCTATAATTCTTGGACAGTCTTTTCAGTTCTAATTGTTAAGGTTTGTTGGTACCGACATATCTCTTCATATCCTGAGGTAGGTCAACCACAGGTAGATTTGCTTACGAAACATATTGGTAGGCACTAGAGTGACTGATTGTGTCAGACAAACAGTGAATGATTGTGTCAGACAAACAGTGAATGATTGTGTCAGACAAACAGAGAATGATTGTGTCAGACAAACAGTGAATGATTGTGTCAGACAAACAGTGAATGATTGTGTCAGACAAACAGTGAATGATTGTGTCAGACAAACAGAGAAAATAAAGCACTGAAGAAAAAGACAATGACTAAATCATATTTTGACATCTAGTGGTGAAAAAAAACAAATTATCATACAAATAAAAGAAAATGACGCTTATGTAAATGCGCATGAATTCTTTTTATCTTTAAGCCGTGACAAGAATATTTAAATCTCTATCCGACTGAATAGAGTAAATTTAGCCCGATAATTAAATTAAATTTTGTCTAATATTACACATTTTGTGGTTTTAAAATATGTCTTAATTTGCGATATTGGACAACGTAATAAAGAATGTTTGCGTGTTAACGAGTCACAAAGATAGAGTGCGTGTATAGAGTTGCATTCTTGTCTCAGAAAAACATAACTGTATCACGTCAATCGAAAAAGAACTCATTATGTTGTTCACAGAAATGAGTTGAATTTTGGACGAAATGACAGCAGGAAATAAATGTTTCTTTATATAAACATGCAGATTGAGTTTAAATTGCTCAGTTGGAAATATAGCTTTATTATAAGGGCGTCGTGGTCCATCATGGACGATGACGGTTTCGAAGGTTGTGGTTTCAAATCCTGTCAAATGCAAGTATTTTTCCCTCCCAGTATTCAAGTTTTGTCCAGGACCCACTGAGAGGGCTTAGTTTAAGTTGAAAGAAAATACTTCCAACCGACGTAAAGCAAATAAATTTAAAAGAAAGCAATAATTTGGTGAAAAAGCAACACGGATCATTTTAAAAAATCGATATACGAATGCATGTATAGCTTCACAGGTCATTTCAACAGGTATAGTATCTGAGATAATTTAATGCAAACTCGTTGATAGTATCACTTGCATAATATATCCATCAATAAATAAGAGAGTTATGATTCTTTAAAATCCTCAGTTATAGAAATAGATTTTGCACTTAAGAATTTAAGATTGTAAGAGCTACAAGAAATGAAAATAGGAGAGTACACCATGCTCGTTTTAAGGATTTACATTACGGACGATAGAACATCGTTGTTTGCTAAATTTTTGAAGAAGAAAATGGGTATAAACAAATTTAAAATATTTTATTTCCAAGACTTTGAATTCATATTTAAATGATATTTACAAAATAATGTATCAGAATCTGTAAGTTATAAAGTATTCTATAACTTGAAGGTGAAAATACTGTCAAACATAAATGGAACATAAAATCTCCGTTGTGCCAGGACCAAAATGTATACAAAAACATTCGCTAAGCAATGAATATTTATATACATTTTACTTCATAAAAATTGTCAACCCACATATTTCTTTTTTTTTTTTTCAGATTCAATCCATTGATATAATATCTTCCTAATTTTTTAATAAAACTGCTCTGAATGGAAATCTAAATTTTAGCCAAATTTGCAGTTAAAAGGACTTTATGGACATTCAAAATTTGGCAAATATACTTTAATAAATCAATGTTTTAACAGAAAAATCTTAAGATTTGCGTTTTCCTTTAACATTCTACTAAAAATACATGAACACATATTAGGCATATATACATGTTCACGTATATGTTCCATCTACTCTTGCTGAGCACAGCTAATGCCGACATTTTTCTGAGATCTGCGGAATTTGCTACTGCAATAAGAGATCTTATAGAAGCTATATCTTTACCAGGCATGCCAACTATTCTACGAAAAATCGGCTTAACCGCAGATAAATCCGAAATTGATGAGGCTACATATGGATAGTTGCTTGATGCTTGGCTAATAACCCGCTGAAGAGAGAAGTAAATTACATTGCTAGAGCTCCAGGGGTTTGATAATCATAGATTTTATTTGTTTTGTATGAATTCATTGGATCTATCACTGTTGTGAATGTCTGAAAGGCGGTCTCATATACAGCTTTAGTGACCTTGAAGGAAAAAGGCATTAGTTGCGGACATGTATTTCTTCCATAAGTCTATCCTCTGATTACAATGAAAGAATAGTGAATTTGTTATAGTCATTGTTGTAAGTTTTTTTCTCAATCATTGTATTGTAGGTTTATCTCTTCAAATGATGATCTATATTTTTCATTATACTCGTACTTTTTTTTTTATTTCGGATGAGGATATATTCTAAGTCTGGTTTTGGTTAAGATTTTACTTATGATTACGATAAGCGTTCACAATCATATATAAGTTCGTTCTCGATGATATATAAGTTGGACTAGTTCTTTCTTTTTGAAAGGATCATGTTTTGTTTTGTTTTTTGTTTTTCTCCATTATCGTTCGACCTTTTCTTTGAATTAATCATTTGAATAAATGTGAGCCTTTATTGTCTCAAAATTCTGAGAATAAGATCTACCGAAACGAAAAATACCGGGAAACTTACCCTAAAACAAAAGCTGTCCAAAGACAGCGCGCACTAATTTTCTGAGTGCTGGGTAGTATAATGTTAGCTGTTATTATATGAAGTGTCAACATAAAAAATGAGGCATAAGGTATTAAGCCCATACAGTTGTGGGAGGTTTCAATTCCCAGGCTGTACTGAGATAGGAATTTGCATGGAAAACATTGATGTAAATATCCCCAGTATCAGGAGGATCTTACATTTGTTTTAGATGAACAGCAAGTTGAAAAGGGACATAGCAGTGCACATAAAATATACTTCCCCTTTTTATAGTGGTGTGAGGTTAATATTTTTGACAGTTTTTTTTTTAAATTGGCCTTACCAAAAAACTTAAACAACCCAGAAAATTTTAATTAAAAAAATGGCATTACTGAGCCAAAATTATTTTAGAGTTATCTACCCTTTTGAAATGAATATTCTTTTTGAAATTGAATACGTATTCCAAGTTCGAAATGAATGTGTTTGATGTTTTGGGGGAGTAAACATAACCAACCCAAAAAATTATAAGTCAAAAAATGGACAAAATTGGGCAAAATGAGCCAAAATGATGTGAGGGTTACCTGTTTAATGTGAATATGTTTGACGACTTTTGTTCAGCAACGCCGATGCGGATGCAGACGCTGATGCAAACGCCGATGCCGATGCAGACGCTGATGCAAAAGCAAAGTGTTACATATTTCTTTTAAGAGGTTGTCATGAAAATAGCTGGATTTAAAAATGAAAATGAATTATCATATTATAATTTAACAATTATTTAACAAGAGCTGCCCCGATACAGCGCGCTCTACTGTTCTCAGTGCTTGATATTATAATGCCAGCTATTACCACGTATTTGTAGAGTTAACATAAAAAATGTGATATGATATATTGAACCCGAACACATGTGGACATTTTCAAATAACTAGCTTTAGTACTTTCTGTGATAAAAACTTACACGGAAAACATTAACCTTAAATATTCAACAATTTTCAAGAGGACCTGACTTTTTGAGTGGTCTGCAAAGAAAAGGTATATAACTGCGCAAAAATTAAATCAAAAGTAACTTGCCTTTTTTACATCACTTTTTAAAGTATTTTATGTACTTTTCAAGTATTCCATATTTAAAGTGAATATGTTTGACAGGTTTTGAGAAAATAACCTTGACAAAAAAATTCTGAACCACAGAAAATTCTTGAGTTTGGAAAAGGGACATAACTGTTCCAAAATGAATTAAAGGGTACATACCCTGTTGAAATTGGTTTCTCCTTTGTCAAGTAACAAGTATTTCAAGTTTGACGATTTAAATGAAATGGACCTGAACGAAAAACTTAATCAACGCCGATGAGAGTGTCATTACGTAGCTCCCATTTAGTACGAAAAGTGAAACTAATAAACAGCTTTGACAATTATTCTGAATTGTAAACAACCACGCCAAAATGACATATAGACCTTCATTCTGTCTCATAATTCAATAAACCTTGTACTTGTATCAAGCATTAAAAGAAACGTAGTTTCTAAATGAAAGAATTGGCGTTCTCGCTATATACATTGTATTACATCTTAGAGAATGTAATCTGCTTATCGAGATATATGCATTCAGTCCATTACAGGCTGTGCTATTTCTGTTTCTATGACAAGAATTCCCTACCGTGTTGTGGTCGTATATTTACGACATGGTGTTGTTAAGCGGATATGTTTTAACACAGCAAATATGGTAATTATAAAAGGAATTAAATACATCCAAGACTATTGTGCCGTAGTAGATGGGGATTGATCATGACTCTTTAGCATTTAAGGATTACCCATCCATCATTAAATTGTGATCATGGTCCATCAAGTGATCGTGGCAATTCTTTAGCAAATGCAAGCCTCCATAGACTTTGAGCAAAAGAGCCTATAACAATGGACGATTGCGTCTGCACTTAATTCTTTTAAGCATTTAAGGAACACGATTATAATTAATGATGGATGGATTACCTTATGAAAACTCAAGGTTCATTGAGGAATACCAGGATAACAATCAATTTGTCCATAAATTATGCTTTAAATATATATATATATATATATATATATATATATCCTGCTTAGGTTGCCCAAGTCCATACAAAAACTCATGCCTGTTTTAATGGACACAAGACGATGGCCATTCAATTTAGATAGTAATCCGAGAGTTCTGGGCTTAAGTCACCTGAATTTAAATTTGTTCTCGTGTTTTGCAGCCGAAATCACGCATTGTTAATTACTGGCTGCTTTCGATGCACTGCATCAAACAAATACATCCGGTTCATTCGATACACATCCGCTTCTAAAGCACATTTCACTCCGGTTCAGTAACTTAGTTATTCTTTCTTTAAAAGCAATGTTTAGTTCAAATTCAATTCTTTTAATCTTTAATCGATTTAGATAAAGGGGTTATAACCTTGCACTTAACAGTTCAGTTCTGAAGGTTCCGGGATGGTGACAGGAAAGCACATTACCCTCAGTATCAGGTCTAGTTAAGGTATATTTCATTACTTTGCAGTATTAAAACACCAAAAGAAAGAGAATGATCAATGTTTCGTGTCTTCTTGAATGTGTTTGCCCGCTGTTAACGTCCCACCGACAGTATTTTAGTCATTAAAGGACCTTTGAGACAGATATAGTCCTGCCTAACTGCGAAATCGATCAAGATGTAGACAAGCGACATGTTACCACATTCAGTCACATTATCCTGACACCTGGCTAACTCCTGTGTGTCTTATTCATATACTCATGAAGTGTCCGAGTAAAATACTCTGACATTTAACATGTTAAGAGCTTGCTCTACTTCCTTATATTAATAAAATGGAAATGAACATGAATTTGATTTCTCTGATTTCGAATCCATCTGCTTCGATTTTGTATTCTATAGCCCCAGGTACATATCCATCGATGCCGGGAAATATTTGTTTATGATGTCCGAAAACAAAAAGTATCCTTTTCCAAATATATGTGGCGTTAATGGGGATTTAAGTAATGGAGAACGTAGGACGGGTAAATGATGTACGAATCATTATCTGTGAAGCATTTCATCTTAGAAAGTCAAAATAATCATAGATGAAAATATAGTGATAAAGCGTTTTCTCCATCGCAATCGGCGTAAACATCCGTATAATAAAGCGCACCGTATTTAAGTCATACTGCAGGTATTTATAACGTTAGGTCCGAATAAAAAGTCCAAATATGCATGAAAGAGAAGTGTTTTGATTAATTACTATATACTTATCGAAGAAACTGTAATTTAATGTACCAGTATGTCGCAACTAGTTGCCATTTCAATAACAATGGTGTATAATATTTTTTCCGTGAGTATAGAAATCTTTACCAGTGAGAATCGTTATATCCTCATTTGTCATTGTCTTACGTCATCATCCCTATGTAGATCAAAAGTGAGATTAGCCAGTGAGATTAGCAGGCCCCGGCCTGCACATAATTAAAAGAAATAGTATTTTCAAAAAGTATTAAAAAAGCATTATAAACGTGAGAATTTACTGAAATTTTATCCCCGGACAAGCCGGAAAACGCATATACGCGCATTATAGGAAAGGAAATCTCCGGAGGTGTTCCCGGACCACATATACCGGGCCGTTACGTCATAAGGCCCAGCTACGCCCATGCTAGATATATGCGAGATTTCCCTGATTCCCATCATGTGGTAAGGGTACACGGATGTGCGATTGAGCATGCGCAGTAGGTATAAGCAGAATCAGTTTCTACGGAGGTCCTCTAGGTCCCATATACCGTATGAGTATAGAAATGCTTACCAGTGAAAATGTTGATATCCTCATTCGTCATTGTCTTACGTTGAACAAAAGTGAGATTAACCAGCTACGCCGAAAACACAATGACAGGTACCAGACAGGATGCCGGACGATCACCTGTGGGCATGTTGTCATGTTTATGACATCGGAAAGACCCAGATGCATGGGCACATCGGAAAAACACATCGGAGTTACATTTTACGGCGACCTTTGGTGTAAACCTCACATGTTCCGGCAGCCCAACAGTGACCTTTCATGTACCTGACAGACCACGAGGGAATCGGACACTTTTTACTGTGCTGATGTGGTAAGGTTTTCAAAGGAACATACGTATGCCGGTCAATAATCGAGAGTTCAGAATGTCATCCTATGGAATTTTCCGGTACCCGACAAGCGCTCGTCCAACACCCGGCAAATTTCATCCGAATATCGGCCGATATATGGCGGGTCATCGGGAGTAAACTGACTACTTCAAGGAAATGTCGCCGGTCTCCTGAAGATTTTCACCGCTTCTAAGACATCGTTAAAACCTTCCATTCTTAAGAAAATCATCCTGTTGCCATTTGAAATGTGAATGAGGTTTAACCCTCACAGAAAAAAAGGAGAACCGGAGCTATAGTTGAATTTTCAGACAGGGAAGTAATGGTGTTTATTGCAATAACGTGCTCAACAGTGATTGTAGATCTTAATTCTTAACTCATAGAAGCCTAAGTAAGTCAATTGGATTTAAGAGTTACCTGCCCCTTTGAAGTGCGTTCTTTTTTTGAACAAGTATTTCAAATTTGAAGTGGATATGTTTGACAGGATTGAGAAAAGACCTTAACAAAAAACTGAACCAACCTGGAAAATTCTAGGTCGAAGGGGGGCAATAGTTGTGCCAAAATGATTTCAGGGTTATCTGTCCTTTTGAAATAGGTTCCTTTTTTGATAGTGAAAATGCATTCCAAGTTTGATGTGAATATGTTTCACGGTTTAAGAGAAATAGACCTGAACGAAAACCTTAACCAACCCCGGCGAGAGGGTCATGACAATAGCTTTTTTTTCATCGAAAATTGGAGCTAAAATAACCGCCAGGTTTGAATACCTTTTCGAAATTATATCAGTTCTGAGAGCAAGTTTAGATATGTTTTAAAAAGCATTATTGCATGAAGACATTTTTTTCAACATGTATAGATATAAAGATTCATTAAAAAAATCAGTAAATTTTATACCGAGAAGGTTAATGTACTGACAGTCGCAATTTATGCAGAATATGAAGACAGCAAAGAAATGTAATGTCACACAGTCGCGTGAACATGTCCGCAACAAATGACAAAAGATTATATACATTATACCCTGTGTGTATTTTATCATAAAAAAATCAGAAAGCGAAAACGATAAAAATGGCGAATATATCTGCGGATACCATCAATTCATGCACAACCGTAAGTCCATTCCATTATTAAATTATGGCCATGGTCCTTCAAATGCTTACAAAGACTTCAGTGCAGATGCAAGCATTCATTGACTTGGAGTTGCATGTTATTTTGCTCTTAGTCTATTTACTATAATGTTCCTACAGTCACCTGGTGAACCATGGTCACAATTTAGAGATGAATGGATTACCTTCATTATATTTATCGTATATTTTTCATAATCACTTTCCCCCTACTTGGTATGTAAGAAACTATTCTTGATTCAAATGAAAATAAAAATATATATATATTACAAGACACTTAAAAAGTGCGTAACACAGACGTAATTTTTCTTGGAAGTCACGTTTTTGCTTTGTCAGACAAGCTCTTATATCCTTTGCATATATAGCCGTCTATTTTTATGCCTTTGTTAAAAAGCCTCTCTGAATGGATAACTATGGGCTTAACTGGTCGGCAAATTGCTTTTGGACAAACCCCAGAATCGTGCTTCGTATTTCAAATAGTCTGTTGTCATTCCGCAGAAGCTGTCGTTCCAAGACTCGTATTAATGCTGTTATGCCAAAAATAGGTCGATTTGCATTTTGTTTTAATCATGCTGAAAGTCTTAAACGTCTGAGCATGTTCTCGAGGGTGTTTTCAGATGCTTGCCTTCTACTGCTCCGCTTCGGATATACCGTTTCACTTCTTGCTTTTTGTTTGTTTGTTTGTTTGTTGTTGTTTTGTTTTGTTTGTTTTTTGTTGTTGTTGTTGTTGTTGTTGTTGTTGTTGTTGTTGTTGTTGTTGTTGTTGTTGTTGTTGTTGTTGTTTTGGGGTTTAACGTCCAACCGACAATATTTCAGTCATTTGAAGACGATGTCTACTTGAGACAAATATAGTGCTGCCACACTGCAGAAATGTGGCATGATAACACACCAAGTCACATTATCCTGACACCGGGCCAACCAGTCCTGCAAATACCCTTATATGCTGAGCGCCAAGCAAAGGAACTGTAACAGTACCATTTTTACGACTCTGGTATATCGCGGCCGGGGATCGAACCCACTGCTTTTTGTAAATGTTGTTTAATTTTTATTCATTTTTTTTGGTAAGTTTAAACTTTATTTATTTGACATCGATCAGGAAACAATTAGGTTTCACAATTTATACTAATCACTCTCGATGGCTCTGATGGCGGCGTATGTGGTGATTATTGTGGGGGGAACCGGTGAGCCCGGTAAAATCCGGCGACCACTGTGCCCTCTCACGAACGTGACTATGAATCGAACCCGGATGCTTTACTTAGAAGCAAGGCTCGTTACCAGTGCGCTATCCAGGCACCCAAGAAAATATGGAACGTTTGAAGAATTTGCGTTTTTTAAGCATTTTTAATTTCTAAACAAATGTTGTCAGTTGGTGAGGTAATGATAATGCAAAATGCGTTTCTACCCGATTAAATAATAAAGTTTTACTTAGAGATGCGTTTTGATAGTATTCGAGTCGGATCATATTTCCATGAATCGTGCTTGCTACTGATCAGTACTCTTTGGTTGGGAAATGACCATGGTAAAACTTGAAAATGATTGCTTTTTAAGTCGGTTAGTAATCCAGCAACATTACTATTTACCGCTATGAAATTAAAGTTTTACTCAGAGCTAGATATTGTCGGTTGAATGCGAGCCTGTATATATGCCACCGTCCTTACTTAGCGATACGTTAAACATAAATAAATCAAAATGCATTCCGCCATTCTATCGTTTTTAAAATTTCTTATCAACTTAGTCGGTAACTTATCTAAATGGTCGAATATATCCCTATATCTTTTTTGGTGAAATTGGAGCGAGATCTAGAAATTGACATACCTACCTCCAGGAACTTAGGCCCCGGCCTGCACATAATTAAAAGAAATGGCATTTACAAAAAGTATAAAAATGCATTATAAACGTGAGAATTTACTGAAATTTTATCCCCGGGAAATGAAATCTCCGGAGGTGTTCCCGGACCACATATTCCGGGTCGTTACGTCATAAGGCCCAGCCACGCTCATGCTAGATGTATGCGAGATTTCCCTGATTCCCATCATGTGGCAAGGGTACACGGATGTGCGATTGAGCATGCGCAGTAGGTATAAGCAAAATCAGTTTCTACGTAGGTTCACATCTAGAGGGCATATATTTGTAAGCTTTTTTTAATCGTCTCATATACCGTATAGCGGGTGGCTTAGTTTTTTCTACGGATTATATTTCTACAATTTCTGTTTCCCAGTACTTTATAGAGGCCCATTTAGCCCTGCTTCGATACGGTATCACGCGATGACGAGTGATATAATAACACATCCAGTAAATAACCATAACTGTACAATCCAGTCCTTGAATTACTCTTATTTAGAGGTCACCCTTCGTTTGTGGCCAATCAAAAGCTCTGAAAATTTAAATTCATCCGCGATTTATTTCATTAGAACATCATTCTGTATTCTAGTTTGCTATGTATAAAACAGATCGACTAAAGAGTATTTGACAAAATCATGTTTGTCACAAATCTAGTGTGATTTCAGCTCGCCTAGGCCTTCTTGAGTCTGTAGAAATATCATTATAGACTCTATCCTTTACAGAAAACATAACCTCTGCTTACAGCAGGTGGCAGCAGGTAACACAAAAATGAAGGTAACACATCGATGAAATGTGTTTAGCGGAGATAAAATACAATGCCACCGTTTGTGTTTAAAAGTCTCAGTCACCGCTTCACAGATATATTTATAATGTCATAACCTCATGGGAATTCAGTCCATCGGAATACGTATTGTCAATTTTGCGTGATGTGTTCTGATGACAAATTTATTTAACACCAAGACGAGAAACATTTTTCAAAATGAAATCGATAAAAGTGCCACATTGCAATTCACACACACACACACACACACACACACACACACACATACACTTATCTTACTTTTAAACAGTCAGTCTCCCTGCCTATTTCCGCAAATACATTTAACTGGATGTTAACAATCTATATATAAGGAAAACAAAAAGAGCAAAGCATGCTGAGAAATTAGGCGTCCAATCTAATATGGGCATAAAAAACTAACAAATGGCGTAAAATCGAAACATGTTTCAAACTATTACAAAAGCCTAATTAAGTTCTAAATATAAGTTGTTCGGAGTTCTTAAACATCTGCAGAAGAATGTGTTGCTCCAGATACACGAAAAGAAGGTGCGCCGTTATCGTTATCTCATATTACAACTTAAATGGAACCATGGATCAATATTCAATTAGTAACTTTTTTCGAAATGAGGTTTCGTTTGATAATAACCCATAGCTTGGAAAAAATTAAATAGACGACAGAAATGTGTATGTATGACCAAAGCAAGAAGTGTTCCAAAACAACAACAATGACAAAGACAAAGGAAAAACATCAATAAAGGATTGATGAGCTCCACGTTAAGTATTTCAGTTATTTGCAAATCTGCGAACACAAAACACACATTCAGTTAGCCATGCTGTGCTGCCACTGACAAGATGAATGGAAAATAAGAAAATATTGGAATCTCAATAAACAAAACATTTTCTGCACGAAAAAAATCGTAATACTGTTAATTTGCTAAACTTTTTGAAGCTTAAGTGCAATTAATATACACGAATCTAGCTGCAAGAGTGAGTCACTTTGTTGAAATCAAATCAATACTATGAACGGACCTCTATGTATGATTTCGAGCTTAATTATGTTGTTTTGCAAATTGTTTGTTAATTTGGTTAGTGGTTGAACGTCCCACCGAAAATATTCCAGTCATTTGGAGACTAAGTTTACTTGAGACAGATATAATGCTACCACACTGCAGTATCACGCCGTATACATGTGGCATGATACCACAACCAGTCACATTATCCTGACACCGGGCAAACCAATCCTGTAATTAACCTTATATGCTTAAGAATCCGGGTAGAACCATCTATAGCAAGCCAGCTGGAAGACTACTGACATAAAAATATCGAATGACCAGGCCGGGACTCGAACCCAATAGCGAAGAGAAGGTAAGTGATAGTGAGAGAGGTATGCACGATTTTCCCCTTGCATGCTATTCAAGCACAGTACAGTAAGAAACACCACACCAGTAACCACCACCCCCCCATTTCCAGCCATTGTCACCTTCAAATTCCTTTGTCCGTCAAAGGCAGGTTTTGCAGTAGGTTGACACTGCTATGGCTTTAACTTTGTCTCATTCATGTGTGCCATTAAAGAGCTGAATGCTCAAAAGAGGATGGCTACTAAGTTCATTTGCCACTGCCTCGTATTTATTTGTACACCAAAACATGCAGCTTGGTATTCCAACATATTTAGAAGCACAACGTTATGGAAATTTATCACAAACATGAAAAGTCCCTCACATTCTGCTCTCACCACTTCTGTATCGATGTAATTTTATTCAAAGCATCTAAAAATAAAATAATAAAATATATATATGTCATAAAAACATAAAGGAGCGAGTGCATCGTTTCCATGCTTGGTAATTATTTCTCACTTTATTTTCTTTGATGCAAACGGAATTGTATCCGCCATGTTTTGTCGTTTACTGAAAATAAACTTGGAACTAAACTCTGAACTTACGTTCACCTAGGAGGCAGCATGTGTCCCAAGCAATAACATTCAATTATTGTACATCGTGTTGAGAGGTCGTTACCGGTTCGATAATTGTAGCTCTCGTGTTATATGGTAATATTGACTATCAGAGTACAATTGTAATGTGAGCAAGTCAGCAAAGTTACATGAACCGTAGTGGGCGCAGGCGGTTAAAAGGAACAACACGAGGACATTACACGTGTTTTTCGAAGATTTAGAAATATGCGTGGGGCTTGAGGGACAACTGTAGTAGGGGAATGTCGTATGAAAATGCAAAACTCTTTATCATTATTTCTTTTAAATTCTTAGAAATATACATTTTTTAAAGGATTGCATTTGTTTTTAACCATATGTATTCAAGCTGAGGCATATAAACATATATGTACATGTAATAACCAATACTTTTAACATACATTGTTCCCGCCGATATCAAAGGCACTGGTAAGACACTCTTGGCAGTCATTTGTGTGGCATAAGTAAATACCAGTTTTTGTTGTTGTTGTTTTCAGCCTATTTTACTGAAATGTATGTATATATATTTTGATTATGAAAATGATATTCTGAACTCCGCTGACTTTTCCATCGCTTATAAATGCATCCATGACATTTAGTATTTTGGATGGATGATAAAATATTACATTTGTCAAAGTACTAAACCAACAGAATCGCTACTTAAATAAGTGTATGAACGAAATCTCTTCTACTCTCGGCGCGACCGCGATTTTGTAAGAAAAAGCCGGTTTCGAATAAGGGAAGTAATTACTGCACGGAGTTGTGTAAACTGATCGACAACTTTCTGACTATTTTCATCTATTAACCCTTTCCCTCATATAAACTCATTTTGACGCACTCAATAGGTACCACATAAAGCCTGCCTCTGCAGAAAGCCAAACTCAAACCTTACCAAATTTAATTGTAAAATCCTCATTACCAGACCACTGAGGAGCAGCGAACAGCATAAAACCTGATCAGCCTGCGAGTTACTCGCAGGCTGATCTGGTTTTATGCTGTTCGCATAGGTCTTTTCATGGTATCCTCTATGAGGGAAAGGGTTAAAGTGTGAATTCGGCCGGGAGGTTCAGTCGGTAAAGCATTCGCCCTTTAAGAGAAAGGCCTCGGGTTCGAGTCACGGTCAGACTGTACATTTTTCTCACCCTGTGATATTTATATTATTCTCTTATGCATCAATATAATCCCTTCAAACGTATTAAATTACATTTATCGCTGTTTTGCTATCGCTTTACACTGAATACTCATTCTGGCGCGCACCTCCGAGAATTCGCGCCGAGAATATACCATATACAATGTTTCGCCGAGTAGCTTATCTCTGCCTTTTGTCAATGGCGAGCATTTTGATGGCCCGTCTGACTTCGAAAATGTGAATATACTCGGGAGATGTACGACTGAAGTGTTAAAAGCATGTATTTAGAAGAACGTCTTTCCCTCCCATCTTTAAATACTTCCAAACTGTTTTCATTAATATAGAACAAAATAAGCTCTCACTGTAGGTATTTAGATTCATATGAATTTTTAAATTTCATAAGCTTTTTAATGGAGTATATATTTATTTCTATGTAATTAAATTACATAATTATCCCTTTAACTGCATTTCAAAATGGCTGCAAAGATAAGGAGTATTCACCGATGTGGGAACTACGTATTGTTACCTTACTTAAAAATAGTTGCTCATCCCTAGGAAGAGTTAACTGTTGTTGCATATTACGGAGTAGTATACGGACCTTGGCCACCTGCACGGGGACTTCTGTTGCTAACGGGCAGTAATTAAAGCAAATTGAGACATGAGGGAAAAACACACACAAAACAAAGCACCCAGAGTCATTTTATCAATATTCATGTCACGACAAGCTTTTCTAAGCCACTTTGAAACCAATTAGTGTCCTGAAATCTTTATCACAAAGGGAACGACAGGCTGTACTGCGAGTCGCTGTTAAAGACATGCTTTATTCTTAAGATCCTTTTATTATTGAACACTCAGTTTCTTTCTCGGCTGACATGAACCGGTTTGATGAAAACAATTAAATTGTGAAGAATTTTCCGAAAGTGCACTAATTCGTACATAATGAAAAACCACGAGAATTTTAATACAAGAACTAAAATTAGAAAAGTTCAATTATTTTTCAGAAAGTCTTAAAAAGAGAAATAACTGTGTTTCTAAATAAGGGAGGGAACTTATCAACTTGCCTAAATCTTTCTCCTTAATTTCAGATTACACTTTAAAAATATTCCAGCATCTCTTAAGTCAAACTCCAGCGCAGTGGCTTGGCTCCTTGATGCGAAGCCAAGCGGAGCCAAGCCACTGCGTTGGAGTTTTGCTCTCAAGTAGCACCAGAGGGGATAGTTAATGCAATACACATACTCTTAAATTTATTTAATCAATCACATTTAAGAAATATATTTTACATATTTGTTTTTCTGTTGTCAATTCTAGTTTATATATTTTCGATCCTGGAAATAAAATAGGGAAAGCTGCAGGTTTTAGATTCAATGAACATTAATTTATATTTCTCAAATAAGTCTCGCCGGTTTAATTAAATCACGTCAGATTACAAGAATAGGGTATAGAGTGATTTCTTGCAATCGTAGTCGAAAAAGATTTCAGAGAAAGAAAAACAAATGAAATTGTCTAAAACATAGTTTCAGTAATTGTTAATTGTTGTCATTTAATTGTGTCCTTTATGCGGTTAGGTCTTAATGTTTTTGTGTCAGTCCCGTTCTAGATATTAACGACAGTCGTCAAATATACAAGCGATTGATGTTAATTTATAGTTTCGAGATGAACAAAGTGATAGAATAAAAGGGAAATGAAAAAAGGACCGGCTTAATAACATATCAAAAGAAATCTCTCTCTCTCTCTCTCTCTCTCTCTCTCTCTCTCTCTTTGGAAAGGGGTGGGGGAAGAAAATATGCCTTACGTCAAGGGCAGCTACTTCGCAGCCATTTACTTAAAGTGCGTATAGTGATCTCTCTTGAAAAGAGAGATAACTTAAAAGTATGCAAACAATTGTCATGATATCGTATTGCCTATTTGTATAACAAGGTCTTTATTAGAATATAATATGCAAATTTATTCATTACAAGGGTTTTCTTTAAAAGCTGAACCTGTATATTGTTCCATAAATGCATCATCACGTCTAATAGATGCATTGCTATTATGACTTAGGGACCTTGTTGAAGTACGTTGCGACTGGGAAGGTCATGAAAAATTCTTGCCGCCAACGGGGTTCGAACCCACAACCTTCGGATCCGCAGACGAATATGTTACCAATTGACCACGGCGCACACCCTGTTAATTTAAGTGGTTCATTCGGCTCAATCGTATTTTATGCGAGCTAATTACAGTCAACTCTCTTTACAACTGTTTGTTTCAGCGATTTTTGCTGTTATAAAGAAATTGCCATTGTAAAGAACACTTTAGTTTTCAAGACTACTGCTGTTATAAAGAGGATGTTGTTATAATGAATGCCGTTGTAAAGAGGTTTCACTGTAAATCTAAGACCTACAAGTCATCCAGGCCGATGGGTCAGCTGAATATATAATGCAGCAATGCCATTCTGTGTCCAAGGGTGGGTGTCATTAACTGGATACTGACAACTTGAAGATTGTTCTATTCAAGAACATGTCTACAAGATTGATGGCACCCAGGAGAGTCTCCATTGTAACCAGTGTATAATTTCAGTGAAATTATTAGATTCAACGTGATATCTACACGAAATATGTATTCATATACATTTCAGGAACATATATTAACACATGAAGATAAAAATGGGCTAGCTAATTAGTTTCTTTAAAAAAAAAGACGTGTGTTGGAAACGACATATCACTTCATTTTGAGACGACTGGCTTATGACTGCTTCAAAATAAGAGCGATAAAATCTCTTCTGCAAAAAAAAACTGAACAATTTATAGAACTTTACAACATCTGATAGCCGTCGTTACATGTGTACTTTTCTGAGACCGTTTTAATACTCCCATAAACGCTGTACTTTTATTTGAAATTCAACCACAAATTACTTCCATTCAAATCGTTCAGTCCATTAGCTACACATGCCGTTTGGTAATGGATTTTTACCCTAGAAAGTAACTACGATCCCTATTCAGGGTTTTATTAGTATTTTCACGACAAGAGAACATGTCATTGTACAAGAATATGCATGAAGACTGTGTGGTTTGAGTATACATATGTCAACAGTGTATTGCCTTGTTGTTGTTGTTGCTGCTGCTGATGCTGATGATGATGTTTTGTCTTTTTTGAGTTTACAGTGAGAGTTACGACAGAATTTCAGTCATATAGCGACATCAAGCTAATTCCAGGTGGAGTAAGGTTTAGAGTGCAAAGACGCAATAGTGTAGAGTCAACTGAAGTATTGTATAAACTTTACCTCTGTGAGGATGTAATGATAGGATCGATGGGGTGTTATCTTAATGATGATTGTGCTACAATAACAATAAATTATCAGGGAATTCTTACGTTGGTTTCTTGAAATTCATTTCAACGAATCGGAGGCGTTACAATTCACGAAATTAAATTAACGAAAAACAGTGATGCAATTAACTATGACTGTAGGATAGCAGTGCTGAAGATGTGTGATGTAAAACGACTCATAGCAATTTCTTGCCAAAACTATCTTTAAAATATTTATACGTGCATAGAGTCTGACAAATGTTTATACTGTTGCTTAATACATCTGATACTCTTTATTTGAATATCATATAAAAATTCTTAAGGTCAAAACTTTCAGGGTATTGAAAATCCATAAAAATCCAACAAATTTTTCACTTTTGAAACCCAATTCTTTCTACTAGTGTTAACAGCTTTAAATAAAACATTATATTATAATGTATAGACAAGGATATTGTTAAACAACAAAATCTTGCACCAATATTTATAATGCGTGTATATCTTCTAAGGTACCATGGGTATCTACCAAACTAACCATACACTCCCGTATTACTAGTAGACGTTTTAACATGTCCTAATGATTTACAAAATTTAAGAGAGGAACGATCTATCGTTTTGAATTAACCAAATCCCAATTTTTCACTGTTTAGTTTTAATACAGCAACCACAAACGCATCAAAAACTTAACATTTTATACTTGTTTTAATATATATTTTGTTAACAGTTGCCTGTAGTCCCCAGTTATAACGATACTTTTTAAAAGGTCTAAACTGTGTTGTTAATCCTCTGGGCTATCCCCTAAAATTACCATATCGTCAGCAAATAATAAAATAAAGTTCGTCTTTAGACTCTTTTTTTCAGTAAGTAACAGCGATGTTTCGGTTGATTGTAAAAAATACCTTAGTTTGCATCGGAAATAGGTCACACTATTATACCCATAGTGTGCATAGAAAAGGGCAAAAACTTAATAACTTAACAGAGATCTGCAACTCTTGATATGGGTAAAGAGCTCTCGTTAAGTTTCGTGTACAATCATGTGACAGCGAGATAACGTGAGATGAGTGAATTGCTCATATATTTACTGAGTTGTTCTTCAATTTATTGTCGATTAAACCAAGTTTGTATGTCTCTCATTAGATCGCAGATCTTTTCAAGATTGATACTGTAAAGAGTCTGTTCAATGTCTGAAATATGTTAAGTGTCTCAGCGAGATCTCGTTCAAATCCCGTTCACTTGTTAATGTTTTTGATCGCGTTTTTTTTTGTTTGTTTTTTTTTGGTTTGTTGTTGTTGTTGTTTGTTTTTTTATTGTGTTTTTTTTTATTTCGGACAGTTTCACATCTGTATTGAGTATATCTTTGAAAGGGATTTGTAAAGGCGCATGGTCGACAGTATACTTCGTCAAAACTTTGGTACCTACTGTTCTTTAACCCATACCTGCTTGATGCCTAGAAAAGAAAAGCAAAGTAAATCAAAGTGTACTCCGGGTCTACCCTCTTTGTTCATGCATTGTGGTAGTTCGGATTCTACAGTCTGCATGGCAAGGAAACATTCTATTGTTGCTATACCATATAAAGTTCAGTAAATTGATATTCATCAAATCGTACATTTGCATATGAATATTTATGAGGTAGCGGGTTTAGTATTTAAAAATCTGAAAGTTTTACATCATCCTGAAAAGAGGGTTTTAACATTACGATGAATGCCTCTGGGACACAAGGTATCATTTGTGAACGTCTGCTATCTAACAAGTGATTTTTCCTCATACAATGTATCATTTATTGTAGGAAGATTTCCCCAGAGGTCTGATCCAGTTTAGTTAAATTACACAAAAACAGAAACATGAAGAGAGAACAGAGACGTATGTTTTAATAAATATAATAACATAAACAAATGTAATAGATAAAAGAAAAATGGATATAAAATAAACATTCAGGATGAAGATACAACAATTAATTGCCAATACACAAAACCTGTTTAAACTCTAAGGTACCATGCCGACTTACACCGGTAAGGGACTGAGTGATGTTAATCTAGCGACTTACTCAATTGGCAACCTACAGAGCTCCTTTCTACTGTGTTTCTATTATCACAAATGATATGCATGCAGAAACTCGCTAAAAATCGCTGCGCGGGGGGAACTAACGATACTGGAAAAAAAGACCGCATTTTATCGACATGATATCACCAATATTTAGACAATATGTGACGCAATCTTAAAACGCAATCAGTAATCATTGTAAACCCAGCATATTCATAAAAGAAATCATTAAATAAATGCGATTTGTATGCTCAGTATTAAACGTAAAGTACATTTGATGAAAAAATATTAGAATTGTAAAAATGATATCCTATAATTGAAAAATATGACACATTCATGGCAATTATTCTTCGATTGTTTTTATTTGTTTCATTTATTCCTGCCCTAATGAATGATGCGAATTTATTTTATGACAGTTAGCTTTTACGTGGGTTTTGTCTGTAATTGAATCAATATTGGACTAGATTTGCCGAACTCAAGAGGATTGCCTCATTTAATTTGTTATTTGATAGAAATATTCAAAAAAAAGTAATGCAAATGTGTATAATTTTGTAGGATCAGTCTTAAACTAATTAGATATGTGTCGTGTATCCATATATTTATGGCAAGCAAAAAACAGGGTTTCATAAAGGTGTGTATATGTTTCTCACTCACGGTGCAAAACACAATAGCTTCTCAAAAAAGTTGTTTAAATATAGAAGAAATATACCATACAAAAACTCATTGCATACTAAATGCATGATTTATATTTAAAAGAGAGAGAGAATAATTGTTTATATCAATGGAATATCAATTTTAATGCATCGAATGAGGAGAAAATTCATAATTTTCACTCGTGTCTGCGCCACACGTGATTTTTTTTTTCTCCTCACTCGATGCATGAAAAATGATATTCCACTGAAACAAACATTTTTTTTCTATTTATTTAATTGTTTTCTGCGACGCTTTACACCTGGTAGCTGAGTTCATCATAGAATTTACCCTGTTGGGAGCTTCAAATTCTTGAAATCGTTATTCAGTCTAAAGAAAGTCCAAAAATTGAACACAAAATTACAATGAAGAAATCAATTGAAATGTGAAAATTTACGATACGAAATTTTCAGTAGTCCCGTGACAAAACAGTGAAAAATATTTGGTAATATTCACTGCCTGAAACTTATCATTTTTAATTCACTGATATTTCCCTATAATCCACCGAAAAGTATTAAAGAAAATATTGTTGACATACCTTTTCAAATACACAGAGAAACCTCATAAGATACAAACAACACAATATAACTACCAATTTTATCAATTTATTGGCAAAATCGGCATTGTGCCTTTGGCCATTTACAAGAGCATATACATATGGCCAAGACGTGTAAATATTCAAATACAAAATTTACCATACATACATATATTCATATATGAATCGTATATTAAAAAATCACAACGGTTTAAATTACACAGTTATGTTTTATATCAAATTGCAATTTATATTAAGTTAAGTATTTATGAAGCAGCATTTTTTTTTCAATAATTCGTCCTATCTTAATTTCTGACTTTTAACTAATAAAGATATTAATCAATCACTCTTTTAAGGCAGGGGAACCCTTATGGGCTTAGCAAATGTCAGCAAAGATCGCTCAGCTTCCGATATTTTTGGTCATAACACGCCATGATTCGGAATGTGATTCTTTTTTATTAAGAAGTTTCACTCATAGTATCTTATTTCATTGTTTTATCAGATATAACAATTTGTATTGGTTTTCATCTATCAAAATACAAAACTATCATTCCTTTTCTAAATAGAGAAGAAAAACACTTCCCGAATTTCTTCCGGTGACGTCATTTTTTGTAATTTTCCTAGATCTGAATTGTGATAATTGAGGGTATTTCTAAAAGTTATCCATAAAAAAGCAAATTTTAAAAAGCAAAGGGTACCTTTATCAACCATAACTACATTAACACAAGTTCCTGTATTGGAAATTCGTGTAAAGCGGAAAAGTGTAACAGAGATTCTTTCGTACTAAGGTTGTACGAATTCGGTCAAATAGATCTTGTATAAAACTCTTCAAATATTTTTTTGTTGAATGCTTAGACTTTTAAAACTTAAAAACAAGTAACAAATAACTTGGAAATGAAATAAATCTGTAGTTGTAAATTTGTTTATGTACAGTACAAAATGGTGAATTTTGTCTCTGAGGAAATTTCATATACATTTGTGGGATTTTTCTCCGAGAAATGTCATTATCTGTTCATTTTTACAATGAATTTACATTTATCATACAATGGAAAAAGATACTTAATAGGATCATAATAATTATTCCTCCAAGTTTGTGCTCACATTGTACCTGAAAAGAACTTAAGAAGAAGTCAATGCCTAATCTAAAAATAGGAGTCAGGTAAAACATACTGTTATAACTTGGTATTTTTTATGGTTGGCCTATATATAAGTGTGCATTTTTTATGTTTGATATAGTAAATAATTTTTGAACAGCTTGTTCTGAGAAATTTGTATAAAAATTATGTACTTTACCAGGAATTGTAGTGTTGCCATTTTATAAATGGGGAAAATGTCAAACTGTAATATAAAGATTTTCTACATAAATGTATCAATATACATTTTATCAAGTTTTATCTTGTGTTTTAATATGTTTTCAATTTGAAATATGATTAGGAATATGAATAATCAATTTATGAGAAAAAATGGGAAATTTGATCATTTTATAGAAGTTTTTAGAAGCGAAAGCTTCTAAAGTCAGACAGTGGATTTTCTACTTACAATCACATAACCGCCATTTATCCATACATTCGCGTTGAAAAATAATACCACTGGTTGTAGAAGTCAGCATTGCAGTTTTGATAAGAGTTAGATATATTGCAGGATTTTGAAAGCATATGATATAATCACAATCTGTGAAAATAAAACAGTAAAAAAAGCAAGTTTATAATTCAGTGTTCATCCGCAGTTTCATTCATTAAACTACCTATAAATAACCTTATTTGCACAACAAATTTACGGCTGCGGAATTTGCTCCATTTGTTAGAGCGTCGTTTAGCATTTTGTTCTTACAAAGGGGTCGTGAGTTCTAGTCCACCTGAGACCTTTTTTTAAATACTATTTTTTTATATTCTTGGGTTATATATTTTATTAGAATTTTTTAATTCTAGTTTTTATACTTCCATTATTTTGCGTGTGTTACCCTTTTGATTTAAATCATAGACCACAGGGCCCTGATATTCAGTCAAAAATCGACCTCTCTATATATAAATTATTTATAGAGAGGTCGATTTTTCTAATATGAGGGTCCTGCACATAGACAGATTTGGTTATAAGGTCAAAACAGTAGAAATGAGAGGGGGACAGTATGTTTAATGTAAGCCGTCCGTCAATTGAAACATTTGTTTTTAATCTTTTCTTGTTAGAGTCTCAAATGACTGTAGTGTCTCTAGTCGCATCTGTATCAAACTCAAAGTGTTTGGGGATTGAGAATGGTCAAACTTTACTTACCAAGAACAATAACTCTACATTGCTTCATCTCTATTACTTACTTGTAGGGTGAAATTATGTTTTTCAAGAACATATTTTAAAAACTATTGAAGGCATTAATATCATTCATACATAAGAATGATGTGAAGTGACAAAGAACAATAACTTTATACTGTCCCATTTTCTTGCTTTTCTATTAAAATTATTTTTGTCTGCAGCAAATTCATGAAATATTAAAGATATTGAGAGGATCAATACTAAGAACCCTATTCCTTATCCATTTTTGTTTAATTGACAGAGACCAATAAATAAAATAATCTGTCTTAATAAGATTCCCTGATTTTTTACATGCATACCACAAAAAAAATATATAGGGATTGGCTTTATGATTCACACATTTTAACTTTCGCTTCTGACAGGGCTCTCAGTGCTTTGATTATACATATGTCCCCACCCAATTTATGAATTCAAAGCATTTCATTACAGGGTCAGATAGACTAAAAATCATTTTTTTTTTTTAAATCTGTGGTTAGAAATTTCTAATATCGCAAAGCATACTTTCTTTAAATGTATTGAAATTAAAGAAACTAGAATTTCAAAATCCATGCATTATGATTCATTAGGGTTCCACTACCTTAAAATATAAATATTTTGCGAGAGTCAAGTTTTGGCTTACAATTTTACTTAGCCCCTACCTTTGTGGGTGCAAAACCCGACACTGTCACTGGAATTTAACCTTCCAGTTTGCTTTCAGTATGTCGGTGGTTCTACCCAACAACCTTCGCTATTTGAATACCATGACAGTGGCTGTAAACTCAATCACAATAATAAACATAGATTTCGTCACTTTAATTTCTGTCTTGACCATATCAGCCATATTGACCTCCTAGTGCCAGACAAGCAGGATCAACAAGACAATGTAAGACAGATTAATGGAGAGGATTTTCTGTCTGATGCCAAAATAGTTTACTCGGTGGAGATGAATAGACGACCATTTCACTCCGAAATGAGACGTAAACCTGGTGTATAATTTCACACACTAATTTTCCCCAGTCACTGATTGGTCAATTCAAATCAGCGAATCATACCGGGTATTGTCGTTCTTGTGGTGAAATAAACTATTACGTAATGTCACTGGAAAAAATGTTTTAGTCCCAAACCAGTGTTTACACCGGAGAGGACTGAAGATTTGCCATCCGTCTGTCTGTCCATCCCTCTGTCCGTCCGTCCGGAAATCTGGATCCCGTGATAAGTTAAAAACCATTTAAGATGAAATTATGAAACTTGGTTTGAATAGTTGGCAGTATGAGATTCTGCACGTCACTTTGTTATTTTCTTGTTGCTATGGAAACGGAAAAATTATTACTCATGTGTTGCGTGCAACACCAGTTACTTGTTTAGTTTGGATTTTGTGGATGCAGAAAGTAACTAAGTACTCGTATGCCGGTTTAACATCCTGAAAATGTCAAAACTGATGACATGTCTCCAATTAGGGACGTTTGTATGTGATAATTAACCCTTTACTGCAAATCAGCAAGATTCTAGACCAAATTACATACAATATTCGTATCAGCACTGTTATATAATTTTCTTAGGGATTAAGATTCAAAACATACTTTAATTTCTATTAAACTTGACTTTATTGGACAGTCAGGAGACATGAAAGGTCAAATTAAGCTTAAACTATTTTACACAGATTACGAAACTATTTTTAACAAGCTATATATAAATACATCATCCTCGATAGCTCTGGTGACGGCGTATGTGATGAAACCGGAAACCCGGAAAATACCCACGAGTCTAGTCACTTCAAGCACACACGTAAGTCTATATGTGGATCTGATGATTATATAGACCAATTTCAGTCCGAAAAACATGCTGTAGAAAAATGTTCCCCCATTCAATGATTGGTCAATTTAAATCAGCGAATTATACCGGGTATTGCCGATCCTCTGGTCAAATGGTCTATTAGAGAACGTATAAGCGTAATACGGATATATGGAAGCGTTTAGTGTAAGGGCTTCTAGGATGCTGTCTGATTTCAGTTTGAGGAAAAGGGGTCCAGACTTGTACTGTCAGTGAGTTGCAAATGTCGTCTAAAACGTATGTTTTGCAGCTTACCACAAGTCGCCTGCGTGGCGTGACAGGTAAAAATAGTTAGAACTTAATAAAGTTGAAAAAATACCGTTTATTCCATGCTTTTTGTGAAATATGAATGATAATTCATATCATACATCATAAAAGATAAGATGGCATCATTTTCATGTCGATCTTAAAGTCTTGTGGCATTTACTTGCTGGGTTCAAATATTAATATGACATCATATCGATGTTATGAATAGTCTCCCCGTGAGAATGGGAAGACAAAATGGCTGAACAGAAGCATGATATATACAGAATGTAACATCGTATTTCATTTCATCCGTGATCATAGAAATATGAAATTGACGTAAAAAGATAATATGCTCGCGTAATAAATAACGACCATGAACATCCTCTAAAATCGCTTAGCTGAGTATGAATAAAATCTGTTTTGCCGCCTGTTTAATTAATAACCACAGACGATACTAATATGTTCAGTCAAGTGTGATTTATACAATATAACGTCTCCTGTGCATCGAATTCCCAAAGGAAAATTACTGAGGGCATCCTATAGTAGTGTTTCATGAAAGCAGGCTAAATTAGGAGATATCACTGTCATTTCAAGGAAAAGTAATCATTGAAAATGGCGTGTAACGCATCATTTGGAAGTCCACGTCTGTCCGTTATGAGTAATGTTGCCATTGTCCACCCACATAATTTCCTGACGGACATTTTTCTGTAATGATGACTGTTGGGCTTTAGTAAACAGGATAACGGATTCGTGATGATCCATGCGATTTGAAATTATATTTGGATATTTAGAATATTGCTTTTGAAATTAAGTTTTCACCAATATTAAATGTTCCATTCAAAAACATATGGAAATGTCTTATTTTTGTTAGAGCTGGAATTGAAAATATCACGAAATGACGATTGAGCAAAAGAATGACTGAATTGAACTCAGTCTCAGCAAAATGAGAAAGATTGCAGTCAAATACAGGCTGGTTGAACAGCATACGAGTATCAGCAAGTATATAGAACATCTCAATATAGTAACACAATAAATATACATACAAAAATAATAATTAATCTGCACAAAACAGGGTAATTACATAGTATGCATATTATTAATCTTATATCGAATTAGCAGAAAGCAATCTCACTGATGAGAATCTTTTCGTATGCTCTGATATTGTCGTTTGTTAGATTCTTGGTGTGGAAGAAAACCGGGAGCTCCCGGGGGAAAAAACACGTGTCCGAAGGGGTGACCCCTTACCAATTCACAAACAATGTCGGAGCGTAGAATCTAGCCCCGAATGTAACACCAATATGATATCGTAATCATAATATTCAACTGTATGTAACTGGACACCATGACAACAAACATGGCATCGAGAAATGGTCAACCACCGTGGGGATCTATGGACGCTAGTTGTGTTTGAAAATAAAAGGCAGGACATGTTGAAAACACATTTAGAATAAATTTCTCTCGTGAATTTTGTTTGGCATCAACAATGAGTAAAAGTAATGTTAGAAGACCGTGAAATCATGATTAAAATAGATACAACTTCCATTGGACTTCCAAGAGATTTCATACTGTCATAATTCAATAAAATGCATTTCTGTCGTTAACCGACAATTCTTACACAACCGGAGATGGAATTCGACAAAGCCATTCATTTCTTCTATGATCTTTATCTCTAAATCCATTTAATGTTTTGCAAAATCTAAATCTGATTCAAGAATATTTTTTATTATTTTACAAAAAAAAAAGAAATGTTTTTAAATACAAGGTCAAAATCTTTGAAGAGTAATTTTTTTGTCGTTCTTATTGTTTGTTTTGCAAGTTTGCTGATTTTAGAATGTGATGTTGGTGTTCGTTTGTTGTTTTGTTTTGTTTTTGTTTTCTCAATATATTTAATTATTTTCAAAACATGACAAATTCCTTTCATCAGTGGATAAAGGTTTTATCACGTGTAAAACTTAGAAATAACAATTTGTCTGCCAGTCATATCAATTAGAAATATTCCAGTTAATTTTCACAGCGATAAAACCATTAGCATGTTGAGAAAAGAATGCAAACGAGTGGGTTTTCTAATCGCTATCTTTGCATTTAAGTCACTGATTGGCATAATTCGGTGAGACAGTTAGCAACAAAGACAGTCAAGGTTCCGTGACTGATTGCGACGACAGTTGGTGAGATAGCAACATCGTCAATATGTCTCGATGTCTCGAGTGAGTGAGCGGCCGCACGGAATGTCGGGAAAACTGACTGACTGCCGTCGGACGGAGTCTCCGATTATTTTCTGATTGAATACTGAATGCGTGTTGAGGGAGCGACTAGCGTCGTAAAATCCGAGTAATTTGCGGCTGTTATGTTACATGATTGTTTAAATTCAGGTATGAATTGTCCCCTGCATTGTTCATAAACGATGGTATAATCACTCTCTCGTTATTTCTCTATTAGCTGCCACGAGCCATTATTTCAGATTTTGACTCGACACGCTGACAATGATCTCTGACCCCGTATTAAGCACTATACCATCAGTAATATATAGTCAGTAATTAAACATTCATTATACTCCGTGATGATATATTCGATATAATGGAGCAAGTAAATATTAGATGACCTATGAAAGTACACAAGGAAGCGCAGCAGCGGTAACTTGTTGTTGTAGAACGTGTAAGAAGGGTTCCGTTTGAAATACGTACACCGTAGGAAAACATGGTAAAACTGAAATAAGGTTTTCGGACCACCCCCTGGCTCGTAAACTACAGAGGAGCGATGTGGTCCGTCCGTGTGTTTCAAATTTATATTAAGCTGAATTCGTGAGAACTGCATACGCATTAACAGTTCATGAATTTTAATGCTACTGTTTATAAGTATGAAAGACGGTTAATAATACAAAAATGTACATTTTACCCGCGTCAAACGTGGATTTTTCTTCCCTTTTCTTCCTGGAGATAGCCTTAATTTGTATAAAGAAAACGTAGGCTAAATTATGCTATAAGTAACTGTATATAAACAAATATATAAACAAGGAGGAAAAAGCGTGAAACTAAACCACGAAATAATATCAATTCTATGTCCGTTGTTATCTCATATGGATATATATTTAACTACAGAAGAAAAATTGTTTATTAACTCGCCAAAGGATAACTGAATAACAAGAACTATTTTCAACAATTTTAGTCAAATACCATAAAATTGGTTGTTGTTGTTGTTGGTGGTGGTGGTGGTGGTGGTGGTGTTGTTGTTGTTGTTGTTGTTGTTGTTGCTGTTCGATCGGACACCAACTTGACAGCTGAGTGTAGACTATGGCTGAACCTTTTATATAAAAGCAGTTCTTTCATTACGTTACCCTGCGAGTGATGCGGCATTTGTGTGTTCCGAAAAAACCATACTTTAACATAACAAGGCATGATCCCAGGAATACATTGCATTTGTTGTTTAAAATATTGATTTTTTTTTAAATAAATAAATAAATGAGGGGAAACTCAAGTCAGGTGATCAGACAATATACGAGTAAATAAGTACACTAAAATATTGCTGTTTTCGAAATCTCAAACCTGGCTCCTTATTACAGACTGGCTACTGAGTGTACTGAGAGAAAAGAACCTTAGTAAATTGCGAAAACCAAGGACTGATTAAAGAAATTGTAAAGCGTGGAATTTCGCAAGGTTTGGAAAATCGGAAGATGTCTCCCTCTGACCCGTCGGTACCTTCGGAAAGTGACTTGGGATACAGCTCAATATATACAGGATGCTCGAAAGATCTTTTTTGCTGTATATGATCAGTTTGATCGCATTTTGCTGTATATGATCAGTTTGATCGCATTTTGCATTTTGCTGTATATGATCAGTTTGATCGCATTTTGCTGTTTATGATTGGTTTGATCGCATTTTGCATTTTGCTGTATATGATCAGTTTGACAAAGATTTGTTAAAAGTTGTTTATGGAAACGGCAACGATGGATGTAGTGTGAAAACAGGATTCTTGTATTACATTTGTTTTTCGGTGAAATGAAGCTGTTAAATCATTATGGGCACACTGCAGAGAATTAAACTGCGTAAACTGGTCTAAAAATTGTGAACACTATTACACTTAAAGCCAGAAATATTATTTTTCGTGATTAAGAAGCCTCGATCAATCGTTTCGCACCTCCTTTATTCTTATTAAAGTAAATGAGTCTATTTCTGTGATGTTAATGAAATTATATTCCTGACATTCCAAGCAGGTGAATTTCAAAAAATATGACAATATTCGTGAGGCCAACAGGAGTTTCGTTAGTTAATAAAGAAAGCAAATAAAATATTTTAAACTCTAAAAATAGCATATTAACTAGAACTACGACGTTTATTTCGCCGCGTGAAAATCGGCAGTGTAAATATCTTACGAAAGAGAATGTCAAACTGTTTAACTGTCTGTCAAGTTGCTTAGTTTTTTTTTTTAAAAGGTTTTTTTGATTCAATGCTTTTATCTTATATTAGAAAATTAATGCAAATCATTTGTTATTTGTTCCTTATCCAGTTTATATAAATAAATACTAAGCCGTATAGCGAATCCTAACAACATTAACGAAATATAAACAAAGCGGAATAGCTTGTATCGATATACCAGAATTGTTGTAAGTTTACAATAAATATATGAAAATCATTTTTCATTTTAACCCTAAGATGTCGTTAATAATATCAGCCACGTTTAAAAGCAACTATATTTTATCTCCTGTTAGTCCCCAGTTCTCTCCACAGGTTGCTTTTATGTTTCCTTTGCCGTAACGAATAATAGCAATGCGCCAGAATCGAAGAACATTAACGCAGAAAAGGCGCTCTTTTGAAAGTAAGTAACAAGGAAAACATGCCACGTACCTATAAAGTCATTTGTGTTATAATCCTTCTATTTCCAACCGAATGCACGCATTTACACCGAGGTTTGTCCGCCCGTCTATACGTCAGGACTACACATATGGGATCAGCGTGTTTTATTGACGGTGGAAATTAAAGCGACTGTCATGACCAGTATCGACCACGAATTGTCAGTATAGAATGGCACCTAACGCTGGTCTGCGCTCTCTGATAATCATTGGAAGCTCTCTCTCTCTCTCTCTCTCTCTCTCTCTCTCTCTCTTATGTACGTATGTGTGTATGCTTACACGTGCGCCTATGTATGTATGTATGTATGTATGTATGTGTCTAAAATATATCTCATTACCTCTACATAATTAGACCGATAATTTTGTTCAGTGATCGCATAATACGATTCATCAGTCCCCACACAACTATCATCATCATTACAATACTGGTGGAGAACCTGCAATGTTGCATCAAAATGTCAATGAATTGTTAAATGATACCAGTTTGATTGCCATGGCAATGACAGTAAACGTGCAACTCTTACAAAGTTCTTACTCATACATACATACATACATACATACAGTCACCGCTATGTATACAGTCAGCTAGGATAGACATACAGAACATCAGTTACATATATATGTATATAATTATACAGTCAGATAGACATACAGAAAATCAGTCACATATATCTGTATACATAAGTTAGTTAACCATAAAGTCAGTCAGTTACTGTACATATTATATAAGTAAACATACAATCAGTTACACAGTTAAACATACAGTCAGTTACACAGTTACACATACAGTGAGTTAGATAGTTACACATACAGTCAGATTCAGTATTATAAAAGTTGAAGACAATTTAATCAGTTACGTATTCTATATCTATACCCACCTAATCTTAAGACAAACTGAAGACTACGTTGCTCAGAATCGATAACGGCTTTATAAAAAAGAAATAATGACATTGAATAATAGGAAAAACTGAGTTATTTCATGGTTTTATGACTGTTTGAGATACGTTTATGCCGTTTAAGATTACGTTTTAATGGTTCACTAGTGCGGAATTGCAACTGATATAAAAGGCAAGTTTTATATGTTAAAGACATGTCTAACTAAATTCCAGGGACGGTTGAAACTATAAATTGTTTACTTTCGTCCTGGAAAATTAAAAATTAAGCAAGGATCGATCGAGTGCCAGGATACCGTAAGGGATGTGGTATCATGCAGTATCAACATGCCCCACATATCGGAGACATTTAATACTCAGAGAAAATCGACGGAAATTACGTACAATTTTATAAACGTTAAAATAAAGTCCATACTTACCGTATGATCAACGTGTGCGGATATACACATATGGAGTGGTTGTTTTTTTTTTCATGAAATATTTATATTGTTAGTTTAATACTGTCTTTGATGTATTACGCAAATGAAGAGTTCTGTTTTACTCATGATAGCTCATTTATATCACATATCACGTAATCATATGTTCAACATGTTTCTTAAGTCATTTCTTACCCCCCCCCCCCCCCCCCCCGCCCCCTTTTTTTTTGTCATATGACTGTTTTATTACTCACGTTCGCTCAAAACGTTTTGCTTCTTAATCAACCGTGGGATATTTGGTTATCAAAACTTTTACTAATGAATTATCAATTTTGCATTTTACTGGATCCGTAGCAGAGACAGTACGGCGACAGCAAGGATCATCTGACTAGTTAAACGGCGCAGGACTTTGAAAGTTAGCTTCGTTCCACCATGTAGAGTTGGCGTAACGCTCCTCGTCTAAGCGTAGCGGTTTATCTTGCGGGAACAATAATTCAGTGTTTGTTTTTGTAAATTTCAACTAAGAGGATTCAAAATACTATGCGTGATTTCATTGGTCAGCAAGTAGCTGATTATTCATTGTTGAAAATCCCACGGTATATACAGAAGTGATAACGGAATATATACAATTTGTTTTTGGAGATAAGATAGGCCTAGAATTTTCATCATATCTTAAGGTAAAGTCCCTGTAATATTCGTAGTTACGCTAAATTTCGGACCTCTTGGCCTTTCACGGAGAAGACCAATATTTCCTAATAATTCATTAGGGTACCTTGGTTGTCTTGGTAGAGGTTAAGTGGTCCAAGACATAGCAGAACCATTACAGGGACTTTACCCACTGTATTGGCCGCTATATTTGTTTATTATTGACATCATAGTAGGACATGTCTTTTGTCATCTACCTCATTTCAGGACCGTCGGCCGACAGCCCCTTTTTTGACATTTTTGTCCCTCCATTATATAACTTGTATAAGTTGTTCCGGCCAGGTTCAAGGCTTGGAGTCAGTCCGGTTATAAAAAACTTACAGTCTATACTCTAACGGACTACATGACTTTTAATTCTTTAATTCCTAGTGAACTATTAAGTAATTAACATTGTTTTCTTACGTGTAGGTTTATACCTAAGTACACCTTCGAATTATTGACATATATTTTGAAGAATTTATATGTTAACTCTATCTGATTGTGGCACAATTGGTCACATTTTGAATTTTCGTGCCAATTCAAGTCAATTTAAATACTGTACCGTCATCCAGATTGTTGGTTATAATGTAAAATGGGATGACCATAGCGCCATATTTAATACTCGATTAATATCAACCTAGGGAAGACATTCTGGCTTTAGTAATATATAAGTTAGGCAGCCTCACAGTATATAAACGAGTCTACTGTTTTCGCAAGAAAGGTACATGTTAAAATAAACAGGCACCCAAGAAAAGTACAGTGATCGGAAGTAGTAAGTGCTTGTAATCGCAAGACAGGGTATAAATGGAATTGTAAAGGCTTGCAAGACACGGTACAGTGATTTCGTTTATATACTGTGAGATTTTTCTTAGACCAAATCTCATTTGTATGCGTAAATTACTGCTACAAACAATGGTTGAACTATGTCCAATGAAACACACTCAGATACACCTGTAAAATCATTAAAATCTGCCTCATTTCTAAGGTGGTCTCCCCTGATAGAAAATGCATTTACTTTCATGCCTTTCCATCAATTATCTACTAAACATGTGCATCGAAAAGTAAAACTATTTTCTGTGCAAGTGCATTGCAGATAACTACAGTTAGTCTGATGCTATATGCAAAAGGAAAGTCTAGAGTACGTATGTAAGAGGGACTGAAAAAAATAGTTGAGTCGAACACCTGTGGTTTATAACAAGCATGACTTTAACGAACTTGATTGCATAATTAATTTTCTAGGTATTTTACTTTTTACGAAATGAAATAAGATCAAATTTATATTTTTATTCAGCAATCTTATTTTCAGCGGGTTTTGATCATAATCCATAGAATTTGTATCAAAAACAGCTCTAATGAAAAGCAAATGTAGATGGTCATAATAAAACTAAAGATTGGCATCAAACTGTAGGGAACATGAGACAGCACATTTAATTATTTTACAGTAGAGAGAAATGATTATGGGCATGATAAAACACGGCCAAGTTTAGCTAGTTTAAAAGTTTTTTATATTATGCGTCGATTGGTAAACAAGTCTTTACAGCTTATATTTATCTCGCTCGAAGGTTCCTGGTTTTGACCAGGGCATTGTACATTAAAGTACCATTGCCCAAAACGGAGTTCGAACCCACAACCTCCTAATCCGCAGTTAGGTATGTTACCACTGGACCACGGCGCCCACGACGAACTTTATGAAAGAGTATGAGAAAGCTTCACGAGATGTAGTAAAATATAATTCTAGTTATGTAAGCCCTCAACCAAGAGTAACGACCTTTAAAATCATTACGTTTATGTTTAGAGAACATGCGATTTGTTCGCGTGACGAGAGATAGAAATTAATTAAGCTTTAGTACTACACTCCATGTCAATGACATCTCCTCTGCTACTATTGTTTTGTTGGGGTTTACCGTTGCTGCGACAGTACTGAAAGAAGCTTGTTCACAGATGATCATCGTCTGAGAATTTAAATTTTTAACTTCGTCTATCAATACACATCTACAGAGGCATGGTATCCGTGATTGTAAAAAAAATAGATGGCTTCCCCATCACAGGCAATACCATCACAAACGGTAGCCTGAACTGTTGAAGACACTATGTTGCGGAACGTGTCACGTGGTACCGCAAGCAAATTGGTTTGGGGATACCGTATTCTATATGTAACCGATTCGCCGAAGGTACTTTTACAAAATTTGCGTTTTCTCATGTAATGTGACCTAATTACATGTGGAGGAAGCTAGACTCCGCGGACACAGATCCACCGACCTACCAGAAGCCATCTGGCAATCTGGGAGGCGCCTCTGCGATGCAATAATGAACATGATCATTTTAAGTTTTAAGAAGGCACATTAGCTCTAACAACATCATCTCATGAACTACATTGAAAACCACCATAGTCTTGTGAAACATTTTTTTATCATTTTCCTCTTTTACACATCCTCATAGAATTCTCCCTCTTTCATTTAACACATACATTGTATCCCTGTAGAAGTTGCCGGATTTCCTCAATGGACTGAGATGTAGCTCTATATCGAAGCTTTTGAATTACATTTCTAACCATTGACCTTCTGCTTACGGAAGCGTTTTAGTGCCACACTGACCCTTTTTTCCACACTTAAATCTGTAAAATTTATACATAAAACTGTAAATGTTATACTTTAAACTGTAATTTTTACACAAATTTTTTTTTTATTTTTTACAGATAAACAAATTTCCAATCACTTAAAACTGTCATATTTACTCTTAATTATGTTTTATTTTTGTTCACTTTCTTATCTACGGTTGAAAATGTTACAGATCAAGATAAAAATTACGGATTAAAGTGTACACTTTACAGTTTGAACTGTGAAATTTACAGAGTAAAATTAACAGAATAAAGTGTAAACTTGTAAAATTTACAGAATAAAGTAGAAAATTTACGGATTAAAGTGTAAAAATCTGCCGTTTAAACCTTAAAATTTACGGAATAAAGTGTAAAATTTACAGATTAACGTGTCAAATACAGTTTAAGTATAAATTTACAGATTAAAGTGTGGAAAATAAAAAAGAATTAGTGTCATTGTGGCACAAATTTGCTTCCATATATGCTAACATATTTGCTTCCAGCAAGCAAGTATTCTTAAATTCTAAAATAACGTAAGTCACAGGGGGCAAGATCAGGACTGGCAAGGAGGATGTTGAGAAATTACATGTTTGTAGGTCTACATCTATAACAAATTGTTTTGATAGCGATATGTCCATGGGGTATTATAGCTTGGGAAGGCGGCAGTCTTCATTCGAAGTTTTCGCCTTGCCTTGCGCTCTGTCGCATGTTATGTTTGCAAGACAGCACCCAGAATAGTAATATGCAGTAACTCTGAAACCTCTTAAAACATGTCGTTTCCATGCAATAACTTTTATATTCCCAAAACACTAGTTAAAATATATTTCAGTATTTATATTCATAAACAGAAATGCCGTACGTTTGTGAAATAAATTGATTTAGGTGAAAACAACATATATTATTTATAGAACTTCTATCCAACACATATGAATTTCAAATGTAACTGGCGAGAATTAAATTACTCGTGTTTGTTTGAAAGCAAAGACAACGTTTGTCTACTTTTAAATACATAATAATTGAGATGGAAATCGATATTGCCTGAGAAATAACTATTCTAACTTCTTAAGGGTGGGCAAAAACCTGAACCAAAGACCGGGGAATCATCATTCTCACGCTGTTCGGAGTTTAAACATTAGACCCGATTTCAGAGTGAATATAAGTCCATGTTTTAAATTGCACAGAAATCCATTTCCCTCCCTACGGACCAGAGTGTTTTAATGTTGCGTTGTTTACAACTCAAAATATTGCCACTGGCCATGGAAATTTCTGTACCGGATATCCAAATGCAATGCCCTCTGGCGAGCTAGCCATAAATGCACCTGTTTGCTCGTATGCATAAATATGTTTGCATTCGGAGCTCCTGTTAGACGTAAGACATTTTTACATATCTTACATAAACAAGAATAATTTTGATGCCTAAAAGGCGCCACGCATGTTTTTGAAGCACGACTTAAATAAAACAAAGTTATTCAGAATATTTTGATAACATGTGCATGCATCATTTACATTTACAAATATTTCCACAATGGAACGTTAACCAAGTTTTAAAGTCCGTTGCCTACGAGTTTGGGGAGAAATCATCAGATACACATTAAATGTGCCGAGTTTCTTTTTAATAACGATAGAAGACTTGCATATATTGAATCTTGTTGTTGTTGTTGTCGTCGTTTTTTGTTGTTGTTTTTTCATCAGTTTTTACAATTAATTGATTAATAAAGTGTTTATTTTTATTTTTAAACATAGTACATGTTTTTATTTTACAATAATAGCAGTGGTTGCTCCCTTTTTTCGATTATGCAGATCCATGGCCAACTTTAAAACATATTCCATACTGACGCCGAGTTTCTACGCTGCGTCAATAACAATCGTCTTTGTATGATATCTAACTTTAATGTATGGAATTATATTTTGACCAATGGGATTGCAGTATTCTTCAAAATTTTCCATCGATTTAACTTGTTAAACCGTTAGGTTGAATGGATAACCTTGTATACGCGCTGAATTAACTGCACCTGTGGAAAACCTTTCTGCGCATACTAGTATGTGAAGAGGCGGGATAAGAGGCGTGGCCTATATTGGCAATGTTCCAACTATGATGAAATGCAATAAAAACAGCGTAGAAGTTCTACTTTTTTTATTTTGAATGAACTGTGTATAAACAATGAGAACTGAATGTCAAATAACATTAACATAGTAATCATAATATCATACCCAATATGATGAAGTCGTAAAAAAAAAAGAAAAAAAAAGGCAAATACAAATTTAAGCTAATGTTTGTTATCGAGAGTTTAACAAATTAAACCGCTCAAGCTCGGCGCAGCCGAGCGAGCGGTTTAACTTGTTAAACTCTCGATGACAAACATTAACCTACTTAATGTATGGAATTATGTTTTGACGATACTGTCCTAGTCCCCGCCCATAAATTTCCGCCTTTGACGAACCAACCAATCAAGTATAGGTTAATGTTTGTTATCGAGGGTTTACGCCTACGCCGCATACGCCGCCACTAGAACCATCGAGAATGATTAATATAAATTGTAGAACTTGTTCGTAATCGATGTTAAACTATCACATTTTTTTTTTTCAGTTTGGAACTTTAGCATCTTGCATTTTCGTCACTTGTGGTTGGTGTCTTTATCTAGGTAGACGTCATTGTAGAAGGCGCTACTTCATTTTTAGATTTTTAACATAATTCAGTATCCCTCTTAGAGATCAAAACTTGCGTTAACATATAGCAATTGTCGCTTCCTTGTCGTTATGAGCTTGCATCATGTCTATTTTTAGACACGAGCCACATTTGAAATTAAATTTACATGAGCAATCTAGCAGCATATTTGATTGGCTAGTTCGTCAAAGGCGGGAATTTATGGGCGGGGACTAGGACAGTATCGTCAAAACATAATTCCATACATTAAGTCGATTAATGTTTGTTATCGAGGGTTTAACAAGTTAAACCGCTCGCTCGGCTGCGCCGAGCTTGAGCAGTTTAATTTGTTAAACCCTCGATAACAAACATTAACCTTTACATAACTCTGCAACGAAGAGTAAAAGGGAAACAATATCGATGACGCAAAATACAATGGCTGAAACTGTGTTTACGTAAGCCAGAAGATTTGATTTACATGAAGCGCAGCATTTCACGCACCTCTGACATGTAATATGTCCTTGATTAATCTTATATGTGGTATGTGGTATGTGGCAAATGAAACGTAAAAATTTTGATGCTAAAGCATCAAACCGCCGAAGAAGAAGTTTAGTGTGTGCAAGTCTTTATTTTTAGTGTTTAGTTACAGTTTAACGGACAATCTGAATAAGAGTTATGGCCCTTTATGGAAATGTAGCCCAAGTATGTGAAGTTTGATAGCAAAAGAGTTAATAGTTTAGAAGTTATAACCAAGGTGAAAGTTTTTCACGACGACTACGGTGCAAAAAGGTGGTGAGATTCAGTCCCAGACATTAATACATTTGGTGGGCAATGTAGTTATCAAAGCGCTGGTACCGCCGAGAGAACAGGGTTTTTAATGTAATGATGTCAAATTTATTTTGTTTATAAAGTAAATTTTGATAAACGAGGATCAAAATTTGTGTGAGCTCGGTCGTTTAAAGAAAAGATGAACACACCATTTGTTTAAATGGATTGCATACAATAAGCACATCGCCTCTCTTACTCTACCTATATCTCTTGCCTACAATTTATAGGATTTTAATAAATATGTGAAAGCAAATCTTAAACAACAAATTTTTGATAATTATTTAATATAAACAAGGTTTTTCTCCAATTTCATTTTATATAAATCTGTACTTAATATGGGTAAATTGATGGTATTCAGTATTTAATATTTATATATACATGTATCTAATATTAAAAAAAAATAACAAGAGCTACGTTCGAATGAACACCATTCCCCCGCGGGAGGGCCATGGAACTTGGGGGTCAAGATCATTTGAATGTCAAGGTCACCTGGCGAATAGAGCTCATCAAGGTGCATACACCTGTGGAGTTTGGAGGCTGTAGGTGGAGGGACTTCAGTGTTATGGTCAAGGTTCAAGTTTTGTGACAAACAGACAGACAGATCAAAATAAAAAAAAAATATGCCCCCCTCCCCGCCGATCTAACCATGCGGGTGCATAAAAACTAAAAAAAATGATTTTAATAAGTGCTCTTCAATTATGAATCGAACCATAACCCTCACTGACAACGCCTGTATTGCGAATATCCTAACTATCTTTCCCACTGGACCAATGGGCCAACAGTTCTGTATATGTTACCGATCGCTGGAAATTTTAGCCATATCTCCGAATTATTGCGCAATTTTTTTTTTATTATTATTTTGCTTGTTAAGGACTAAGCATGCAAGAATTATTTTCATTAAACAATAGTCGTTACTCTTAGGCATTTTTGTGGTGAGGAAAGAATCTTTTTGTGTGTGTGCCTTATCCAGGGGTGGGAATCAGAACTGCGTCGTACCATTCATTTTGTAAACAAAAAGCCGCCATCTTGGAAAGCAAAGGTATATTTCTGCTCATTACTGTTTCTGTAAGAAATGCATGATAACGAGATAAATACATGAACACGCTCCTAAATTTTCCGCTTTATATGAGGTATGCAATTTGAAAATCCATTTTGAAAAACAAAAGTTATAACGAACTGAAAAGAATTTGCGAAACATTTGACAGATACGACGCAGTTGAAATTTCAGCATCCAGCGTTTTCACCCTCAAATTGTATTAATACTCGTGTTTTTTGCAAAATATAAGTTACCAAATACAGATTCACGTCATGAGACAAAGTCATTTTTGAAGCAGAAAATTATTTTTCATTTAAACAATGCTATTTACAAACTATAGGACGCAGTTGATTTAAATATGGTAAGATGCCGTTGTCTGTTTATCGCAGCCTTTTCAACAGGTTTCGTTTCGACAATATGTGCATATCTTACCAGCCTTTTCGTACGAATTCTTGCTTTCGATGATGATTAGGTTGTGCGAAGTTTCTTATGGTGTTTCTATTGCATTGCAGTACTCACTTGTTTAATTGATGACCACATCGTGTTTATACAGACTGAGTAAAGTTACTTTTCAGTTAAAATAACACCTTTAAGTTGTCTTCGTGTACTGCGGATTCATTTTTCATTTAAACAATATTTTAAGAATGAGATAAGTGTTTGATATAAAACTTTAATACAATTTAAGGCTAAGGTACCCGTTACTTTGCTGCTCATTGAAACGATTCAATGACCTTATGTATAATTAGGTGGGTAACTTCTTTCATTGAAAACTTACACCATGTCGTTTCAATTGCCGTAACTCCTTTGAGAATTGGTGGATTGTCATAAAATTGGTCTTATTTTGCGTGAAAGGGGTGAATAAAGACAATCATGTACAAAAAAAAATTCCAAAGGAAAAATCCGACGGAAATCAATTTTGATATCTTAGCAACTGTTGGCACAAATAACGCCACAATAACGTCGCATTTATCGCAAATAACGAGAACATAACTCCATACCTGATATACAAAGACCCTTAACACTTTGGAAGACGAAATATACAAACGAGTTGCTTTAAGCTACAAGATATGACTGACACCACAAAATAAAATGTTTTTGCTAATTATTGATGTTTGGCACTGAAACTTTTCGATAACATAGCTTACCTAGCGATTTTTAGCAATTATAAATGCCATAATGTAATATTATCGAATTTTATTCTGTCTATTTGCCTTTGGCAGACTTGTACACGTCATGTCGTGTTAATCAAATGGCTCATATAACATTAATGGGGACGTTATGGAAACCGACAGAGATAATAGAAGAATTTCAAAAACATTGATTATTATTTAGAGAGGAAAAAATACGAATAACACGTTGAAAGAAAAGACAAACCATTAAGTTGATACGCTGGCATTAATGTCCTTACAGTTACATGGTCAGATGATAGACATTCATGAAAGATAAATGACTGTATTCATGTGCAACTCATAATATAAGCCATAAACACATGATAGATAAGACTGTTTAATAACCAGTTCCTACCATTACGTCAACACCCCTACGCGAGCGTAAGATCTTTTGAAATTGTCGGGAGACCTCTGTTGCTTTAATATTTAAATGGAGAGAAAATTGATTACAGGAGGAAACACACTCACAAAGGCCAAGGGACACGCCTGCGTCCTTGATTAAACCATTTCTAGGCATCATCAAAATATTGTGTCATGGACTTTGACATTTATGTCGTTCTGAATATCTTCTTTCAGATTCTTTTAGATTTTTAAAATGTGTGGATTGTGAGTGAACAGAATAACGACATTGAATTATTTATTTTGGCGTGATATCGCAGTTAGGCAGAATAATATCTGTATCATGTAGACGAAAGTGTCCCTGAATGACTGGAATACTTTCATAAAACCCAAAGAAGCATATAAACAATTTATTGAATATATAAACTCAGTTCTTGTCATAGATTTGATCAATGAATAAACATTCCATTGTCATTTTAGTTCATTTCTTTTGCCGATCCCGTCCGACCTCCAGATTTTGCGGTACTATTGTATTCATGGTACCGTGGTTAGTGTCAATGAAATTGTGTATCCTAAATTCACTGACCAGGTAATTTTATGTTGTGCATATATTCATCTTAAAATATACGCGCATACCCATATACGTTTACTCAGTAAGCTGTTAACACTACATTCATACGTATAAAAAGTCAAACAATATGGATTTCGCTTCGTTTCAAATTAGTTCTATAATGGAAGAAAACATATCGCCCGTAAGAGACCAAGATTTATCTAAACGTTTCAAGATACACTCATTTCCTTACCGGTAATAGCCCGTTTAATTGAAACATTGTTCAACACCTCATTGTCTCCCTTCAAATAAAGTAAAATTACAACGATCCGAGGTGCAGTTTTCCAAGCACCATGCATATTTTAAATACAGGTTTGGAAGTAAAGGGAAATACATTCGATTCTACGAGCCTTGAGATTTTCTGTGTCTGCGATTATCCAAACCTTGCGATAATCTGAGCCGGCGAATATCAGAGTCTCCGATTATCCGAACCTTGCGATTATCCGAACCTTGCGAACCCTGTCTAGATGAGGAGGTCTTCCAGCTGGCTTGCAGTAGGTCGGTGGTTCTATCCGGGTGTAGTCCTGTCTAGATGGAGGTCTTCCAGCTGGCTTGAAGTAGGTCGGTGCTTCTAACCGGGTGTAGTCCCTGTCTAGATGAGGAGGTCTTCCAGCTGGCTTGCAGTAGACCGGTGATTCTATCCGGATATAGTCCCTGTCTCGGAGAGGGAGTCTTCCAGCTGGCTTGCAGTAAGTCGGGTTCTATCCGGGTGTAGTCCGTGTCTATGTGAGGAAGTGTTCCAGCTGGCTTGCAGTATGTCGGTGTTTCTATCCGGATGTTATCCCTGTCAGGGTGAGGAGGTCGTCAAGCCGACTTGCAGCAGGTCGGTGGTTCTACCCGTGTGTAGTACCTGTCTAGGTGAGGAGGTCTTCTAGCTGGCTTGCAGTAGCCGGTGATTCTATCCGGGCGTAGTCCGTGTCTGAGTGAGGAAGTCTTCCAGCTGGCTTGCAGTAGGTAGGTGGTTCTATCCGGGTGTAGTCCCTGTCTGAGTGAGGAATACTTCAGCTGGTTTGCATTAGGTCAGTGGTTCAACACGGGTGTAGCCACTGTCTGGATCAGGAGGTCTTCTAGCTGGCTTGCAGTAGGTCGATGGTTCTATCCGGGTGTAATCCCTATCTAGATGAGGAGGTCTTCTAGCTGGCTTGCAGTAGGTCGATGGTTCTATCCGGGTTTAGTCCCTGTCTGAGTGAGGAATACTTCCAGCTGGTTTGCAGTAGGTCAGTGGTTTTACCGGTGTGTAGTCCCTATCTGGATGAGGAGGTCTTCTAGCTGGCTTGCAATAGGTCGATGGTTCTATCCGGTTGTAGTCCCTGTCTGAGTGAGGATTATTTCCAGCTGGCTTGCAGAAGTTCGGTGGTTCTATCCGGGTGTAGTCCGTGTCTGTGTAAGGTCTTCTAGCTGGCTTGCAGTAGGTCGGAGGTTCTACCCGGTTGTAGTCCGTGTCTGGGTAAGGAGGACTTCCAACTGGCTTGAATTAGGTCGGTGGTTCTATACGGGTCTGGTCCGTGTCTATGTGAGGAGGTCATCCAGCTGGCTTGCAGTAGGTCGGTGGTTCTACCCGGTTGTAGTCCGTTCTGGATGAGGAGGTCTTCCAGCTGCCTTGCTGTTGGTCGGTGGTTCTATCCGGATGTAGTCTCTGTCTCGATGAGGAGGTCTTCCAGCTGCCTTGCAGTATGTCAGTGGTTCTACCCGGGTGTAGTCCGTGTCCGTGTGAGGATTACTTCCAGCTGGCTTGCAGTAGGTCGATGGTTCTATCCGGGTGTATTCCATGTCTGTGTGAGGAGGTCTTCCAGCTGACTTGCAGTAGGTCGGTGGTTCTTCCCGGGTGTAGTCAGTGTCTAGTATAATGTACATGTACACATGTCATCCTGGGTGCTTCCTGTTCTTCAATTTATCAGATATTATGTTGCACCTCCAGGAAAAAAAGAACTGATTCCAGTACACCTAGGATAAATGACTGACATTTCACTATTGACGACTATACGGTATTCCACTGGCATCTAAAGAAACTTAATCTTTCCTCCCTAGACTTCGTTTTGTAAGGATCCTTTTTTATTTCGTCGATCATATCATTAATGGCAAATAAGATGAATGTAAATTATATTTGCCTATTCACAGCATGGTGGTCTTTGGTTACAAATGGTAGATTGTCTATTAACATGAAACCTTCAATATTGTTTCATGCGTCTGAAGACTCATCGTAAAATTCCGATGATATTCCTATCTTTATGTTATATCACGTGATATACATAAACACCAAAATAGTGGTTTAATATTCATTTGCGGTGTTTATGATGTCTACATTGGTAATAGGGAAGATTAATCTCTTAAAATGAGATTTATTGTACATCTCGATGTTGTAACTTTATAAAATAAATTCTTTTTTTGTGATAATAAGTTGATACATACATTTGGTTAAATTTAAACGGATGGAACTGCGTGTATAAACTGGGTAGTTTGTCAACGAAATGATGTGCAAACTTGCCATAACTCTCTGAATATGATTTATTGCCTCTATTTTGTCGTTTCATTGTGTGTTAATTTGCCGATTTATACAGCTGTTCACAGTGTTGTTGTTGTTGTTGTTGTTGTTGTTGTTATTGTTGTTGTTGTTGTTGTTGTTGTTGTTGTTGTTGTTGTTGTTGTTGTTGACTTTCAAAACTCCAAGCCAAAGAGTATTTCATTAACAAGGCGCGTTTTCATTGGTCGATAATTTATTTAACGACTGTTGTAAAACAACGTTTACCCCATGGCATGATGTCTTGAAGGTAAATAAACGAAATAAGTCGGTCGGGAATCTTGATTTACTTCTAAACAGTCGTATAATTGCAGGATTGTGTTTCCAGATTCAGATCTAATGGAAAACAAGCATCATCGACAGTCTGTGTTACAGAGATTTTAATGATGTTTCAAACAGCAGAAAGTAGACATCTTATTTAGCGTTAAGTTAAACATATTCCTCAAGGATGCATTCTTAGTAATGGAACAGTTGCATATGCTAATAATGCCATTAACTGGCTAGTACAAGGTATAAGAATACAAAACCCCTGACGAACTTGTATAAAATTGTGTTCACGAAATTTTAAAATCAATATTTTCAGATACTGGGTACTGTAAGTTATGGAGAGGTTTAAGAAACGTAGTGAATCTGTATTTAATAAACATCTTTAAGAAAATACATTTTGCCGAGCAAAGGGATGGTAAAATTTAAAATTAAAGCAAGAAAGTTTTTTTTTTAAATGTAGATGCGACCTTTTGAAATCTGATTGATCGAGAATATACTGGTAAACCGGTAAGAATCAAATTATTTAGTCCAGCGGTATCAATACAGCTGGCTCAAATTTTACTGACATTATTTAGCATTAAGTGAAACTGAAATTAGTTAGAAACACATTCCACCATTCCTGTCCTGCTAAATATCCTGGAACGTGACTAGGTTGGCATACGTATTAATTAAATAATTATCTTCTTTCTTTTTTTCGGTGTAAGCTGTATAAATGGATTTTGCCCCAATTCTTGAACCAATTTCAGCTTGGTTAACAACAAAGAGATTGGAAAAGCACTCGTTTCATTGGTTTGCATAAATTGTTTTAGGAAATTCCTTCATAAAATGACTTTACTTAACTATTTCAGTTTACCGTCGCCTCGACAGTATTCCAGTCATATAGCGACGTCCAGCTAATTACATTCATAAAATGGGACTTTCAGGGTGTATATCTTTCTGCATGATTGTAAAATGGCAAATAATAATTTAATCTACCTGTTTAACATATAAAAAAAAACGTCCAGTTGAAAAATGCCAGAGGTATGAGAATTGTACAGCCCGCCACTGGCTTATGTCACACAATTTAATTCGTAGTATTTTCATTGATAGTTTTTCTCGCTTACGCATCGTAGCAGAGTTATCGTTCGTTATGTGGCGTGATTTCTATAATAAAATGATAGAAATCATACAAAGAAGACTGTAGTACATTTTCTTCATGTAAGATATGCAAAAAATGCCACTCTCCTAAACTAGAGCTCGTCATGCAAGCGATGGTACGAGCAAACAGGTACACGTATTGCTTGCTCGCTAGAGGGCATTGGATTTGGATTTCCCACGACCGATCCTCATATGTTGCGACAAATAAAATGTCCGCAATAAATAATCACATCTGACATGATCAATATATTTTATACGTTTTAAGTTGTCTTGAGTCTATCTTTTTGTGTCTTGTCCAATGAAGAGGGTACATACAACTCTCTCTTTCATTTTCATTGTTTTAATAAAATGTCAAATACATCAAAAGTATGCCGCTAGTTATTGAGACATATTACTCAAATTTAAACAATGATGTCCCAAATGCGTTTCTATAATATGTACAAATTGTTTTAAATCATATTATTGATTCTGATTTGTAGTGTTTGATCAATAACTTCAGTTGCCGAATTAAGTTTTCCAACCCAGAAGTCGCCAGAAATCTTTAAGTGGATTACATTGTAGAAACTGTATATTAATTTAGCTACATGTAGATGGCACAGTGGTAGAGCGCTTGGCCTCTCCTGGGTGCGGATTTGAATGGTTGTTGGTTCGAACCCGTCTGAGACACGACCCAATCATGCTCTACCAGGACATAAAGTACTGGTCCAGTCCTGGAACCGAAAAGGGATCAAAATAAATCGAATACTAGTAAATGTTTCTTAATTTACGAAAAACAAGTAGTTGCTGGATTCAAACTTGCCAATACGTTTTGCCTACGTATACCTCTTTAAGTGAACGGTGCCATATATAACTATAGCTAGACATTTTCTCCTTTGCTTTTATTTTTATGTCGATGTTCAGCCGTTCCTATATCTAAATCAATATCTGATAAAACGAGTCGCTCATCTGTCTTTTCTCTTAATGCATGTTATGTCCCACTTGATTCAATACATAGAGCTATGATGCACTAAAACTGAAAGTTTGTGTTGCTTTCATAAGATGCTAGGATCTTAAAGCCTCGATAGTGAAACTTTCAAGTTCTGTAGACCGTATTTTGGACACGATCGTCAAACGCGACAACACACGTTGTTAATACTTAACTAGGAACATCCTTATCCTAGGAGAATTCTTTATTTCGATCCTTACTGCGACAGGACCAAAAAGTATTTCTTGTAAATTGCGTTCAATCTAATTCAGTCAAAACAGGTTTGCAAACCTAGAAGCAAGCAGTGCGACAAATGGAATTGGAGTAGTGAAGCATCGATAGCTAAGAGTTTATAGTCCAATAACGCTTCTCGAGAAAATCAAATTTTCTAACAAATTTGAATTTCGTCAACATAAATAAAATGCGTATTCCGAACATTAAATGATAAGGGCAGTCATTTAACGATTGTAATAATGGTTCTTCAAGATAAAACTAAATATGCTTCTTTGTTGTTGTTGTTGGTGGTGGTGGTGGTGGAGCTGCTGCAGCATATTCCTGTAAAGAACATAATTTCTTACAACGTGCAGCAAATGGCCTATAATCCCCTTGGGATCCGAAGTCATGTAAAATATCACTTGACCAAGGCGTGTGTTGTGTTGTTTTTTTGTGTGTTTTTTTTGGGGGGGGGTGTTGTTCTTGTTGTTGTTGTTGTTGTTGTTGTTTTGTTGTTGTTGTTGTTTGAGGGATTGTTTTGTTGGTGTTTTGTTGTTGTTGTTGTTGTTTTTTTTGTTTTTTTTTGCTGTTGTTGTCTTTGTATTTCTGTAACGCAATGCTGCTAATGATAATATTATGCTTGGTTCCTTGGAAGACCCATTACAACACAGTATGGCTCTAGATGTCATTGATATTTCATTGAGATGACGGAGTCATTAATAACATGTGATTTAAGAGTCGTATATACGACATTATCTCCAATGTATTGGCAATGTGCCTTGAAAACGCTGGCACTGTTTATTTTAGATCTCATCTCGAAGTTCACAATCAGCAAAAAATTGCAATGCTTGCCAAGCCTGTATTCCACAGCATAAAAATGAGAAATAACAAGCAAGCAGAAGATCAACGTTATTTTCTGAAACTGAATGTCTTCTCTAAATGTTACCCTGCATAATTATTCTAAAATAACACTTTGGTCATTTAACACTGTGTCTTTATAAGAAACACATCAATTTCCATAAAATGTTATCAGATAGTTCATGAACTATTGTTACAGATTAAACGTGGTAAAGACTGCGTGCGAGAGCTCAATTTAGACAAGTAAAAATGCAAATAAAATACAATCAGTCTGGAGAAAAGTGTGATGCGAATGTTTTGGAGTATCGAATACCAGATAAATGAAGTTGTTAAATTAGCACAGGTAATGTAATTGAAATCCGACACTGTGAAGACAAAACCACAAAATAAAATTAATTATTGGTTGATATCTGTATATTTTTAAAGGGTTGAGTAAGACAGATATAGTGCCGCCACACGGCAGTATCATGTCGTATACATGTGGCATGATACCACACCCAGTCACATTATCATGACACCGGGTCAACTAGTCCTGGAACTAGCTTTATGTGCTGAGCGCAAAGCAAAGGGAGTTATACCAGTTCCATTTTTTACGACTTTTTTATGTCGCGACCGGGGGATCTATACGTGAAAATAAAAACTTTATGTAAAATATACAAAACTAAGGCTTGTGGATTTTAGAAATGATCCATAAATATTATTATCTTTTTTATTGTTATGTTTTGTTTTTGTTTTTTCTTTGTTTTTACACTGTAAAATTTACAGATCAAACTGTAAATTTTACAGATTAAAGAGTGGAAGATAAAAAAAGTCAACTTATACTTACACTGTTAAATCAAATTGGTCATGTGCGGCATATGTGTGTGTGTGTGTGTGTGTGTGTGTGTGTGTGTGTGTGTGTGTTAAAATAAACCTTTAAGCAACTTTTAATCCAACATTACTGATAATTACTGACTAAATGTTCCTGTTGATGGTTACTGACTACATATGGCATTACTCATTATAATTACTGACTGTATGACATTACTCATGGTGATTCCTGACTACATGTTCCTGTTGATGGTAACTGACAACATATATCACTGCCTGCTCGTACTCGTACGTACTGGTGGATAAGGATAAACGGCAGCAAAACCATACGCCTCTTCCTCAACGGGGGACATGAAATCATTTGTCATTTGACCAAATGACTCACGTCCGGGTACTTGGTTTACGTATGACCAGTTTCATCAAAGAGTATGCCGAGCTTTTTTTTTTTTTTTTTTTTCGTATACAGCTTGAGTGCTTTTCACCAAATAGAGCTACCCCGGGGAGCTATATTCGAAGTGAGCTCTAAAGGATGCGACAGTGCTTCGATTGCGATGAAGCTTTGAAACATTGGTAAATGAAAATGTTTAACGTGGTAATATTTAATTATATACAGACATTTTGTGTTGCGTTGGTGTTTTGTATGTTGTTGTTTTTGTTTCCTTGTTTTTTATATTTATTCAATTCGAGAGTTTTATCTCTTCTATGAGAATCATCGCGTGCAAACAGTGTCGTTTGGTTTACGGTCGGCATTGAAAAATCGAAAAGTAAGGAGCAGATTATTGTACAGATATGTAAATGAAGCATATCTCATATTACATAAAACTCACAACCAACACGTGACCTCACGTGACTGAACTTCATCAATACAATCTTTGATGTTTCTATGCTCATTTTTACTTAAAATATTTACCGTCTGAATTTTCTGGTGTTACTTTCTGTGGTATCTAGGTCATTCAAAAACTGCTGACTTAAATTGTATCAACTTAAATATACCGTGACAATGACTTTTACGATATTAATTACAAACAATTATTTTAAAACATTCCATTAAATTAAGCAGTGGGTGACATTATTGTAATTAAACAAATGGATAGTAATTCACTTATGTGTCTAAATGATCAGAGCTAAAATTTGAAATAATTAATCGTTGAATACAATAACAATTTATCTAGATAAAATATAAACGTATCGTATTCCAATTTAAATTAAATAACCCTCGGATGGAACTAAAAGTGGACATACTTCCTCGTGCATTATGTAATTGATATAAAATAAACTACTGTGTGTAGAAATACATCTGTTCAAGTTTATGTAGGTTGGGACATTTTACAGACCATTATCAAGTGACCCAATGGTCACACTCCGAGGTTCTCTGGTTTCCTCCCATGTCAGTAATTACCACGCCGTCACCGGAAGTTAATAAGAGGTGACATCTATTTTAGGCATCAATGTAATACACTCAATCATTTTAAA
>CM037785.1:21273799-21310017 GCA_021229015.1 Solen grandis | reverse complement strand
AAAAACTTGGATAGCAACTTTGTAAATACATTGTGCAAATATGATATCATATTTCTCTATGAATCGCAGAGTATAGTAAGTCACAGTTAGATAGAAGCATATACGCACATATAAATGTATTGAGTTGTACAGAAAATTTCAAAATAGGCGGGCCAAAAGACAGAGTTGGGGGGTTAGTTTTGTAGTTTAAAGACGGTTACGACGAGGGTATTGATATTGTGAGGAATAAATTTGACACTATAGTGTGGATCAAGTTAAATAAAAATTTCTTTAACTTTGAGCATGATGTTTGCAGGTGTTTATGTGTGGCCTGAAAATTCACCATTGAATACATTGTTGACTCAGATCTGTTTGGTTTATTGCAAAATGATGTCAATTGTTTTCAGTCTTTGGATAGAGTTATTATTTATGGGGATTTTACCGCACGTGCGGGTAATAGGCCTGATTTTGTGGTATGTGATAGGTTTAATGAATATTTGGATGATGATGATAATGATGATGATGATTATATTCCCGTTAACCTTTAGAACGTAACTCTTTGGATAAAACTGTAAATTCACATGGTTTAAAAATGCTGGAATTGATCAAATCTTCCTCTTTACATATTTGTAACGGTAGATTGGGTGGTGATCACTCGGTTGGAACGTATACTTTTGTAAATCACTCGGGTGCTAGTGTAATTGCTTATGAACAGAACAGGCCATATCTTTATTTATGACTTGTACATAATACATTGTCTACATACATTGAAATACAAAAAATACATAATAATACTAGGTCATGTGATCACATAAGAAATTTAGAGTGTCATTTATCTCCAATGTCGTGACGGAAATATAATGAGGATGAACAAGTAATTAACGTAAAAAAAGAAGAAGAAAAAAAGGTTAATGTGGATGTAATCATTTAACCATGTGATTCAGAGTCTCATTTCTAATCTTAATCGCCTTCTTATAATACAATCCTAACTCTACTAAAGTGTTTCTATTATTATGTGATTCTAGCAGTTCAATAAATTTGTACATACTTGGCCTAACATAGTAATATTTTGAAATATGTACTGTTCTTAAAGAAAGATAAGCCGGACAAATAAAAACAAAATGATATTCGTCTTCAATTTCATTTAACTCACAACATTTACAAAATCGCTGATTTTGTGGGATTCTGTTTGTTGCGTAGCTACCAGTATGTATATGTAAAGAATGTGCTGAAATTCTCAGTCAAGAAAGACAGAATCTGATGCTACTTGGTGTAATATCAAGATATTCTGAATATTCAAAAATTGGGCTTCAAATGATTAAATAAACATACATAAGACACTCCTAGTTTGTTATCCGTATACCAGTTTTGTATGAAACAATCAATCATCCTTTGTTTAAATAGGTTGACAAAGTAATTGGGACTTACCTTAAATGGGTAATAATGTTTTAATGAGACAGGACGATTTTTGTTGCATTGGGGATTTTAAAATACATCCATTGTGTGAATGGTCAGATCATATACCCGTGTCTTTCGTTATTAATTGCTTGTGTATGCGTCCGCGTGTTAGTACCGAGTACACACGCACTGATATAAGAAGGGATACATGTAATAACAAAAGACATGAATTTATGTCAAAACTTATTTCTAGACTTTTAACCGGTTGGCAAATGACTTAAGTTATATGTATGTAGTAAGATTTGTCCGTATTGGTGCAAAGTGGTGTCTTCAGACAATATTTTAATAAAAACACTATACAAACTGTTATTAGGCGAGTGTCATGCTGGGGAAGTTAATAGGGTTAGTAATGTGAAACAGCTGTTAGACAACTATGTATTCTCTTATGTATCGACAAGCCCCTATTTCGTTATCTTAAACACTTTCCATATATATTTTTATGAGCGGGTACTCGATGTTTTTAAACAGCAATGGAAAAGTGATCTGGAAAAAAGTACTACACTTACTTTGTACAAAACTCACTTTTGATATTGAAGATTATCTTTGTATTTTGCCTAAGAAATTTAGATTTAGACTTCCAGCACAAAGTTTGCGTATAGTAACTGGTAGATATACCCAAAACCAGGAAGAACGACACATGCGTTTATGTAAACTTTGTCACGGTACAGATATAGAAGATGAATTTCACTTTTTGTTTGTCTGTCCTATTTATAAAGATATTAAAAAATATATTAATTCTTATTACTATAGACGTCCAAGTGTTTTCAAGTTTGTTGATTTATTACAATGTTCTAATACATCAGTAATCAAACGATTGTCTACATATGTTTATGAGGCTTTCATAGTTCGCAACGCAATGATCCAAAATAATATATAGTAAATATGTGTTAGTTCAACTCCTTTGTATCTAATTTCACTTTGATTGTCGTCGGGAAAGGAAAGTGTCAGATTTTGATTCTTTTTGGTATGAATATTTATAGTTATAGCTGAGTGTTCGTTGTATGGCTCACATGAAAATTGTATGTATATGTTATGTATTATTTACGATTAAAAACTGTATAGTTTATGTCGAAATAAAGTTTCTGTTCTGTTCTGTTTCACTCTTTGCTTAGACAGTTTCGGCAATCATGCGATATAACATAATAACAATATCATTAATCTCGCCTTTCGCCAACGACATAGTACACCTATTTTGTCTGTTTTCGTATCTTCTTGTTCTTGTAAAAGTTAAGACACTTTTCGCTTGAATATATTGATGTATCTTAGCGGTTTAAATGAAAATGTTATCAAAGCGTTTTATACTTAAAATGACATTCAAAGCATGTAAAGTATACAGTTGTTGATACCAATTTAATCAAAGAGCTTTAAGAACAGCGTATTTTCGGTTAAATTTTATGTTTTACTGGTTTACTCTTCATATATTTATTACAATAAAGTGGTGGTATAGGAAGATGAGTAAATGATGAAGATATGATACACGTTTATTTATGTGATTTCTGTCTTTCATATAACACTGAAACCGCATCTATGTTAATGAGAATTGTTAAATTAATGTCAAAATTACAGGAAAGTCAGAATAAATACTCCTAGCAACAGGACTACCCCTAAGCTATAAGTTGTGAAAGTTAAATGCAGAGAGGTTTACACAAAAACAATGAAACGCGAAATTTACATACAATAAATTACAGTATTCCGAGATAAAAACGTCAGTCTGTTTTATTCATTCATTGAGTTTTTTTTATATTTATCAAAATTCAGAATTTCAACAGAAATAATTGGCATTCTTTCGCTTTCTTGTCAAACTCCAAGTGCTATTTTTTTCTGTCTAAAATAAATTTGAACATTGTATTTCATGCGTTCATGTAAAGTGAGACCCCAAAGGTCTTACATAAGCACATTTGTATGTAATGATTTTGAGTGAAAAAGCAATCTTATCAAGATGGGTTCTTTTCACAAAGTTGAATCAAACCGTGTCGTCAAGGTATAATACAATCAATTATGTCTGTTTCTATCAAGAATTATGTCCCGCGTGTCATTTTATCATCGTCGAATACCCCCGGCTGACTTATTCCGTTTCACTACATGACATCACGGGAAATGGGCGAGTAAACCAGTTATTGATTAAATTATCGACCAATGAAAACACGACCTATAAATGTAACATTTTTTGGTGCAGAGGCTTAAAGGTCATGTAAACATTTAAAAAAAAAAATGACTGCGCCCGGCAGCTGTATAAATGGCCTTTATGATTGGTTTTTAAAAACGTGATGCGACCGATGAGATGGCGTAATTTGACACACCCTAAAGCCACCAATTTCAGCCGTAATATACCACGGCCTATAGATAATCTATCTATCGGCCGTGGGTTTTCGCCGATGATCATTTTATAGGCTTAAAAATAATGTTTATTGCAATGGGCTGCAATGAAAATTTGTACGGTTCTTTAATTTATTTTTACATATATGTATAGAGACCAAATGAAACTTCAGAAAAGGATCAATTTAGAAAATATCATGAGATACTAGGATGATTATATGCTAGTTGATACTTTCCTTTGCGGTCTTTTCATAATATATTCTAGGACCGATCAGGAGATGAAATACGACATTGAAGGGAACTCAACAAATTTGAATGCAGTCAAATATAAGTGTAACATGTGTATGTAGACAACTTACCGAATGTGACAGCATTGTCTACTTTCAATGAGCTGAATGAAGCATTCCCCTGTGTGAGTATCTTGGACATTCGCCCTGCAAACGAAAGGCTGGAGGTCGAGTCAGGTTGCTCATTTTTTCTCCACAAAATTCCGGATTATAAATAAGCGTGGCGGCACCGACAAACTAAACACTTAGTAAAAGGTTTTGAATTTCAGAAAGACTGATGTTTTTACTACATTTGCAAAATTAAAAAGTTTGAAACTGGGTGTTTCATATCGTGGGCTCATCGCAAAATGGTCGTAACTTTAGAGAACAAGTTGAGACTCTGAGTCACCGGTATAGGATAATGAAATACGTAAAGCTACGTTTCATCTATATGTGGATAATTATAGTTGAGCAGTTTAATAGAAAATGACAATATTGCTCTCATATATTTATAGCAGCTGGGAACACCCTGACAACGCATTCATCATTGCCTGGCCTGAGTGACGGCAACTTTATCAAATCTACTAACCTATCACTGACGATATCAGAGGCACACATACTACATATGTTTACACTATGGGTGAGTTAACATCAGTAGGCGATTTACATTTAGTCCAAATATTCAAAAAAAAAAATTCAATAACATGTGTAAAAGGAAGTGCCACAATACATGAAAATTGAGAAATATTAACCTTTAAGTAATAGATATGCAACTATTTCTGCATTGAATAACGATAAATATCAAAAGAAGGGTAACATAATAAGACTTGAAAATATTTTAAAAAATGCTGAAAATATTTAGTAGATATTATTATCTCCCTTTAAGCGAAATTAATGAGCCCATAACGTGTACTCCGTGCAAAGCCGTTTGAAAAACGACCAAATAACGTGCTTTCCGTGTGCATACCGTTTTCACACGGAAGTACAATACGTTGGCATCTGACAGGGTCTTGTTAACTATATAGTGAACAATTCCAAGCAACATTCGTCAATTATCTACGCTAATTACCCCAATAATACACATCTTTCGGACCAACACAAAATATTCAACCTGCTATTTTTGGATGCAGAAAGAGAAAGGAACTTCAGTCCTCCATGCATTTTAAGATACTCACCACCTATTGCATAGTGTAACATCATCTTGATTTACTTACTCTTGCCCACAGTCATTGTAGTTTTCGTTTATTAAATGCAAGAAACGTACGATGCAGTTTATGATCATCTATACTACCGTGAAACAAACGGTACATCAATATGTTCAGGACCGACTTGGGCAAATCGGTGACACTCGTGGTACACTGGGGTACGTTTGTAGACGGTACATGTGGTGTTTTGTCCACTGAGGTCGCATCAATAACCTTCAGTTAAAGCACACTTTACCCATGGATTCATGAAAAATCCCTAACAAAGTCGTCCTCATATACAGAAATAAAACCCGCCCCGATCTCGTCAAAGTCTCTAAAATACACGGTGTTTCATGAAGATAGTTAACTGTTTCCTTTAAAGTCCGCGAGACAAAGTATCCTGATGACTTTAACGCCATAATGCCCTGTCGTCTGGCGCGCTCCAGGAAATGGTCAATGTCGTCTTTCAGGAATCCCACCGAGGCGTCAATCCACACGACAAACGGATGTTCTTTTAAAAACCATCTAAGATTAAACAAAAACTTTTTTATTCTTTCTTAGTCCTTGAAATAGTTTTCCATGCTGTAAAATCACACTCTCAAGAATAAGGGGAAATAAAACAGTAAATTTTCATTCGTGTACACAAAACCATTACATACATAATAAAACAAGTTTATCTAGATTTGTTACTGAAAATTAAAGAATAATGTCTGTCGTAGAGAAAAGGTACCTATTTATATTTTACTGGATAACCCTCTTGTTGACCAACACGTCCCTTTCAAAAGGTTATCATACCTGGTTTGCCAAAGGTTAACATACCTGTATTGCCAAAGGTTTGAAAGTATAACCACTCTGTATTTTCACGTGAAATGGAAACGCATCAAATGGAAAGTCCCATATCTGACAATTACAGATCCGCAACAACTTTGAAGAAGAGGTAGATCTCAACCCGAAATAGGTTAGGCTGGTTATTTATTGACCCGCCCTCGTATTTATCTATTTAATTTCTTTATAGTTTCTAACTCTAATTCATAATCATTTTCGAACAATAAATAAATAATATTTATAAATATATCATATATATAATAATAAATGAAATTTGGCTGTTGTAAAAAGTTTTTTGCTTTCAAAATTATGTGCTATATTCGTTGAACATTTCATTTTTTCTACCCCCATTTCTGCATGTGAAATATTCGTTTTAATGTTCCTATAAGAATTTAAGTCAAACGTATACATCACATGTGACATATTCGTTTCATGTGATATTTTCGACCGAATATATCACACGTGTGATATATTCGGTTGAAATTTTCACTCGTGACATATACAGTTCAACAGCGCTATGGTCGTGCAGCAACGCACAATTTTCGGTTGACATGTTGCATAAAAAATCAAAGCGCTAAAGGCACTGGTGTTGTGTATGTCTCAAGTGAAAGAGGGTTTTACGGGCTGCAGCTAAATAAAATCATTCGAGACTTTACCACTTACATTTATGTACCTAGTCTTATCTAACCCGTCATTTGATCAAATTTCTACTGATTGACCGTGCACTGCGCTGAGGTAATTTTGCAAATTAGCCGCTCATAAATAATGTCATGGCATTACAATAACCATGGAGGTCTGAGGTCGATAACTTGATATGATTTTAATATGTTAAACGCATTTGTATCGGACTTCCAGCTTTTTACCATAAATACTTTAATATGTTATTTTTACACAATAGAATGACTGAAATATGTATATCCACTATCCAAAAAATGTTAGGAGCCCCTTTTGCAATGTTTCTATCATGTAATTATTTTATTTTTTAAACAAAATTGATTTTTCAACACATTTGCTAAATTTTGCTTGTATTGTAGAGTTATGTTCAATCATTAGTTAATTTTGGTACTCCGGTTTTCATGGGTTCTTGAAAAGTGGGTAGCATAGTTGTAGGTAACTGACGTCACACACAGCTAAAAATCGTGCAGAGATTGATGAGTCGTGGAACATTCGTATAATTCCCGTACATTTATCGCGAAGCTGCCGCTCGGTGCCCGTACAGTTACCGTCAAATCACACGGATATCGCGCGGCAACTTACATACTTTTATAGACACATACATACTTTGGTGTAAGTTTGTCTTTGGGACGTGATGAGTGAACCATGAATTTTAGTATCATAGAATACAGGCTGTTTATGAGTACAGGTGTATATATCAAGTATGTCGGTTAGGAGTATACTAAAAAAAAAGTATTTATTTCTTGAAAATCCAAACAAAAATGGGTATTATCCGATCGATTGAAAATTAAAGTCTTAAAACCAACTAGAATGTACCTTTGGCCTTGCAAATATCCAAAAATTTCGTAACGGGTCCCACACGCTAGAAACTCGTGCTTAAACATTCACTTAAACCCAGCTATACTCCTGGTTCATATATTTCTATGAAGCAAAACGATAATTTCTGCTGGAAAGACTACATTTTGTGAAAAAAGAATTTACATTGTCTCTCTCCGCAACTTGATATATGAAAGCAATGCTGGGTTTGTCATATAATGAAAAGAACGAGCGACGACTGCCTGTTGTTACATCGACTAGTTAATATCCCATGCAGTGATCTCCTTTTTGTATGTAAAGGCAATCTCAGTCACGAAGAAAGGAGAAAAGAACAATTGTATGGAACTTTGTGAGAAATAAAGATTCTTTTCTTCTTTGTTTATAAGAAAATATCAAAAATTATTTCACTGCAAATATATGATTGTTAAAACAACAGACAATTCAAAACTTAACTGAAGAGAAGGCAATTGCTTGTCATCGCCTGATTGGCACTGTACTGTAACGGAGGTAACCGTTGCGCGGAGCAGCTATGTCACGCACTAACATTTATGTGGTATGGCGTTGTTGTTGTTTTTTCAAAAGCTGGTAAACATGTATTTTGGAAGCAGCTTATTTGCTAATGAGAAAACTGAAAAAAAAGTTATTGATTCCCAAAATTGCCACAGAAAAAAACAACAACTCCAAAATGTGTATTAAGCTTTCCAGCACTTCTAATTTGTCTACGTTCTGGGAGCTAGATTTTCTGAATTGAAGACGGTAATCTTAATTCATTTATGTTTTTATTTATATTCACTTATGTGCAAAACATCAGCAAAAATCTCTCCCCATAAAATTACTTGCTGAAATGCCATCATTGGGAGGAAAGTGTTCGTTTATTTACCAAGGGGTTGCTATATGACATCTAATTCTTCTTTTCCTCTTTTATTGTAATGGCTAGCAATCATTTTCTGATTAAAATGGCCATATTTTAGACCTTGCAGTCAAGGATTTCCCACGTGTGGGTTCAGTTTTTAATGAAGAGACAGCATTGGAAGAGACAGTATTTGGATACAAAGGAGTCCGAAAGCGATACCCTAGCTCATTTTGCGAATGGAACCCTTGGTTCTTTAACGTGCCCAGTGTAGAAACACCGATACATAGGAGATAAGTTCCTGGGTAGAACTGTGTTAGATGAAGCCGATATACATATGAATTAGAAATGATCTCACCACTTATGACCTGATTAACCACGCACGTTGACTGGTGAAGTTAAGTATTACCTTAGGGATTAGTGAGATTGAAAAAACAAACAATTTAAACAAGAAAACTAGATAAGTTAAAACATGTTTTAGTCATTAGATATATTAACCGTACAGATCAAACGAATGTAGAACTAATTGTAATTATTCGAAAATCGTTATTTTCCCTTTTTACTATATGACCACAAATTCTACATTTCAAAGATTAACAATTTATATGGTTTCAAACCATATATGAATTAAAAATAATGCTTTGCGGGTGCTTAAAAAAGCAGACAATTAAAATCTACATTTACGTCCCCGACTAAGTGATACTCAGTCATTTGAAGCATTGTGGCAACTCTGATTAACATGAGGGAATCGTTGATGAAGGGTAATGAAATAGTTCTCCCCGAATGACATCGGTACAGGTATTCCTGAGTATTTTCCTATAGTAAGTATTTTCCGTGTAAGGACTGGTTACTTTAGATTAACTTTCCTTCAAGGACGACGCAATCTCATAATTTCATTCAATTGCATTCCTAAGTTCGTCTGTTACAGTTTTTCAAATAAATTTTTATGAGTTTCGCATATGTTAGGTAAAAACATGCGACAAATACGAAAATTGGAAAAATTGATTGGTCACCGTGCTCGGTTTTATGCTACGTTTGTACATCCATGGTAACCGCTTTTAATAGATAGCTAAAATATACATCTCTCGTTACAAACATATAAATATTTTACAAATAGAAGACACAAATACTAACTGTCACAAATACCTTTTTTCAATAAAAAATAAAATGATAGATTTGGATTTGCGTTATTTGTCCTGCAAGAATAGAGATATGAATGCAGAAGTATAGGCACTGAAACCGTCGAAGTTAGTTGTTAAGTTCGAATCCGGATTTAGTTTAGGCACTGAAACCGTCGACGTGAGTTGTTAAGTTCGAATCCGGATTTAGTTTGGTGCCATGCCAGAAGGTGAAGCAGTTGGCATCCTATCTTAAGCTCTACATCCCGTAAGATAATACCAAAGTGATTAAATATAATTTAAACAAAGTAGTTGTTCAATCATTGTATTTTATCATCCGGTATCTGATTAAAATTCCCTCAATTATAAACAGGGAGTCATTAATAAATGTACTTTAAATATCATCCAATAGTCAAGATTATTTAACAAGTGTCTTTTAGAATTGGACGAGCCAACATGACCTATATGGTTATGTAATCTGGGCACGCGTTCAAGCATATATCCGTATTGGACAAATTAGTGTATTTCTTATTTACTTGATTATACAACGCAACTGTTATTACTTAATTAAAACTGTTAAACTTATTATTTTACAAATAAATAAATAAATAAAACAACGAATTTAAGGAAACGGGCCAATTCTCCAATCCTTTCAGTTTTCGAACAGTCATAAAGAAACAAAGCATTTAATTCTTTTGGTTCGATATCCACTAATTCCCTGGGTTCAGTTTGTGCATTTTAATAAACAATATCTAAGCAATAGGTGATATTAACATTTTGTCATTTAGTTGTCGTGGTATTTACAATACAGAACTATGTTTGCTGTTATTTTTTAAAAGAAAAGGAATATAATCCAGACTTTGTGACATCCGGTCTGACAATTATGAAAATTATGTAAGACCGAGTGAAAATGTGTCAGACCGAAAAACAAGTAAGACTAAATGCAAAATATCTAGTTTTTGTCTTTCCTTAGTTATATATATATATATGTATATATATAGTTTTAGCAAATTAAACATTTAGAATACAAGAAACATTTAGAATACAAGAATCAAGCCAGATAATTTTATAACAAGCAAGAAAAGTTGTTTCCCTTATATTTATAGTTTCTTTGCTGAAGAATCCCTGCCAGTTATCTGGCCTGAGGAATAGCTTTTTTCATCAGACCGAAATGAAATCTGTCAGACATGTCTACCGGTGTGACACCTTTCGAGAAGTCTGATAATATCTTAAGCGCAATTTCTATTGTAATAATTGATAGGCCCGTGTTTTTCGAAATCATTTGGGTAATCTGCTGCCGTAGAGTTAGATGTAGTGCAATAGTTGTTCTCCGTATTAAGTTCAATACTGCGGCAGCCTGGCGTATCGATACATCCCTGTTTGCAGCCTTGAATATGTGACACATGAAACAATGCCGTGTTGTGTCCGATAAGTCGATGACCTTTGTACTCCTGGAAAGTTTCACCATACGTTTCGCACACTGAAATTAGATTAACTGTTCATAAAAAGGAGTATTTGAATAAAATTGAGATAATTAGAAAAGGAATTAAATTTGTCTTTGATTTAAACAAACAAGTAACTTGAAATATTTATTTGGTTTATCTTGTATTGATTTAAACGAGAATTCCATTGATTTACTTACGTACATATACGTACATATATATATATATATATATATTATTTTATTATTATCTAAAATATAGAACCAAACATACATCTGACGCAAGACCAGTCCTTGGAGAAGAAGTTGTATCCCGGTGTACACTTACAGACACCATCCAAACACTCCTGGTTCCTGTCTGTACATCTTGTCAATCCAGGTATGCATAACTGGCCCCATATCCCTAACAGATAAATGGAAAGAAGATATGTACATAAAAAGCGAAAAGGAAAAATGACCTGAATATTTCTCGTGAATAAAAGCATCATTTGACGGGTATCAAACTTGCTACTCTTTGACTGGGAATATAAGTACGTACCATATGTCAAACTATTGCCAAACTGCCTTTGTTAATAACATACTGTAGTGTGTATCATTGATCAAAAGAAACACTTTGATGAAGTGTAGGGGAGCTGCAATAAATCATATTTCGTAATACAAATAGTTTGATAGCTTAGTAAATACCGTAATACGTACATGTTGACCATAAGCCAATTTGTATACAAATTTAAAAATAACATCTCATTTGTGTATAAAACAAAAGTTAGAGGCAAGTATAATAATACAATACATGTACATTAATTATAACACTTGCACAATAATATTACATGCTTTAATTGGCTGTAAGATATTTGGGGGGCAAAAAATATACCAAATCATATTCGAAAAATACCGGGCAGCTATTTTTAACTAAGCCGAAAACGAAACAATAGTGACGGTTATACATACCTGCAATAAACAGCAAACAGCCTTATAAATATAGCAGCGTATGGGAATAATTTGACATATAAATGTAGCAGCATATGGGAATTATTTGACATATAAATGTAGCAGCGTATGGGAATAATTTGACATATAAATATAGCAGCGTATGGGAATAATTTGACATATAAATATAGCAGCGTATGGGAATTATTTGACATATAAAACTACATCTAATCATAGTTCATTCTATTTCTTTTTTAAAAGATTTGACAATAAAGATAACAAGATTACTGATAATTTATTTATAATCTGATGTCAATGAGTCAATTATGTATGTTAGGATTTCTCCAAAAATAATTTCAATAAATTTCTTCTTATATAATTGGTTAAATTAAATTAATCTTCTAACCTGTAACAAAATCAGCATTTTCTTTGGTATAAGTAAAGGGTTTATGTCATCAACCTGTTTACACTTCTAATCTCTGAGAAGATAACCTTAAACATGTTAAAGGCTTAAGCATTTCTATATTTATCTAACTTAAAATATGTTTTTAAGTATAATTTGCAAATAAAACAAAAGTTCTTGCACGAATAGATTTCTTCAATTCTAAAAATGAGTCTTGTATGATAATGCCATTTTATCTTTGTTTTACAGCATTAATAAAAATGTATTTCCAACCCTTTGATTTTACCATACATCAATAAAACTTTTCTAATAAGTTTTTCTTTACCTCTTATGCTAAATCATTCTTTTATGGATGTATTTCTATCTCTCTACACATTATTTATATACAATTGTTAAATATCTTATGTCACTTAATTGCACAATTTTTAACCAATATTTTAAAATACCCAAAGACTGGCTTATACTAAAAAACTTCCAATAAACAAAATATGTTATGTATGATGTCTCACAAATTTCTGAATCATAACTTAAAATTGATCAAACAAGCTTATCAAATAAATTTGATTGATGTTTAAAATTAATACCGGGAAAAATTCAATCTGACTTCAGTTTATATAATATCATAATTGCCTGCCCTGCCAATGATTCAAATGTTACATTAAAAGATCCACTATTCCCAAATATGCAATTTACTTACTACTTCAATAATATCATCTTTATATTTTTTAATCTACCTCCATTTCTGAGGACAATATCTTTAGTCCATTTCCATTTCCATTTTGCACAAAGGTATTTAAGTAGTTTAAACCCATTTGTAAGCTTTTCTTCAGACTCTACCATAATAACAATGCATCAGCATACAATTACAAAAACAATTTTAATAAATCTAAATCTACTCCTTCAAATCCTATTAACATTAAATGATTTTCGGTATCATTGAGATACATAACGATACATACAACAGTATAGACATTTATAAACGAGTAATATATTGTGGTTCAGGAATTATATATCTGTCAACTTCATTGTGAAAACCCCTAACATTGGAACAAACAATCACGAAATTAACATTTAAATGTGGTAATTCTGTATTATTTAAAGTAAATTATAATGGCAATGATTCTCTGTTCCAAAAAAAAAATAATCTAGAAAGCATGATCCGAGTTTCACAAAATGATACATTGTGTCACTTACTGTCAACACGGATATAGTTCTTCACTCCAGGGAAAGACACCATCCCGGTAGTTGTTTGTAATTCTGTTTTGCATGCAATGCATTCGCGTGTTTCTGTATTGAACCCAAAGTTTATGCACTCTTTATCTTCCCAACACAAATGTGAACAAGTCACTTTACTATGTGTTTCCTTTAAGAAAACGACACGATTACCGGGGCAAGCGAAATTTTCTATAGCCAGGATCTGAAATTCTATTGCAGAGTATACAAAACCAGATTTAAAAACCAACAATATAGAGATACTAAGCCAACACGTCATTTCCAAACGTCCAATGGTCCAAAAAGTTATATTACTTTGCAAAATCTTTTACGTGTCTGTCTAGCTCCGTCATTTACTCTCCTTTGTTAGCAGGTGTTTCTCTATGGAAACGTTATAGTGACTTGTGTTAAAATCGATACCTTTTCAAATTATTAATGTCGAACGATATTGACTTAGCGAAAAACAATAAAGATAAGGATGTCCTCTTGATCTGGATCATTTTATCCTTTTACACAGAGTAAATTATTTATACCTTGGGTATTTTGACTATATCACATATCTTTCATCAGCTGATTGCATTTAGACTTTGTCAGTGGGTATCTGAGTAAACGAATGCATGCAATGAAGAAACACGTTAAATTGCTTGCGTCCATCTTTCTAATTAATCCACAAGATGTTTATTCGAGGCAGAAGCTTTAAACTTTTGGACAGTTTTTTTAATTAGTTATACAGAGTGGATATTGTATGGGCACACTGCTGAAGAAGCAGCAGAGAGCATTATTATTGTTTTTAACAAAGATTGTTGCTTTCGATACAGTACTTTGGTACTGGATATAATCAAGTTATTGGCATAAATCAGCAAATAAAATTTGCCTTTGGCCATTTACAATCATAATTATGAAAAATGGCAAAGACACAAAAATACAAATACAGAACATTTACACATTAAAAAAGCAGGTTATGTCTATGGGAATAGAACTTTAGATAAAGATGATTGACACAAGCAAAAAGTTGTTTGGATAGAGATTTGTTGATATTTAGGTATGTGGTACACAGTTGTGCTTATTAAACTAGGAGAGAAGTGTTGTATATTTCTATTTGTACAATATTAAAAGATGTTTGCTTTAGCATAATGTTTAGATCTACAATATTTTATTTTCATTTAGAGAGAACGAAAATATAATATAGAAAATCCTGATTATTATACACAACTCTGTTGACTTTTGCGCTTCACGGTTATACTTCTTCTCGTAGATAGTGCATTATGCAGTCAACGATGATCATTTGCTGGTGCTCATCGTAGGAAATTTACCTAAGTTAATTTGAACTTTGACCTGATGACGAAAATTAACCTTGACCTAACAATAAGAATGGATGACCCAAATGTTTCAGACATGCGCACTTATTGACGCCGCATGGAAATATATATAAAAATAAATATATATATTAAACACTTTATGAATAAACTACTTGCATTAATTGATGAAAGAATAGCAAGATTCAAAATATGCAAGTCTTCTATCGTTATTCAAAAGAATCTGGACACATATAATGTGTTCTGATGACTTCTTTAACTCGTAGGCAACGGGTTTTAAAACATGGTTAACGGACCTTACAATGTCTTGATTTGTTAAAGCTCAGAAAAAAAAGATGTTTTGAGATCTTAAAATATTCAGATTTTAGAAACAGACCGTCAACTTGGAAAACTAATGAAACAGCAGTTTCAAAATCTAATTGCATTTCGTCTCGGCAAGGTATTTCCAAGTAATATGGTTGTACTATTGCAACTAATTTCTGTTTCAGTCATTCATTTTTGTTCAAATATGTACCATTTTTATGCAATTTTGTATATATTTGTTTCATGTACCGTATCTGTATTACATTTACAAAATCTCTATCTATGGGGGAAATAAAGAGATAATAATGATATACATATGGCCGTAGCAGACATGTCTAATTTACGGCCCCAGGCCCAATATGCAGTCCCAGTATGTATAATGATTGAAATGGGTAAATTTAACTGAACATTACATTGCTGATGTTGTAAAGCCTTGTAAACATATATTTAATTTTACATATATCAGCAACACAAAAAGAATGCCATACTCCTACGCCACGCTACGTTATCAAGAGTAGTAATAAGTATCGGGAAGATTGTTAATTGATATCGGGACCTGTACCTAAATCCCGTACCAAATTAAATCTTATCTTTGCTTAATTGTTTCTTAATCATTATCCTTGTTGTTGTTGCTGCTGCTGCTGCTGCTGGTGCTGCTGTTGATATTTTTATAGTGACATTAATACCGCCTTAGTGGCTTACTGTCTGGAAATTTGATACATCTTAATTGTATACCCTAAATATTCCAATAATTATATAAGAAAGGAATTACCTGTAAAATGTATCTTCATTGATCTATAGATTAGTTAAATTATGGCATCTCAAATCATCATCACATAATGTGTCTACTATAATCAAAGTATTTTCTGTACTTTTTGTTCTATATTTCTCAATAATTTGATAACATAATTTTTTTTGTTGTTGTTGTTTTTGGACCTTTTCTGTATGGCTTTGCTTTATTTAAGTCGTGCTTCAAAAACATTGGCGGCATCTTTGATGCTTTGCATCAAAATTAGTCTTGTAACTAAGATTTGCATGAGCCGAATGTCCAACCTTGACAATGACCCAGATGATGACATAGGCCTGCCCTACTGATATAGATTTGAGACTAGCACTTTGAATACGTGACACTGGCCCGGATGATAACTTAGACCTGACCTACTGATCTGGATTTTGGACTGGACCCTCTGGACCCTCCGTCAATAGCGGTAGTTTGCTACTACTTCAAACACTGCGTGAAAGCTAGGAATTTGTTTGTATGCAAGCGAGCTACAGTTTCAAGCTGTTTTGTTCCAAGGTTTCACGTGTCACATGTCCGCTAAAAATCGACGAAGAAGTGAAATCATACGGTCACACTTCCTGACCTGGAATTATCCGAATGTGACCATCGATTCGTTGTGCATTTAGCTTATGTCAATAAAGGACTAAAGAATGTTCGTATGGTTCTTAAGTGAGACGAAGTTGATATACATATGAATTTCAAATTATCTTCCCATTTATGTCCTATGTATAGTAAAATATTAAGTTCGTTTAGTAATGCCATAGGGATTTGCGAAATTCATAAATATTTTAAGTTAGAAAACTAGAAAAGTTCAGTTTTATCTAGTTTTCTTCATCTGATCATTCAAATGAATGTAGAACAAAACATAATAACTTTGAAAGAAGAAAATTTCCATTACTTTTTAATGCAAAATAATTTATTTACCTTAATTACTATGTTACTATTCTAATCACACACACACACACACAAATAAATAATTAAATAGATAAAAATAAATAAAACTAGAGTTGCATCCGCAACATCATCGGTTTTCTCACTTAGATAAGCTTCATACAATGCTATTGTTACTTCTTCTATCATTCCTTTCACTTTTTTATATGAAATTGTACCTCTTTTTTATAAAGCTAAATAAACTGTGTCTAAAAGGTTATGCTTCATTTCTCACTTATTCTGTTATCTTAAAAAGTGAACAGATATACGCTAAAAACCGCTCTGTGGAACCAGTGTTTCGTTTTTCCGAACATCGCCATTACATTCGCTGCCGTAGCAACAATAAACTCCAAAAGAACAATAATTCTGCTACAAATCTACTTTTACTACTATTACATCATATACATAGATATTCTCTTTGTGTTTCCATTAGTGTACATGCTGTATATATTCTTACATCATTTCCAAATGCTGTTTTACCCATATAACTTCAACTACTGCTACTGATGATGATAGCAATGCATTACGCGCTATTTGTGATAACTCTTATGTATTATAATTAGATAATTTACATTGTCCAATCTCTAATACATGTAAAATGTAATACTCGATAACACACCACCAATATACGTCTTTGACTTCGATGTTCTATCAGAGAGAGAGAGAGAGAGAGAGACAGAGAGAGAGAAATGTGTGTTTATGACGCGCCTACAGGTAAAGTACGGTCTATCAAACACAAAATTACATGTACATACGCTTTGAGCTATAGAATACACACACGATTTACGATTTAACAAGGTACAGCTTATTGGACATAGTCTGACCAGTTTTTACCCGATCTTCAAAAACCGCACATCGTTAGAAGGATTGAAAATTAATCTTACATTCTATTTCTTAAGGTGATATTGATTAGTGATGAACTTTCGAGATAAACGTATGGCCAATACACTGAGAACTATACACACCCCCAGTTCACCAGTACAGGTAGACCAGCATTAGACTGCAGGAAAGTCACTTGACCGCGAGTTGTTTACATCATCCCAGCTACGCTGTGGTCAAATGGCCAATAATACACTGAGAAATATACACACCCCAGTACAGGTAAGATAAGCGTTGGACTGAAATATTTTAAAAATTGGGCTTTCGCTACGTATGGGAAATCTAACATAACTCGACCATTTTTTACCCGATCTTCAAAAACTGCATATCGTTAGAAAGGTAAATAAACATTCTATAAATCTGATAATAAAATTATAATGATATGTGATTAACCTCTGAGATAAATGCAGAAAACCACTGTGTGTACCTATAATTGAGTTTTTTCATAATTATTTTTTTCATTTGATGTCTGACTTTTAAAATTTTGGTACCGTTAGAAAGGTCTCTTAAAGCATAACATTTTATACCCGTTATGTCTCGATAGAATATTTACCGTTTTTGAGCTATATGAGGTCAAAGAAAAAATCGATATTGCTGATATGACCTTGACCTTTACTACCTTTTATTATTTTAAAGTATAAGCTGATTAAGAACATCATACTGCACATTCAGTGAAAATTTCATGAAAATCGAACAAGAAATAAATACAGGAGAACGAAAAAACATGAAAAAATGACGAAAAATGAAATATTTTAAAAACTTGAAATTTTTATTTTTTCCGTATTCAGTGATCTTTGAACACCTCTAGCGGATAAACGGTGCATTTCCTGAAATTGCCACACTATATATTTTGTGCGGCTAGGTCTTGCGAATCTGTTTAAACAAACAAAATTCTTCTATCTTATCAAAGTCGGCCAATATTTCTGTTTAAAGGGACCTACCATATTTTCTCTTAAAAACGCGTTATTTCCAAGATTCGAACTTTGGTCCCCTCCTGAACAGGAAATGATATCTTTTTGAACTTCTAGACCTATATATTTTGTTGGGGTGCCAATAAGGAACAGAATAAAAAAAAACCGTATCTAAATCCGACTTTGGATTTTGGAGATTTTTCAATACAATCAATTACATAATAAACGCCACCTAGCGGCACAATGGGAGACAAATCTGAAAAAATGGCTCCTAAGGATCTAAGTCAGGACAATGTGAATAAGTGTTAAAAATTTCATGGTCGTAGCTTAATCCTACGTTACTGTAGGCTCGGGACAAATTTTTGACAGAAGAAGAAAAAAAAAACTAGAGTTGCATCCGCAACATCATCGGTTTTCTCACTTAGATAAGCTTCATACAATGCTATTGTTACTTCTTCATCATTCCTTTTCACTTTTTTATATGAAATTGTACCTCTTTTTTAAAGCTAAATAAACTTTTGTCCTACATTTGTAAAACAACCAATAAAGGTTAACATCATCCCGGCCGTGGTATACAGACACGATATGGCCAATACACTGAGAACTATACCCACCCCCAGTTTCACCAGAAACAGGTAACCAGCATTAGACTGCAGGAAAGTCACTTGACCGCGAGTTTGTTTACATCATCCCAGCTACGCTGTGGTCAAATGGCCAAAAAACACTGAGAAATATACACACCCCAGTACAAGTAAGATAAGTTGGACTGAAATATTTTAAAAATTGGGCTTTCGCTACGTATGGGAAATCTAACATAACTCGACCATTTTTTTACCCGATCTTCAAAAACTGCATATCGTTAGAAAGGTAAAATAAACATTCTATAAATCTGATAATAAAAATTATAATGATATTTGATTAACCTCTGAATAAATGCAGAAAACCACTGTGTGTACCTATAATTGAGTTTTTTCCCATAATTAATTTTTTCATTTGATGTCTGACTTTTAAAATTTTGGTACCGTTAAAAAAGGTCTCTTAAAGCATAACATTTTATAACCCGTTATGTCTCGATAGAATATTTACCGTTTTTGAGCTATATGAGGTCAAAGAAAAAATCGATATTGCCTGATATACCTTGACCTTTACTACCTTTTATTATTTTAAAGTATAAAGCTGATTAAAACATCATACTGCACATTCAGTGAAAATTTCATGAAAATCGAACAAGAAATAAATACAGGAGAACGAAAAAAACATGAAAAAATGACGAAAAATGAAATATTTTAAAAACTTGAAATTTTTTTTTTTTCCGTATTCAGTGATCTTTGAACGCCTCTAGCGGATAAACGGTGCATTTCCTGAAATTGCCACACTATAATTTTTGTGCGGCTAGGTCTTGCGAATCTGTTTAAACAAACAAAATTCTTCTATCTTATCAAAGCCCCGGCCAATATTTCTGTTTAAAGGGAGCCTACCATATTTTCTCTTAAAAAACGCGTTATTTCCAAGATTCGAACTTTGGTCCCCTCCTGAACAGGAAATGATATCTTTTTTGAACTTCTAGACCTATATATTTTTTTGGGGTGCCAATAAGGAACAGAATAAAAAAAACCGAATCTAAATCCGACTTTGGATTTTGGAGATTTTTCAATAAATCAATTACATAATAAACGCCACCTAGCGGCACAATGGGAGACAAATCTGAAAAAATGGCTCCTAAGGATCAAGTCAGGACAATGTGAATAAGTTTTAAAAATTTCATGGTCGAGCTTAATCCTACGTTACTGTAGGCTCGGGACAAATTTTTGACAGAAGAAGAAAAAAAAAAAAAAATGACAAATAAACAAAACGAGAACAATAGGTTTTCGCACTTGGGGACATTTTTGACGAAAAGCAACTAGAGTTGCATCCGCAACATCATCGGTTTTCTCAATTAGATAAGCTTCATACAATGCTATTGTTACTTCTTCTATCATTCCTTTCACTTTTTTATATGAAATTGTACCTCTTTTTTATAAAGCTAAATAAACTGTGTCCTACATTTGTAAAACAACCAATAAAGGTTAACATCATCCCGGCCGTGGGGCCAATACACTGAGAACTATACACACCCCCAGTTCACCAGTACAGGTAGACCAGCATTAGACTGCAGGAAAGTCACTTGACCGCGAGTTGTTTACATCATCCCAGCTACGCTGTGGTCAAAATGGCCAATAATACACTGAGAAATATACACACCCCAGTACAAGTAAGATAAGCGTTGGACTGAAATATTTTAAAAATTGGGCTTTCGCTACGTATGGGAAATCTAACATAACTCGACCATTTTTTACCCGATCTTCAAAAACTGCATATCGTTAGAAAGGTAAATAAACATTCTATAAATCTGATAATAAAATTATAATGATATGTGATTAACCTCTGAGATAAATGCAGAAAACCACTGTGTGTACCTATAATTGAGTTTTTTCATAATTATTTTTTTCATTTGATGTCTGACTTTTAAAATTTTGGTACCGTTAGAAAGGTCTCTTAAAGCATAACATTTTATACCCGTTATGTCTCGATAGAATATTTACCGTTTTTGAGCTATATGAGGTCAAAGAAAAAAATCGATATTGCTGATATGACCTTGACCTTTACTACCTTTTATTATTTTAAAGTATAAGCTGATTAAGAACATCATACTGCACATTCAGTGAAAATTTCATGAAAATCGAACAAGAAATAAATACAGGAGAACGAAAAAACATGAAAAAATGACGAAAAATGAAATATTTTAAAAACTTGAAATTTTTTTTTTTCCGTATTCAGTGATCTTTGAACGCCTCTAGCGATAAACGGTGCATTTCCTGAAATTGCCACACTATATATTTTGTGCGGCTAGGTCTTGCGAATCTGTTTAAACAAACAAAATTCTTCTATCTTATCAAAGTCGGCCAATATTTCTGTTTAAAGGGACCTACCATATTTTCTCTTAAAAAACGCGTTATTTCCAAGATTCGAACTTTGGTCCCCTCCTGAACAGGAAATGATATCTTTTTGAACTTCTAGACCTAATATATTTTGTTGGGGTGCCAATAAGGAACAAATAAAAAAAACCGTATCTAAATCCGACTTTGGATTTTGGAGATTTTTCAATACAATCAATTACATAATAAAACGCCACCTAGCGGCACAATGGGAGACAAATCTGAAAAAATGGCTCCTAAGGATCTAAGTCAGGACAATGTGAATAAGTGTTAAAAATTTCATGGTCGTAGCTTAATCCTACGTTACTGTAGGCTCGGGACAAATTTTTGACAGAAGAAGAAAAAAAAAAAAAAATGACAAATAAACACAACGAGAACAATAGGTTTTCGCACTTCGCAGTTGTGCGAAAACCTAACTAGAGTTGCATCCGCAACATCATCGGTTTTCTCAATTAGATAAGCTTCATACAATGCTATTGTTACTTCTTCTATCATTCCTTTCACTTTTTTATATGAAATTGTACCTCTTTTTTATAAAGCTAAATAAACTGTGTCCTACATTTGTAAAACAACCAATAAAGGTTAACATCATCCCGGCCGTGGGGCCAATACACTGAGAACTATACACACCCCCAGTTCACCAGTACAGGTAGACCAGCATTAGACTGCAGGAAAGTCACTTGACCGCGAGTTGTTTACATCATCCCAGCTACGCTGTGGTCAAATGGCCAATAATACACTGAGAAATATACACACCCCAGTACAAGTAAGATAAGCGTTGGACTGAAATATTTTAAAAATTGGGCTTTCGCTACGTATGGGAAATCTAACATAACTCGACCATTTTTTACCCGATCTTCAAAAACTGCATATCGTTAGAAAGGTAAATAAACATTCTATAAATCTGATAATAAAATTATAATGATATGTGATTAACCTCTGAGATAAATGCAGAAAACCACTGTGTGTACCTATAATTGAGTTTTTTCATAATTATTTTTTTCATTTGATGTCTGACTTTTAAAATTTTGGTACCGTTAGAAAGGTCTCTTAAAGCATAACATTTTATACCCGTTATGTCTCGATAGAATATTTACCGTTTTTTGAGCTATATGAGGTCAAAGAAAAAAATCGATATTGCTGATATGACCTTGACCTTTACTACCTTTTATTATTTTAAAGTATAAGCTGATTAAGAACATCATACTGCACATTCAGTGAAAATTTCATGAAAATCGAACAAGAAATAAATACAGGAGAACGAAAAAACATGAAAAAATACGAAAAATGAAATATTTTAAAAACTTGAATTTTTTTTTTTTCCGTATTCAGTGATCTTTGAACGCCTCTAGCGGATAAACGGTGCATTTCCTGAAATTGCCACACTATATATTTTGTGCGGCTAGGTCTTGCGAATCTGTTTAAACAAACAAAATTCTTCTATCTTATCAAAGTCGGCCAATATTTCTGTTTAAAGGGACCTACCATATTTTCTCTTAAAAAACGCGTTATTTCCAAGATTCGAACTTTGGTCCCCTCCTGAACAGGAAATGATATCTTTTTTGAACTTCTAGACCTATATATTTTGTTGGGGTGCCAATAAGGAACAGAATAAAAAAAACCGTATCTAAATCCGACTTTGGATTTTGGAGATTTTTCAATACAATCAATTACATAATAAACGCCACCTAGCGGCACAATGGGAGACAAATCTGAAAAAATGGCTCCTAAGGATCTAAGTCAGGACAATGTGAATAAGTGTTAAAAATTTCATGGTCGTAGCTTAATCCTACGTTACTGTAGGCTCGGGACAAATTTTTGACAGAAGAAGAAAAAAAAAAAAAAATGACAAATAAACACAACGAGAACAATAGGTTTTCGCACTTCGCAGTTGTGCGAAAACCTAACTAGAGTTGCATCCGCAACATCATCGGTTTTCTCAATTAGATAAGCTTCATACAATGCTATTGTTACTTCTTCTATCATTCCTTTCACTTTTTTATATGAAATTGTACCTCTTTTTTATAAAGCTAAATAAACTGTGTCCTACATTTGTAAAACAAACCAATAAAGGTTAACATCATCCCGGCCGTGGGGCCAATACACTGAGAACTATACACACACCCAGTTCACCAGTACAGGTAGACCAGCATTAGACCGCAGGAAAGTCACTTGACCGCGAGTTGTTTACATCATCCCAGCTACGCTGTGGTCAAATGACCAATAATACACTGAGAAATATACACACCCCAGTACAAGTAAGATAAGCGTTGGACTGAAATATTTTAAAAATTGGGCTTTCGCTACGTATGGGAAATCTAACATAACTCGACCATTTTTTACCCGATCTTCAAAAACTGCATATCGTTAGAAAGGTAAATAAACATTCTATAAATCTGATAATAAAATTATAATGATATGTGATTAACCTCTGAGATAAATGCAGAAAACCACTGTGTGTACCTATAATTGAGTTTTTTCATAATTATTTTTTTCATTTGATGTCTGACTTTTAAAATTTTGGTACCGTTAGAAAGGTCTCTTAAAGCATAACATTTTATACCCGTTATGTCTCGATAGAATATTTACCGTTTTTGAGCTATATGAGGTCAAAGAAAAAATCGATATTGCTGATATGACCTTGACCTTTACTACCTTTTATTATTTTAAAGTATAAGCTGATTAAGAACATCATACTGCACATTCAGTGAAAATTTCATGAAAATCGAACAAGAAATAAATACAGGAGAACGTAAAAATATGAAAAAATGACGAAAAATGTAATATTTTAAAAACTTGAAATTTTTATTTTTTCCGTATTCAGTGATCTTTGAACACCTCTAGCGGATAAACGGTGCATTTCCTGAAATTGCCACACTATATATTTTGTGCGGCTAGGTCTTGCGAATCTGTTTAAACAAACAAAATTCTTCTATCTTATCAAAGTCGGCCAATATTTCTGTTTAAAGGGACCTACCATATTTTCTCTTAAAAACGCGTTATTTCCAAGATTCGAACTTTGGTCCCCTCCTGAACAGGAAATGATATCTTTTTTGAACTTCTAGACCTATATATTTTGTTGGGGTGCCAATAAGGAACAGAATAAAAAAAAACCGTATCTAAATCCGACTTTGGATTTTGGAGATTTTTCAATACAATCAATTACATAATAAACGCCACCTAGCGGCACAATGGGAGACAAATCTGAAAAAATGGCTCCTAAGGATCTAAGTCAGGACAATGTGAATAAGTGTTAAAAATTTCATGGTCGTAGCTTAATCCTACGTTACTGTAGGCTCGGGACAAATTTTTGACAGAAGAAGAAAAAAAAAAAAAAAAAAAACTAGAATCGCAATCGCGATATCATCGGTTTTCGCAAAGGCAATTCCATTAAGTTCACGAGTCGCATGATTCGAAAAATATTTCTTCGTTCAATGGCTTGTTTATAATGTTAACAGCGATCTTTCAAACACTTTTGTCGCAATGTTTAAGAAGACTTTTTACCCAAAAGAAGATTTTTGAGTATTACCTATCAGTTATGTAGTCGCGATATCATCGGTTTTCGTGAAAGCAATTCCATTCAGTTCACGAGTCGCATGATTCGAAAAACATTTCTTCGTTCAATTGCTTGTTGATACTGTTAACAGTGATCTTTGAAACGTTTGTCGCAATGTTTAAGCAGACTTTTTACCCAAGAGAGTATTGTTGAGTATTACCTGTCAGTTATGTAGTCGCGATATCATCAGTTTTCATGAAAGCAATTCCATTCAGTTCATGAGTCGCATGATTCGAAAAACATATTTCTTCGTTCAATGGCTTGTTGAATACTGTTAACAGTGATCATTCAAACATTTTTGTCGCAATGTATAATCAGACTTTTTACCAAGAAGAATACTTTTGAGTATTACCTGTCTGTTATGTAGTCGTAAACTTGAAAACATTTTTTACGGACTTCGGGTACTGCAATGTTATATGTGTGTTTTGCTTTATGATGGAGACAAATGACAATTGTATTCGATAAACAACAATTGCAAACGACAAACAACAGTATAAAATGACACACGACAATGCAATATGCCAGTCAACACTATTACGATCAACTGTTACATTGAATTACTATCATTTTTATGAAATATCGCATGATCTTTTTTTGTCATTTCAAATTGATGTCACCGAAGAACAGAATGCAAAAAAAAATCGCATAAAAATCAGACTTCATTTTTATTTTAATTATTAATAGTGATTTCAAGCTAATCGCCCCCAAGCGGCAAAATGAGAACCAAAACTGATTAAAATTTTACTATTAGGTACCTAGCAATGCAGCAAATGGTTCAATCAAGTATACAAGTCGCACTAGTCAAACATTCTATTCCTTATATATCACAATTTGAAGCATAAAAACAGATTTACAATTGTTCTAAAGAGGATCAAAACTTGGACTGCCGTAAAATGACCAAATCAAGTCCGATCTTCAAAAACTAAACACCAATGGAAAGATCTCTTCACAGACTAAAACTTTTGTTCATATACTTTCTATAAAATATTTTTAGATTTGGAGCTATTTTATGCCGATAAAAATAATAATAATTGTTATATGACCTTGACCTTTGCATATTATGCTTGATTTTTTTTCTATGATTTTATTTGTTTTATAAAAATGCATAAACAGTGAAATAATGATGAAGATTGAACAAAAAATAAAGTCAGGAGCAGCAAAAAAGGGGAAACATATGGTTATACAATTGTTTGATAAGAGGATCAAACTTTGGACTGTGGTCATTTGATCAAATGAAGTCCGATCTTGAAAAGCTAAACACCAATGGAAAGATCTCTTCACAGACTAAAACCTTTGTTCATATACTTTCTATAAAATATTTTTAGATTTGGAGCTATTTTATGCCGATAAATATAATAATAATTGGTATATGACCTTGACCTTTGCATATTATGGTGATTTTTTTTCTATGATTTTATTTGTTTTATAAAAATGCATTAACAGTGAAAAAATGATGAAGATTGTATAAAAATTAAAGTCAGGAGCTGCAAATAACCTTAAAAGTCATGCTTTTAAAATGTTGATTTTTCGAAAATATTGGTTATATTTGACCGCGTACTGTGGACAAACCATGCATTTCTCAAAATCGCCACACCATATATTTTGTGCGTATATGTCTTGCGAATCATATGCAACAAACAAAATTCTCCTATCTCATCTCTGAAAAAAATGGGGACTTTTTTCGTAGACCTACCTTTATTTCATCGTTTTTTTTTTCGAGATTCGAACATTCAACTTCCTGTAGCACGAAAGTTTTATATACGCAAATAATTGAAACGTATCATATTTTATTAAGTTTCTAACAAGGAACACAATGCAAAAAACCACATTTGAATCGGACCTCAAATAACAGAGTTATTAGCCCTTAGTCATTTTTACAAAACGCCACCTAGCGGCAAAACTAAGACAAAAATGAAAATTTTCTCAACGTTAGGATCAAATTCAGATCTTAGGACAAAACTGGTAAAAAAATCAGAAATGTGACTTTTTTCTATCATGGTGATATTATTAGCCGCAAAAATACATGTTACTATTAGTCCATTATATGATTAACGTGTATTATCCGTTTACCATTAAAAGGTTATGCTTCATTTCTCACTTATTCTGTTATCTTAAAAAGTGAACAGATATACGCTAAAAACCGCTCTGTGGAACCAGTGTTTCGTTTTTCCGAACATCGCCATTACATTCGCTGCCGTAGCAACAATAAACTCCAAACGAACAATAATTCTGCTACAAATCTACTTTTACTACTATTACATCATATACATAGATATTCTCTTTGTGTTTCCATTAGTGTACATGCTGTATATATTCTAACATCATTTCCAAATGCTGTTTTACCCATATAATTTCAACTACTGCTACTGATGATGATAGCAATGCATTACGCGCTATTTGTGATAACTCTTATGTATTATAATTAGATAATTTACATTGTCCAATCTCTAATACATGTAAAATGTAATACTCGATAACACACCACCAATATACGTCTTTGACTTCGATGTTCTATCAGAGAGAGAGAGAGAGAGAGAGAGAGACAGAGAGAGAGAAATGTGTGTTTATGACGCGCCTACAGGTAAAGTACGGTCTATCAAACACAAAATTACATGTACATACGCTTTGAGCTATAGAATACACACACGATTTACGATTTAACAAGGTACAGCTTATTGGACATAGTCTGACCAGTTTTTACCCGATCTTCAAAAACCGCACATCGTTAGAAGGATTGAAAATTAATCTTACATTCTATTTCTTAAGGTGATATTGATTAGTGATGAACTTTCGAGATAAACGTATGGCCAATACACTGAGAACTATACACACCCCCAGTTCACCAGTACAGGTAGACCAGCATTAGACTGCAGGAAAGTCACTTGACCGCGAGTTGTTTACATCATCCCAGCTACGCTGTGGTCAAATGGCCAATAATACACTGAGAAATATACACACCCCAGTACAGGTAAGATAAGCGTTGGACTGAAATATTTTAAAAATTGGGCTTTCGCTACGTATGGGAAATCTAACATAACTCGACCATTTTTTACCCGATCTTCAAAAACTGCATATCGTTAGAAAGGTAAATAAACATTCTATAAATCTGATAATAAAATTATAATGATATGTGATTAACCTCTGAGATAAATGCAGAAAACCACTGTGTGTACCTATAATTGAGTTTTTTCATAATTATTTTTTTCATTTGATGTCTGACTTTTAAAATTTTGGTACCGTTAGAAAGGTCTCTTAAAGCATAACATTTTATACCCGTTATGTCTCGATAGAATATTTACCGTTTTTGAGCTATATGAGGTCAAAGAAAAAATCGATATTGCTGATATGACCTTGACCTTTACTACCTTTTATTATTTTAAAGTATAAGCTGATTAAGAACATCATACTGCACATTCAGTGAAAATTTCATGAAAATCGAACAAGAAATAAATACAGGAGAACGAAAAAACATGAAAAAAATGACGAAAAATGAAATATTTTAAAAACTTGAAATTTTTATTTTTTCCGTATTCAGTGATCTTTGAACGCCTCTAGCGGATAAACGGTGCATTTCCTGAAATTGCCACACTATATATTTTGTGCGGCTAGGTCTTGCGAATCTGTTTAAACAAACAAAATTCTTCTATCTTATCAAAGTCGGCCAATATTTCTGTTTAAAGGGACCTACCATATTTTCTCTTAAAAAACGCGTTATTTCCAAGATTCGAACTTTGGTCCCCTCCTGAACAGGAAATGATATCTTTTTTGAACTTCTAGACCTATATATTTTGTTGGGGTGCCAATAAGGAACAGAATAAAAAAAACCGTATCTAAATCCGACTTTGGATTTTGGAGATTTTTCAATACAATCAATTACATAATAAACGCCACCTAGCGGCACAATGGGAGACAAATCTGAAAAAATGGCTCCTAAGGATCTAAGTCAGGACAATGTGAATAAGTGTTAAAAATTTCATGGTCGTAGCTTAATCCTACGTTACTGTAGGCTCGGGACAAATATTTGACAGAAGAAGAAAAAAAAACAACTAGAGTTGCATCCGCAACATCATCGGTTTTCTCACTTAGATAAGCTTCATACAATGCTATTGTTACTTCTTCTATCATTCCTTTCACTTCTTTATATGAAATTGTACCTCTTTTTTATAAAGCTAAATAAACTGTGTCCTACATTTGTAAAACAACCAATAAAGGTTAACATCATCCCGGCCGTGGTATACAGACACGTATGGCCAATACACTGAGAACTATACACACCCCCAGTTCACCAGTACAGGTAGACCAGCATTAGACTGCAGGAAAGTCACTTGACCGCGAGTTGTTTACATCATCCCAGCTACGCTGTGGTCAAATGGCCAATAATACACTGAGAAATATACACACCCCAGTACAAGTAAGATAAGCGTTGGACTGAAATATTTTAAAAATTGGGCTTTCGCTACGTATGGGAAATCTAACATAACTCGACCATTTTTTACCCGATCTTCAAAAACTGCATATCGTTAGAAAGGTAAATAAACATTCTATAAATCTGATAATAAAATTATAATGATATGTGATTAACCTCTGAGATAAATGCAGAAAACCACTGTGTGTACCTATAATTGAGTTTTTTCATAATTATTTTTTTCATTTGATGTCTGACTTTTAAAATTTTGGTACCGTTAGAAAGGTCTCTTAAAGCATAACATTTTATACCCGTTATGTCTCGATAGAATATTTACCGTTTTTGAGCTATATGAGGTCAAAGAAAAAATCGATATTGCTGATATGACCTTGACCTTTACTACCTTTTATTATTTTAAAGTATAAGCTGATTAAGAACATCATACTGCACATTCAGTGAAAATTTCATGAAAATCGAACAAGAAATAAATACAGGAGAACGAAAAAACATGAAAAAAATGACGAAAAATGAAATATTTTAAAAACTTGAAATTTTTATTTTTTCCGTATTCAGTGATCTTTGAACGCCTCTAGCGGATAAACGGTGCATTTCCTGAAATTGCCACACTAATATATTTTGTGCGGCTAGGTCTTGCGAATCTGTTTAAACAAACAAAAGTCTTCTATCTTATCAAAGTCGGCCAATATTTCTGTTTAAAGGGACCTACCATATTTTCTCTTAAAAAACGCGTTATTTCCAAGATTCGAACTTTGGTCCCTCCTGAACAGGAAATGATATCTTTTTTGAACTTCTAGACCTATATATTTTGTTGGGGTGCCAATAAGGAACAGAATAAAAAAAACCGTATCTAAATCCGACTTTGGATTTTGGAGATTTTTCAATACAATCAATTACATAATAAACGCCACCTAGCGGCACAATGGGAGACAAATCTGAAAAAATGGCTCCTAAGGATCTAAGTCAGGAAATGTGAAAAAACTAAAAAAAAGCATCTTGCGAAAAAAAAAAAACAAACTTCCAGTTGTGCGAAACAAAAAAAAATGACAAATAAACACAACGAGAACAATAGGTTTTCGCACTTCGCAGTTGTGCGAAAACCTAAAAAAAAAAAATGACAAATAAACACAACGAGAACAATAGGTTTTCGCACTTCGCAGTTGTGCGAAAACCTAAAAAAACTTTTCTCTGTACAGAAATGCCATTACGAATACAGTTACTAAAATAAGGTTGAAAGTCTATACTAGGCATGTGACTCTACTACAATAATCCATCTCGTTCATTTATATGTTTATTATCTTTGATTTGTAATCATTTTGTCTTCAATGACATGATATTTGCAAATAAACTTGTAAACTTGTAAACTAATTTAAACCGTTTCCCGGAGAACGAAATTTACAACTCACACACACACAGTTGCTTAAATATTGAAGTACTCCAAAATGGATTGTCTAATCAGAGAGTATGTTTGAAGCAATTTAAGCTTTAAAGAATTGAATAGAATATAGTGTGTAATAATCTGAGATAATTTATGGCAAAAGGACCAATTTCAGAATTTAACGAAACCGAGAACAAACAAACTTCACAAAATATTTGTTTATTTTGATATGTGTGGATAAAAACTTGACCTATACATCAGTAAATGAGAAGAAATCTGGATGCCGGTGGCAATATTTCTAATAGAACTTAACATCATGTTACGAAAGGCAGCATAAGTTGGACAAGGAAAAAATATGTAACGGTTTCTTCACGTCCTCGATGGCATATTGGGAACTGCACACTATTTTTAGTAAACAGGTGACAATTTAACGAACTACAATCAGTTTATAACCTTGTGCGTATAATTTGTGGTTTAGGCAGGATAGTCAGGAATAAGCGTAGCGGGGAAACTGGTAAAAATATTTGCTTAAATATCTCAAGAGATTGAGAATACCTTACATTTACAGGTAAGAAGTTCCACGCTCTAATTGTGGAAGGGAAAAGGAATTATAATACAAAGAAGTTCTACATGGAATTTAGGGTATGTTATCTCTATTATGTATATTATTATGTCTATCTTATGTTCTCTCAGGTATGATAGTTTGGAGATAATTAGGGGCTCATTATTTTGCAGAATAAAATTACTTAATGAATATATTGTCTATCACTCAAAGTGTGCCACCCTGTTTGTTTATAAAAAATAAGATACTGGTTTGGTAGTGCTAGTTAATATTCGAGCGGCTTCCAACTGATTTTTTTTCTAATACTTGTTTATTACTCTGCTTACAATCACATACGATAATGTCACCATATTCATTAAAAACCCATTTCCGTTTTCATTATTACCAATGTAAATACAAATACCTACCTGTTTCTGTAAATACTTTTCTATAGAGTAATAAAGATTGTTTGCACGGAGCGAGAATTAAATATCAGCGAAAATATATTACATATCTAACCTAACTAAAGTGTTATATGCAGTTTTGTTTTTTAAGTTGTTGGGATTAATGGATGTTACACTTTAGGAACCCTAATGTCTCTAGCTTTGGGAGTAATTAAGTCTGTATATGCGGACCAAGAAAGATTATTATTTCTACATCTATGGTGGTGGCTTGGTTAAAGTCGGAAGTGACTGGTTAAGTTTTGAGATTTATTTTTGAGAAGCGGGAGATAAACATGCTATTGCACTTGTCTCTTCCGACTCTGCCTAACTTTTAATTATAAAGTCTCACCACAATTGGCTCCAAAGATTTGACAACTTGATTTGACAGCAACAGTGGATCATTGATGTAGAGCAGAAAGAGAAGAGACCCAGGAATATCGCTCTGTGGTATTTTTTTCAGTTACATTGGACTACGGGTTGATTTTTGTGTTAAAAACTACCATGCATTTAAGACTTATCAGTTGTAATGCTTTGTCGCTAACGCCATAATGTGTCAGTTTGTTCATGAGCCTATGATGGTGAACAATGGTTTTACTCATATACATGTAGTACGTTTATTTTGCGGACGCACAATATTTTCAACGGAAATTGTCGATATATCGCGTCAACATCTTTTTAAACACCATCTATATGTTGCCATTGATGTAAGTGTACGAAAGGAGCAATCTCAGAAGGTATTGTATATCAAACAATATTGTTCCTTGTTTCACGATTTATTGAGAACTTCTTGTTCAGACTCGGTCACGAATATTTACGTGAGAAATCGGATGTTTCGGGATTACCGAGCCGAAATTGCGCTCATTATAATTGCTTTTGCGATTCTTTTTCATTAACATTGAATGCAATTAATGATAAACATAAAATACTCACCGATTACTGTACATTATGTCATTAAATCTTTAAATTGGAAGATTTATTATTGAATATTTATAAAAAATCGAGAGTCATTTCTATTATTACAAATGGCAACCGAATCTCGCCTAATTTCGCCGGTCACATGGTCTGGCAATTGATGGAACGTGACCTACTGTCAATTTGCTTATTTATTAGATTAGTGCGAATCTATGTTTAATATAAAACTATGACCTTGCTCGAAGTCCACCAACAAAACATGGCACTAAATAATACTTAAATTCTTAAACTAGGTAGATACACGTCCCACCATTACTATTTTATAAAGAAATCACTCGTATAACTAAGCTGAAAATGATTATTTTCTTAATAACTAACAATGATCGTTAAGAAACAAGGATAATAAAATTTGCCTTTAGGTATTTAAGTTTTCTTTAGCGCTCAGAATGGTTGGTTGAATTCGACCCTGACAGTTAACATCATATTGCATCACTTGACCTTCAGCATAGCATTAAGCAATAAGCCTTATATATAATAGCTTTCATTATATATTTAACAACAAACAACGTCAGAAAGTGGCGTCATTAAGCGGAAAAACATAAACAAAGAGACTAAAACCCAAAGCTTTTAATTTAACATAAACACAGTAATTATATACATGTATCAACTGAATATAGATGTATTATCTTTGGGTGCATTTATTACCTATTTTACAAAAATCTACTTACGTCAAAAATATAATCACCTTGGGTTTAAAAATCTATGTTTCTTCAGCGCCTTCGTGTGTCAATTTCACAGAACCTAGTACAGCACATACGAACCTATAACACTCTCTGTAAAATTGATTGTTAACTGTGTATGAAATATAATTGGGTGGTTCTGTTTCTAGAAACAATAAACCATTATAAACGGTTAACATGATAAGTTATCCAGTCACGTCCAAAACATCTGCGATACATAAGTGCTGTTATCTGGGACGTATTCAGAACACCGATATAAACGTCATTCACATACAAATACTGTCAACTCCTTAGTGATACTCCTCGTCTTTATTGTAGTCAAATTCATCACCTAGAAGTTTTACTAATTCGTCGTTGTATGGTTTGTAGAAATTGTATAGCAGTCTCCGTGTGTGTTCTGCCATTCTTTTGAAATTATATTGGTCTTTCTTTCCTTGACTGGAATTGGCAATAGATGAGTTAGCAATCTTTTCTAACATTTTGGGAGGAAGAGGATCTGCGGAAAGAAAAAAAAAAAGCATGTTTGGAATTCATCTCAGGGTCATTAATATGGAAGATTTTGGACTTACTACCACGGACAACAACTTTTTGGGTGAATACGTCGTAAATATTCTCCGCATATTCATGTTTACCTCTGACATTAAAGCCGTCCTTTTTGTTCATCTCGTAGTATGTGTTCTCCTTCCACTGTTCTTAATTAAACATGAATATCATTATGTATGTTATTGCTACATGTATATATAATCAATGACTCTTAAGAAGTTTTGTTTTATATTTTATTTAACAGCGCAAATTTTATCATATATGAATTAATTAACTAATCAATTATAGACTCAATTATAATTTAGGGATAATTACATACATACATATATACATATATACATACCTTTCAGATACATACAAACACACCAAGACAATAAGTATGTTGTGTCAAACTTTAAAGTACTAATATCAACCATATTCTGCATTTATAAAATGATATTAACTCTATGTAATAACTCACCTAATTCAAGGAAGTCATAAATCTTCTTCATGTAATGTGTAATATTTTTGGAGTAGCTCTCCAGTTTAATGACCATAACTTGATTTCTGGGAAAGACCCGGAAATATTCCTTCAGATGTACGAAGTAAACACCGATCCAAAGGCGAGGCTGAAATGACAGTGGAATAATGCAAAGAGTTTTGGCCCCGTATTCACGAAAATAAAAATGTTCCTTAAGGTAAAGTCCCTGTACTGGTTCCGCTACATTTCAGACTTCATGGCTTTTCACGGAGATAACCAAGGTTTTAATAATGTTTCATTAGGGTACTTGGTTATCTTGGTAGAGGTAAAGTGGTCCAAGACGTAGCGGAACCATTACAGGGACTTTACCTATGTGGGATATTCATACGCAAGCTAAAATTTACTACGTCCATCAGTTATTTAAGGGATTTGAATAGGACACATGAGAACATGGGGCCTGGACAATATTTAAGATTATTAGAAAATTGGAAACCTTAAAATTTTAAAAAATATTCAAGACATATTTAAAAAGAAATTAAAAGGATAAACATTTATTAAAAAATAAATTGATGTCTTTTAGAAGTCATGTACAAATACTCATTATTTTCCATATGCAATATACTAAATTGTGATTATTTATTAATAACAGGAAATAAATGCCAAATCATCTGCCATATTGTTGAATTGTGTCCCTTTAGGAAGATGGCCATGAAATTTGTGCTCCGAAAAATGATTTAAAATGGGAGTGAATATATCACAGTGGAGATCAGTTATTGGATGTTTTATTCAACCAAAGAAAAAAGCAAAGCAACGATACGGTATGTTACACCCAAGTTGTATCAGATATAAACTTTTGCTAACTTTTCGATTGGTGGCATGTATGGTCGCCATTCTCATAGCTTGTGGTGACATTGAAAAAAAAAACCCGGACCCCCCCCCCCCCAAAAAAAAAGCCACTGTCTCCATACAGAATGTTAACAATAATGAACATGTAGAAACCCAAGGGCGACGAAATACCCGTGCTGCCAGCACAGACCAGGGTTTGAACAGACAAAGGCGTATTTCTTCTTATGCCACAATGGACAGTACCCCACCCATGCAAAGTACCCCACCCATGCAAAGTAATGACACACCCCATACCAGAGGCGGAACCGGTTCGAGTGTAAACAATGGTGACCTATATGCTCTTATCAGTGATATGAAAAGAGATTTTCACGAGCAGCATACACAGGTTGTTTCTGATATGTCAAATATTAATTGTAAGATGGATTCAATCATAAGCACAATTAATGATTTAAAATCTGACAATGAACGCCTCAAACAGGATAATAGCCATCTGAAACGTCAAGTTGATACATTGAGCAGTAAACTTGATCAGCTAGAAAATCAGTCGCGCAGAAATAACATTAGGTTCAATGGGATTCCAGGTAACGAAAATGAAAACTGGGCAGAAACTGAACAAAAGATCCGCGACTTCATGACAAACGAACTGAATATGGCTGATGATGCTGATAAAATTGATATTGATAGAGCACATAGAATAAAGTCACATAATAAGAATGTGTGTACTATAATTGCAAAATTCCCACGATACAAGGATTGTGAATTAATTCTACAGAAAGCAAAGGAGACTCTACAGGCAGGTTCTCAATATGCT
>CM037785.1:21243349-21273699 GCA_021229015.1 Solen grandis | reverse complement strand
CCGAAAATACATGATGATAATAACTAAATTAAAACGAAATAATGGTAAACTTAAGATCTTATGCTTATACTGTATAGTGTAAGCCTGCTTGAAATAAATTTTAGTTTATTGTCATTATTGAAAATTCATGAAAAAAACACAATGTTTATCTTTTGGTGTTGATTAATTTATCTATTCTACATACATGCAATACCAATCCATTAATGGTTCTTTGTAGAAATAACTATTTTGCTGACTTAGAAATTGGATTTTTGTCTGAGAAAGGGGGTGTTGGTGAAGCATAAAACCTTAAACAGCTGACGGTATATATTATAAATTTGGAACGCAAAAATAATAAATGGGTTAAACTGCTTGTATAAATTGTCGGCACACGTTGCCTGCGTATTATACCCAATATATATTTCATACATATTTTATTGCCACACATACATACTCGCATACATACTTACATACAAAGAAACAAATCAATTAGAATAAGGTAAATGGGTTAAGCGACAAGTTTAAAACACGGAAAAAAACGACAAACGAACCCATTTCCGTTTTGAGACTGCGTGCGCATGCGCAGGCAGCAGTCTTTAGTACCGTATATTCAAGTCGATTGACGACAGCCTTACACGCCAGTTAATATTTCGTAGTGTCAATGCGCAGAAGTTTTGAGGTTAAAAATAGTTTATATTTAAACTTGCCGCTTAAGAGAGAAAACTCTTTTTTTCACAATTTCCTTAGGACTAAACAATAGCTACATGACTATTCAATATATTTGCCACAGTTTCTTAGTTAGAACATGTAAAGTAAGCGGTATCTACTTTATCTTCAGTAAAGGTATAGCTATATTTACCGCATGCAAAAGTAAAATTACCGAAATCATTTTGATACCGCCAAATAAATCCACAAAATAATAAATTATACCAACAGCTAAAATACATTATATGATATAATTTGAATCAATGTGTGATGAAATTTACTGGTTATAAAGATAAGAAGTGCATTTCGTTAATTCGGTGCATTTCGTCATTTCTAATATACCAATCCGAACTACGATGATAGCGAAGTCCGACGGCGAATGACACAGGTATCCGGATGCTTGTGATTTAAATGGAATGAGAGAACAGTTTCCAGTTTCGAAGAGACTATATCAATTTGTAAGAAGGATGCAGTAATTTGAAAATAAGTATCTATCCAATCGATCGATATGATAATCGATATTCCCCTACATTGTGATTTAAAAGTTTGCTCTTAAGATTGTTTTTGATAGCCATAACAGACAGCTAGTTATTAGATTCAAAACATTGATGTTACCTTTATTTTGTATTTATAATTTAGTAGTGTCTACATCTATATTTATTTATTTGTTTATTTTCCTTTCTGTCGATCGCCCTTGTACTCTTTCTGTTATTATTCAAGCATTGTACTAGAGCTCATTTAGAATTTAATATATTTATAGTCGTTTTATATATTACTTGGATCCACTGAGGAAAGTTGCCTTTTAATAGCATAACTGATTAAAAATATATGAATAATGATAGATGTAATATGTGATAGAGAATCATACAAAAAAGCCATCATCAAGTTAACACGAGGCATTTCATTCATGTGAATGTAATACAACAATTTAAGAAAAAACTTTTAAGCCGGGCATGCATTTTAATCCATGTCCTCTCAAATGGTTTCAGGAAGAGTGGTCAAGAAAATGAATTCATAATGTCTCTTGTTCATCTGTTTTATTAATATTTTATGGATTATTTTAAGGCTTACAAGTTTGGAGCTCGACCAACTGAGCTACCATACTGCATACGCATTATATTATCAATATTAGATACATGAAGTAATTATATGAAGGCATCTGCTGAAGGCTTGTTATCTTACATAAACATCTCCCGCCAGTCTTGTTGACTAAGGCAACCCAGGCGTTGAAGGTTCAATTTATGACCATGACATACCATAGCCCTTTAAAATGGAACTGCTTAAGTATCATTGTCTGAGACTCCGAATAATGGGATAAGTTGTGGTAAACAGGTAATGTCACTTGTCTGTTTGTGTGATATTCATGAGGTAGCACACTATTTAACTCTATATATATATCCTATACTTACTGGAATATTGTTGATGGATCTTTTAATTAAACAAACATTTCTTGCTAAGAAGAATTCTTTGTCATTGCAGTGTTTTCATCTTCCTACTTAGAAACAATTTAAGTAAAATTGCATTTGTAGCATAATCAAAGAATGTTTTAGCAAGGTGGATAACCTTAAATTAAGGTATACCATCAATCATTAAATCATAAATATAATCCGTCGAATGCTTAAAAAGACTTCAGTTCAGATGCAAGCATCCACTGACATGGAGGCTCTTTTACTTCAAGTCTATAAAGACTTGAGTAGTATAGGGTGGCACTATGGTACCAAGGTACCATAAATTTTATTTTTTATGGTACCGTGGTACCATAAATTTTTTTTTTTTTGGTATTTATGGTACCAAATCTATAGTACCGAATGGTACTCTATATGAAAACAGAATCTATAGTACCGAATGGTACTCTATATGAAAACAGAATCTATAGTACCGAATGGTACTCTATATGAAAACAGATTTATGTAAAATTGTAAAAATGACAATTGTAAAAATGTCCTTTCGAGACATTGGGGTTGGCCCTGAAAAGGGCCGTTTTGTTTCTTCTTTAGATTTCGGTGACATTGTCCACATCGTGCTTGGTTTCAGTGACATCGTGTTCATCGTCACTGATTACGATGACATCGTTTTCATCTTGTAAGATCTGCTGTTGTTTAATGTTTTTTCCAGTTTGACAAAACCAGATGGTTTGTTCGATCAACCCCATCAATTCGTGGACAAATTCATTCAGTTGCTGAATTGGTTCCATGGTTGTGCAGCGAGAATATGACCGAATGCTTGATGCGGTGCGCTTTTATAGCCTTGAGGTGGATTGACCTACTTTCTACTGTTAGCGTACACCAATCAGAGAACGTTAGTTCTATTCAAGTTTAACCTTGACCTGAGTTGGATAGCATTGTCTTCGGCCTTGACATTTTGGGTTGGATTGACCTACTTTTGTATTGACATATCAGAATTGCTGTAAAATTAAAAAAAATTTCAAGCCGAATTTGTAGTAGTGATGACTTTTTTTTGTAACATTTTTGTAACATTTTTGTAACATTTTTGTAACATTTTTATAAAACATTGGATCATATTTTTAATGAAAGAAAATTTTGAATGGAACTTGAAAATAATGGTGACAATTGAGGTATATTCTCTTTCGAGACATTTGGGTTGGCCCTGATAAGGGCCGTTGTTTTTTTCACAGAGTAGTGGTTACTCTATTTGTCTATGAGTTTTCTTCAGCAGGTATTCAACATGTTCTATGGTGATGAAATGTGCTTCAATGATATTTAAGATATCATCGTAGTATAGTTCATGAAAGTAACATGCACTCAATTTGTCTATGATACTCCTGAGTGTTGTTGTTATTTTAAGCGTACGTTGGTATCGGGCTTGTAGTTTAAGCGAACGTCGGTGTCGGGCTTCTATTTTGTCCATGTCAGATATGCAGTCGATAGTTATATGTGACTTATCCATAGCACAGTCTGAAAACGAATGGCATGAATTCATTTCGTTTGATACTTTTATTTACTTGGTTTGACAATTGTAAAAATATGTCCTTTCGAGACATCTGGGTTGGCCCTGAAAAGGGCCGTTGTTTTTTCTCTCTCTACTTCTTACTCTTTTTGCTATTTTGTATGTCTTTACAATGGGCTCCAAGTCCAGTCTTAGAATGGGATCCGCCATCAAGTGGACGTTTGTTGGATGCTTCCACATTTTCCGGAGTGAAAGTGATAGGCACCACCAGCTTGTCTGTTTTCATTTTGATACGGCATTCCACTTCTACCATTCTCTTTTGCAATTTGATGAGGTTGTTGTTCACCTCTTTGAGTTCCCTCAGAATAGATTGTCCAACATTATTTACTGGCTGCACTGCCGGTTGGTGTTGCATTGGTTGTTGCACTGGTTGTTGTTGTTGCTGTACTGGTTGCTGCTGGTGTGGTGGAGGCTGAGGTTGATACGTTGGTTGGTAGCTGGGTTGGTATATCGGAGTCGGAGTGTACGACACTGATGCCTGGTTAGCAGCTGTAGTCAGCTCATACAAATCAGCAGCCTGTATGGCGTTGTTAACGATATCAGAAGTTACGTAGCTTTCCATGGTTGGATAGTAGGATTATGATACGATGCAGTGTGCTTTTATAGTCTTGAGGCGGATTGACCTACTTTCTACTGTTAGCGTACACCAATCAGAGAATGTAATTTCCATCCAATGAATCAAGTTCGACCTTGACCTAAGTTGGATAGCATTGTCTTCGGCCTTGACATTTGGGGGTGGATTGACCTACTGACCTACTTTTTTTTCATAACTATATAAGTGTTTTTTAAAGAAGAAGAATGAAATCACAATGTCCGAACAAAAACTCTGGTTCGAAAAGTGTGGTGTGTGTTTAGAGGAGAGGGAGGAGGATATATACCACATAAACCAGTGTCAATGTCAGGACATTGTATGCGTCAGATGCTTCGCACGGCTTCAGAAGTGCCCGTTTTGTAGGGCACCCTATCAAGTGTATGCCTGGCCTGCCTGTGTTTTCGCTAAACATGGGCCTACAGTGCGCTCAGCCTATTATGGCATATGGTTTGACCCTGATTATTCAGAGTTAGTAGGGTGACTCCGAGTAATTCAGGATCACAAAAACCAAAAACGGCCCTTTTCAGGGCCATCAAACTATATTCGAGAGGGAATATATCACAATTGTTAATGTGTAAGATAAACAACAAGAAATCAAATCAGTTTTAGCCTTTTATTGAACTCTATGAACATTGCAAACACAAACAATATGAACAAACAATATGAACAATGCAAACACTATGAACAACAAGTACATAACACTTTAATGAAAGTAGAATGGGTCCAAACTATTCGTCAGTAATTCAAAACACGCACGACCATCTCCAAACTTTGGTGGATGTTTAGCTGTGCATGTTTGTTGGTGGTGATTACACACTTGTCTTCTTGCACGTTTGTACAGTTCTGAATAGTTCTGGTAAAACCAACATCCCACATTGGAATCGTTCAAATTGAAGTGAGGTTGATCCTCTGTCCGGAATTTAGCTCTAAACACCCGTGTTAAATCACATCCTCGAACAAGAAAATGCAAAGCAAACAAACAATATGCTCCACATACAAACGTGTTGTATCCTTGAAGTCTCATGAGATTCCATGTATAGGGTCCATGTCTTTCCAAGAAACGTTGAATGTCACAATGGAGTGGTTTTTGTCCATACGAATCAAAGTAGTAAGTCGATTTATCGTTGAAAAACACAACCACCCAATGTTCACCAGGTTGAGTCGAATTGTGGGTATTCACTATGTAAGCTTTTACAGTCTCTGGTCTACGTTGTGGTAGTTGATCTTTAGCACATACTACGGCATTCAAGGGAGCTAGAATTGGTGAATGATCCAAAATATACTGCAACTCAATCGTTTCCATTTTCCCAATCTTGTTTAATGCGTCCTGCCCATTCGCACTCAAAAGTTTCCAATGGTGTGATCTTGTTCGTATCTACACTAGCCTTTATATTTGCCCACATCTGATAAGCATCAGCTTTCTCAGCGCGTGTGAGATCCATGTTTTGTAGTTCAGCGTACCATCTTTCCATCACTTGATACATGTCCAGTTTTTTTAATGCACTGTTCAGAAACATCTCGACCCACTCACTTTTGCTGCTAAACAAACATATGGGATGTTGGGTCTGACTGGGATGATCAACAATGCAACCATAACAGTTTTCTTTCGCGATATCAAAGAGGTGTGTCTGCAGTTCATGCACCACATGCTGGTTCAAACTCTTTACCATATCGTTTCGCCTATTCAAGTTGTAGATTTCTTCGTACAGTTGTTTGGCCAGCTGTTGTCCTGATTTGCTCATGGTTAATAGTCTGTGATGACTTCTCTGAACCCGTTAATCTCTATCTGACTGTCATATTCGGCATACACAATCACATTGATGGGGTCACCAAGACCTGCACGAAACTGAACCTCGATTCGCAAGTTGCCCGTTTTTATAGGATGCAGCTGTCCCTCTTCTGATCCTTGATCTGGCGTTAAGTCAATGCCCCACAGTGTGTACCCCTGCATGTAATCGTTCATTGTCAGACCCATGGAGCGGTTTAAACCGAGTGATCCCGTGGCTTGATGCAGGGACATGTATGATCTCAAAATTTCTCCTGTGGGAAAGTTAGGCTGGAACGGCAAGTTGTGTGTCGTCTTTCCGTCTACACTGACTTCTAACTTAGACAAGTTGAAATGTTGAAAATCAAATGGGTTGGTTGCCAGATCACCGTTCATGTCTGTATTCTTTACCAGGCCTAGAATGATACGTTTGGGTAACTGTCCTTGAAATAAATGATCTTCGATCTTTGATCGTTGGCCTGCAGGAATGGTGAAAGTTTTTACCTCAGCTCGGCGAATTGGGATCTTCATGCCATGTTGAGCGATGGTCTGGTTTAAGTTGTTGGCCACTACGGGTAACAGGTCAACAGTCCGAACATTGAATCCAGCTTGAATTAACTGGATTTTTGCCTCTGCTCCAAACAGGCAAAAACTGACTGGGGTTCTGTTGAGTCGCAGCCGTATCTCTACACCATTGGGAAGGTACTTGTCTTGCAAACACAGGTCTAAATGCAGACGTCCGCACATTTCCAGAACACGACTCTGGTGGATACGTGTTCTTCTTTTTCTAAATCCTTCATTACCTCCCGCAACTGTATGCGCTTGCATATGACCCGCCGTGTCAGGACTCCACATTTCTGTAGCGTAGAGCTGTGTTGATTTAGTGTCCGTAGAATAAGACAGCAAATTCTCAATGTAGGCCCGGTACGCATACGTGTCAGCATTATTGGTGATCAGTTTGTTGTTCAGGTACACATCAATACTGCTAAACAAGCTGTGGAAGAAATTATTTACTGTGGATGTTTCTCCATCATCAGCCAGATTAGTGTCATCAGGTTGGACTACTTTAACTTTCAGGTACAAGTAGCTCTGGTTGATATCAGTCCACTTTTCTGATTGAGCAGGAATTACAAATTCAATGGGAGATGAATTGCTCAGTGCTGACACAGGATAATGTTCTGTCCACTGTGCATCTTGCATTGCTGTCATGGTAGGTGGAACATGTGACACATCAAGTTCAGTTTTGCTACACTCACAAGACCCGTGTTGCATCATGTTGTTCAATCAAAAATATCTGACGGTCGCGATGAGATTTTTCTTTTTTTGTTGCGTCTCCTTGCCGCGATGAAAGCAGAATGATGTCGACGTTTGAAATCTCGAAGCTTTATACCTCTCAGAGTTTTCAGACCCACATCTTTCAACAATGTTTTACCCCGTTTCTTGATCACTGTCTTTACATTTTGGCCAGACAGAATATCTTTTACGGCTCCTAAACCTTGTTTAAAGCCCTCTCTTTTCAGAGTCTTTAGTCCTGAGGTCACGATGGGTTTCATCATGGGTAAGATGTTGCTGGCCATTTTCTTGAACATGGAACCCAAACCATATCCGACTTGTCGAGCTTGACCACGGTAAACTGGAATCATCGTGTCTTTCTTTTAAAATGAAGCTTCACCATCGACTTCCCGTGAGTGAAATGAACTGATTCCCCTGTGTCACCGGTTATATTGATACTGATCTCACTGAAATATGATCTGCTGACAGGTATGTAGTGTAGATTTAGAAATTCAAAGTGCATGTGTGGATTAGCCCCTGCTTTTGTTTTTGTGGCAAATGGCACAACGCGTAAAATGGGTGCTTCGACATCCCCTATCAAAGTGTGTTCTGCCAAATCGGTATATACAAACAAATGGTTCATCTTCGTGAAGAGGTCCACACCGTACTTGAATCTGTTGTTTTCTCTGTCCGGAAACACCACAGTACTTCCCTCTCCTCCAAGTTTCGTAAGGAGGATTGGATGAAGTTCCAAGCCGATCTTTGATCCAGTATTACCGGTAAACTTGACACGTTTTGACAAGCCGGAAAAATCAAGTCCAAATGTGAGGTTTCTTTGAGTTAAAATTGTTTTAGTGGCTTGTTTAATAGCTTTGTCCAATTCGTCAGTGAGATGTTGTGGTGACGCATAGATGCCTGCAGGAATACAAAGGGGTAATGCCCATTTTTTGCCTTCTAATTCACACCCGTTTTTCACTTGTGAAAAGGCTGCCGCCAGTTCTGGATCTTTAGTCACGATGTAGAATTTTCCTTCCTCCTCTTCAATGTTTTTGACTTGTGTGGGAACGATCATTTCCACGAGAGCCACTTCCCAATTTTGTTTGTCGACATCAATGGTTTTTGTCAGCTTGGTTCTAAAACAGCATTGTGTGTTGTTTGGGTACAATGCCATCGAACTATCACTGATGAGAGTGATGTAGAAAGAGTTCATGGTTTCTTAAATTTTAAACTTGGGTTTGGAAGAATGTATCCGATAGAAGTACTCATCAGCAGCAACCAAAGTTCACGATCTGGACTGTTGAGACACAGGTTCACTAATGACACGATGACAATGATAAAGATGATCACAATCTGTGTCAAGAAAGTGATTCTGTTGTTTGGTACCTCACTTTTTCCTGTCTGTATACTGTTGTCTACCTGAACACTGCTGGTATCGGACTGAGACATGGTGTTCACGACGTTTATACTTTATACTAAATGTGATTTTGGAATCCAACTGTTAAACTTTTTAGGATATCCAAGCCACTTGACTTTCACTTCTTGAAAAGTTTTACCGCCTACACGCCTTGTACGCCGATCAAGAACTGATTCCACTTCGTATAGCTCATCATCTTTTATATGTTGAATTTCATCCCTGTAGAAGGATCCGGCGATAGTTTCTCCAGCCAAGTCTTCCAGTTTTACGGTCAATGGATGTGTTCTGTTGATGCGAACCACTTTGAACAATTCCACTGTCCAGTTGGGTAGATAGCCTTTGGCAAATGTTTGCTTAGTTTTATTGATGCGCACTATATCACCCACTTTCAAATCAGTTGATTTCTTTTTTTTCTTTTGATGGTTGCCATACAATGTCTTGGTGACTTCATGCTCATTTTCTCTAGACACAGATGCAGGGGTACGTCCGATGCTTCGATGAAAACGATGATTGTAGCCATGTACCAATAGTTGCAGTACATCCACATAATGACGGGTCTTGTGATGAGTAAAATATTTCCACATTCTTGATTTAAGCGTACGTTGAAAACGTTCAACAATACTCGCTTTAGTTTCTGGGTTTTCAGACGTGAAGAAATGAATGTCATGCTTGTCTAGAAACTTCTGAAAGTCTTTGTTCAAAAATTCTCGGCCTTTGTCTGTTTGCAAAGAGAGTGGTTTTCGGCCTTCTTTAGAATAGACTGAAAGGCTTGGATGAGCGTCTTTCCAGTTTTGTCAATGATGGGTATTACCCAAGCATATTTTGAAAACACATCAATGACACATAGTAAGTAGCGATATGGTGAATTCTCTTTGTACATACGTTGCATATCTGCGAGATCAGCTTGCCATTGATGATCGATACCTCCTACCACAGTCTGTCGACGTCGAAATTTTCGTCGTATTGTTTTATGCAACGTGTAGGTTCTTTGACTTCTCAACCAGTCTCGTACATCCTCTAAAGTGATAGATTTCAACTGTTTTTTCGCTGCCTTGTAGAGTCCCTGAATTCCTCCAAAACTCGTAGGATTATCAGTATCATAGTACAGGTGACGAAGTAACGTGTCCTTCTTTAGTAGGCGTCCCATGACGAATGGGCTAATATCTCCTCGGGTTCTTCCTTTTTAATAGGTCTTCGTTTCTTTGATGTAGGTGCGTAGGCAAAACTATCATAAAATTCATCCTCCTCCTCTTCTTCTTCATCATCATCTGGTGTTTGTATGAAATTCCATCGACGTTTATTGCCCACAACTTCTTGTGGGATGTTGACCTCTTTCAGTCCTCTAGAAAATTGTTCCCATCCTCGTGGATTTGACCCTTTCCGCTGCCGAAGTACATCATTGACCAGATCAATAATATTTGAACCTTCAACGGGTTTTCCATCATATTCTAACAGACCATGTTCATCCCAACTTAAGTGAGGATGGTCTTTCAACATGTTTAACAAAAGAGTAGCCTTTCGTCGCATGGTCGTAGGAACACTGTCTAGAATTTGATCTTTCAAGGTCATCGGTTTTTCCTCTTTCTTTTCAGTCACTGTACTTGTTGTTTTCTCAGCCATGTGTGGTCTGAAGGGTTTGAGTGCTTTTTTATGTGACACTTGAAAGCGATGTAATACTTCTCCAAATTGTTGTGCTTTTTCTGACTCAGACAATTGATTGTCGTCAAGAACTTGATTCATTTCTTTCTGTAATGATGAAGTCTGACTCACTTGAGGGGATGGGGGTAACCGAGGTCGTTGTTCCTTCTTCCAACGATTCATCTCTTCCAACAACCGAACTGGAACATAGGCCATCTTCTTCATATTTTCCGAATGAGTTCACCAGCAAGAGGTATAATTGTTTTGGCTAAGAGTGGTGCAAGTGCCAGCAGGGGTAGAAAACCACCTTTCTGATTGAGAATGATTTTCTTTTTTCGAACTGATACTTTCTTGGTCGCTAACTGTCGGAGCTGTTGTCTCTTAGAATGCAATCGACGCTTCTGAGCCTCCGACAGTGGTACATTGCCTTTTAAAATGTTTTGACAACATTCAGCAATACAATCTACCAATTCTTTTGGTGCTTCTTGAATAATCTTCTTTCGAAATTTGGGCGAGGCTTCTGTCAAAGCAAGCAACATTTTGCCATGTTTACGAACGAGTGGTTGTTTGCGCTTCATGATGACAAATGATGATGAAATGTTTGGTCTCTTTTATTTATACCACTGTTGAAGGGCTTGTAAAGCGATATTGCCAGCACTACTCAGTGGTCCTGAATTTCTCATCGCAGTAATGGCAGTAGGTAATGGGGAATGGAGACTTGGGATTGGTGAAAATCTTGATGATGATGATGATGATGAGGAACGCCCACTTGAAGAATTGGAAAGGTCAAACAATTGTCGTCGAACTGTAGGGTTTGGTGAAACCGTCATTGATCCTTGTGGTGTAGCCAACCCAGACCTCATCGAACTTCTATTAGAACGGGGAGTAGATGAGGTCAGTGGAGAGAATGGGGCCACAAGTGGTGATGGTTTGGATGATGTCACTGATGTAACATCACGTCGAATCAGTATGGGGGACACTTTTGGTGTTCCAGTTGTTACAGAGCGTTTTCTTCTTACAGTGACAAATCGATCATGAGGCAATGTCTGCTTCTTCCTTGTTTGTTTCCTTACTGGTGACTTGCGTTTGGTTGGCTGTTTTCGTGGTTGTTGTCGTGACCGTTTCCTGGCTGGTGACTTTCGTTTGGGTGGTTGTTTTCTTGCTACTGGACCAAATTTTCTCACAGCTTTGGTCCCGTTCCATCGAAGCAGTGTACGAATGATGGTGCCCCCAAGGAAACCTCCACCACCAGGTTTTAAAATAAGTTGTCGTTTTGTGGCCAGATCCACATGTTGATCAGCTAACTGTCTTAAAATGTCTTTGTTGCGTTCCATAAAATTCATCGTCTGTTTTGCCACGGTTACTTTTTTCTCTAAGATGAGTCGTGCAGCTAAGGTGAACCATTTTACCATCTCTGTTAATCCTGATTCTACCAGCTCTTGTCGTTTCGTTGGGTTCTTTTCCCGACTCAACGATTCTAGAGCTTTGATCACTGTATGTGGTGTGTTTTCCATGGTAGGTGTATCCTTAATGATGATCGGGTGTCATGTTCCTATCATTTTATACTGTAGTGTAGACGGTCGGTCCTCGATCTTCACCTGTTACCCACCGATGGAACACATCTGTTCTTAAACGATTCTGGTCGGGTGTTCTTGGGTGAAAGTCAATGATAAGATATCCATGAGGTGTAGAGGTTGCATCTTGATACGCCATCACCAAATGGGGTAGTTGTATTTGGTTCGCAAGTGTTTTGATCTGGCCTTTATCTCTTGTGTTTTGAAATAATACCATGTAGTGTGCATTCAAGCTGATGGTACGACTAGCCTTGGATTGTTGGAACATGTTTTGTGTGATGTAAATGACAGTGGCATTTCTATGGTGTCCCTTTCGCGTGAACCATAATTTAATTTTCTCCTCATCTTTTTCTCCTAACATATCATCAAATATGACGAGGTGTGGTAAGGTTGTATCGTCTACTATCTCTTCATCATCCTCAGGGATACCCTGAATGAATTTGATAGCTTCACGTTCTTGTAACTGTGCGTAGGCACTTTGCCATTCTTTGTAACACCAGACGATGCGTTGTGGTACCGCATGAAATAATTCGGTTTTGTACTCAATAAGTTTTTTTACAAATTGAGTTTTTCCTGAACCACTTGGCCCTGAGATGAAAATGTTACTAGGATGTTGAAAAAGTAAACTACTTTCCATGATGGTCCAAGAAATAATAACAGCATTGACATGACAACATTTTATTTTATACATCATAGCAAATAAAACACTTGAACAAACATCAGTCAAAAATGTAAACTATGACACACATCATGAATCAGTCTTTCTTTATACATCATCCATTCCGGCAATATCATGGTATATCCCATAGCATTTAAAGCCATGCACACTTCGTCAAACAGTTCCTCCGATTGTCTTAACGCCTGTTCTGATTGAATTCCAAGTACACGCACAGCCAACAACACAGCTCTACGCCATGGATTCCGAATTGGAGTTATGTTTTTTTCCTGTAGTGAAGTATTTCCCATGTTTTGACTTCTCATTCGTCTTGCAAGTACTCTGCGTAGTATCTTATTTTGTAGGTGTCCCAGAGGGATTCGTCTCCCAACTCAAACCTTTCTAAGTTGTTGAAATCGGGATCTTGAAAGAACTGTTCACTAGGATTTGGCCTCGTTTGTTTGAATATTGCGCTGCACTGTTTACCAAAAATGTTAAACACTTGCTCACAAGTGATAGGTTCTGGAGTCAGTAAAATGGCACGTAATATCCTCTGGTGTGTCGTTCCGGTGGTTAATCGCAAATCTGAGATACATACGCTCATCAAAACGGTTCAGTTTCTCCACTGTATCAATGTTTAGGGTCTCAATGTATATGTACCACACGTCAGAGATCAGGTTGCGTAGCAGGTTGTAAATGGTAAAAATCCGTTGAAAGACCACACTTTTATAGCTGATTGGAAGATTACGCCCTCGTACATCATGAAACATATCATAAACTTGGTTTAAACAAGAGGAATCCTTCATCGTCTGGTGAATTATTCTGTTTCCAACGCGCTGTGCCCAAGTAAAAAATAACTCGTTGCAAAATGCAGCAGGTTTCTTATTAGCTTCAACGAGATGTCTGTAGATCATCTGTTGTATTTCTACTGGTAGAGTGTTCATCGTGAATCTCCGTATGTTTCCACCACCGTTCAGGCTATGCAACACGACTACAAGCCAACTGGTTATGACGGTCGGTAACCGTACGGCACTGTCTTATATTTGTCCACGACCACGCGCTTTGTATACACTGAGCGGAACGTCTTGGTCTGTGTCTCACTGATCACTTTGCGATTTCTATGTCTCTTGATTCGGGATTCATATTCGATGACTGTCTTGTAATGTTTGCGATCTTGTACACAGTTGACCATAGTCTTAAAATTGACTTTTTGACTAGCATTGTAATCCAAAGTGATGCCTTTTACTTTGCATTTCTGATGTCGATTTCCTTTTTCATCGATATATTCATACCCATAGTTTTTTGGCCCTAATGCCACGAATTTGACAATGCGTCCATGTGGTACTTCATCTGTCCACTTTCCCAACTGGCTCTCTTCAATTGGAATGTTGTACTGGTCAGGGTCATAGATGTACATACAACTGTCTGTGTCAAAATACAGTACCCGATCTCCAAGTTTTTCCAACTGGGTGTAAAGTTCAAGTCGAGCATAGGACGTAACGAAGGCAGCTACCACTGGATTTGAAGATGAATGGGGCTGTGTTGCGTCTGTTTCATCCGAGTAATTCACCAACATGAAGTTGTCATGATCGAAAATCTCGGCAAACTGCACAGTGACATGACGGTCGGAGAGTAGGTCATACAACCGGTTCACCTTAGTCACATACTCGGTTTTGGTTTGAACATTGTTTTGTGCATTCTTACCCCACAAACAGTTCAACATGGTTTTGGCAAACGCTCTTTTTCCTTTGTTCTTTTTCACGTTGTCGAGCCAGATACCCTCTATCTGAAAGTAATTCTGTTTAAAGCGGGCTTCATCATCTTCTGTTTTTACCCAATTAGGGTAACCACTTGCTTCTTGTTTCAATTTCAAGTATTTGTTAATATACTGTTTATACACATCTTTACTCCATGCGTCCCAGTGCCAGATGTGGAAGACGTCTACCAATTGGTATCCTACCTCAAGAGCTTTGGCTATTTCCACATGGGTCCAGGTACCTGTCAACATGCGTTTGTACAGAGTGTGATTGCATTTTTCACACTCTTCCTCAGCACAGGTACGGCACAGTGTAAAGATCATTTTCTTGTTACAGTGAATAGGTAGGACTGGTAGCCACAGGTCTTGGGGTGGCAATACACGACATTTGATGAGTCCCTTGTACATTCCAATGTTGTTTATATCAATCATCTCTTGACTTAAGATGTTGGGATGTCCCACGGGGTATGTTTTGTACTTGTTCACGAATGGATACAGTGAGCAAATGTCAGCATACTTAATTTCTTCCTTGGTGGTTGTATCCACTTCATGGTATAATTGAATGGCATTGGTTCGTCCACCAAACAAAGCATCCCGAGGTAAAATAGGTTCTTGGAAGGGAAAGAAACGGTTCACAGTATCTCTGTATTCTGGTTCAATCTTGCATTTCTGATCAAAGTCACATTCCCACATTACAACTGCGTTGTAACCTTGTTGAGACAAGTCTTTCAACCGAAAAGTTGTGGCATTGTATAACTGCTCCATAGTTTGAAGTGTGTAACCGTTCACACTGTCTCTCCTTGGGTAACAATTTGGACATCCGTGTGTCCAGCACCCCATGAATTCGTATACGGTGTTCGTCTCTTTGTGGAATCCGTCAACGTAATAGGGTCCAATTTGTACTTCACCTCCATTTAATGCATGGCGAATGTGCTTATTCTCAATGGAAGCAGTTGTTTCTAACCAACGAATCCCTTTGATTGAGTATCGAGTTTTGTTTGGATACCCGGCATCAGAGATTACAGCCAAGGTCTTTGGAGGCATTGAATTTTTACGCCAAGCTTTGTTGCACACTTGAGCTAGAGTGGTCGCTTCCAGGAACGGATCAATTTGGTCACTGACCAACAGTTCTTTCCTAAACTCTCCACAACCTCGTCTCAAGATGTCCACATCTGATTTGCAGTACTTTTGCATTTCTAACTGAAAGTGAAACACAGCCTTTTGTGCCACTTTTGCATTGTACCATTTCAGAAACGCTTCTCTCTTGTCAGGTTTCATGCTGTCGGGTCTGTAAAAATGTACGGGGAGATAGTCTCCAATGTAGTCTTGGTATTCATCCGTGTTGGCATAAAATGGAAACCATCCTTTTGCCATCTCAGTCAATCCAAACGTGTCGGGGAAATCGGACAAAGGCATGTTGAGAAAACTCAGTGAGTCGATGAATCTCACTTGATGGGCTTTCATCATTAGAATTTTGCTTCCATTCATGATCAATTTTGGTTTGGCTGTATCATGTGTCAGTAAGTGCCTCAAAATAAACTGTGCATCATATCCTTGTGAGTTGTGAGCAATCACTGTGGTACCTTTGTGACTGGGTTGAAACAGCCATGTACAAAATTCTGACAAAGTGTTGTTACCACGAAATATTTTTTCTCTAGGCTCATCCACAGCTTCGCATTTCTGACACGGGTTTTTCATGGATTGACACATACAGTCTCCACAAGCACGTTGAGCAACACAAAAGTTTGGTATATGTTCACCCGAATCAAATCGACACTCAAAGTCAAAGAAGATGAAAGGTACAGTCGGTGACTTCATGTTCTCTGGTTCTTTGTACGTGGGGATATAACACTGATGTTCTGCATCCACAACTTTCTTGCAATACTTGCATTTTTTAGTGCCAGGACAGAGATGGTTCTTCTTTGTACCCACAACCATTTGACCACAGGTCTTGCATTGCCATACACTTTCACAGATGTTTTTTGTAGATTTTCCTGGTTTCGCTTTGTGCTGATCAAAACATTTCTGACTATGAAATGTTCTACCACAGTGACCACATGGAAAGAATCCTTCTTTTGGGCATAGTGTCAAGGCGTAACACCGACAAATATTCTTACACCAGTGAGCTTCTCTGTTGTTATAACCGTAGTTACAGTGTTCACAGAAGTAGCTGCATCCCAGGAAACCAGTGATTGATGTAATGCAATCATAATGTTTATCATGATGATAAATGTGAATCACTTTGCTTTTGTCTGTCAGAGGTGGGTGATTGAACAACACGTCCATTTTCTCAAATTGTGGCCACACTTTGATCACATAGTCTGGATAAAGGTGGGCTTGAATCTTCTTGTATTCTTCTATACCACAAGGCTGATTTGGACTAATGCCCACACTATCTAACAATGTCTTGGCTTCTTGGCTTTGAAGAAATTTTGCAGATTGTCTCATCAAATTCCATCGCTTCTTCCAGGCTGTATCGTCCGTTTTATTGAGTTTACATATCCCTACCACAATTGATCGTGCCAAACACATACTGTCGTGAACATTGTCTATCTTTATCATACTTCGTTTGACTTTGGACATGTTCTCAATGCTTAGGTGCGATCCAAACGTTCTTTTTGTTCTTCCACCTCCCTCGGGCATAATGACATGTGTCATTTCTAACTGGAGATCCCCGTCATGAATCTCAAACTTGTGGTTGCTTTGTGATACTTTCTCTATTTCGTTCAACAGCGTATCTCCTGAAATGTGTGTTGCATTCCCGAATGGAATGTGGATACCAAATGCTAGGTCAGGATGATTTATGGAGATACGAATTTGATCGTTGTCATTGACCCGTGCTTCTCTGTATAACTGTTTCACCATGTCATTGAAAAGTTGATGTGTAAATTCAAACGGTTTTTTATATCTTTCAAATGTAACATCGTACACGTGGCCCTTCGTTTTAAACTTTCTTGAAGTTCTCTGTGACCGTGGCTGTATGGAATAATATTCCCGTATATCACTCTTGGTCTTTTTTGCAGGTGGCTCATCATCATCGCTGTTTTCTTCACTACTCGACATCGTTGTGATTATAAGTAAGTGAGCAAAGCTTTTTTATACATCTAAGCTCCGCCCACCTGATCTCAGGCCTATAAAGTGCGGTGTGACCCGTCCACTTCATCACTCTCAAACCTGATTCAGACTGCTCTGTTCAGAATGACCTGCAATACATTTGAGTTCTGGGTGAAAGGACAACTACAAGCTATCAGTGACAAGCTGATCAGACTAGAAACAGAAAGACAAGTGACATGCTACCGCTGTCAGGAAAAGGGGCATTATGCATCGGCATGTACGAAGAAAGCTTCAACACCTCAAACAGCACGGGTGTGCTACCGTTGTCATGAACCGGGACATTTTGTTTCTAATTGCCCAAAACCTACAGTGTGCTACAGTTGTCACGAACTAGGCCACTTTGCATCCGCTTGTCCTAAGAAAGGGATGAATAGTACTCTACCTACAGTAAACGCACAGGTGGACAGTGAAATGCAGAAAATGGACGTAGTTGAGACAGTGCCACAGACGGACAGTGATGTTGAGCTACTAGAGACTGTCTCTGAGTTGGAGAAACCTACCGTAAAACCCAAGAAACGCAAGAGAAGCGTCAACACATGCATCGTGTGTCCTGAGCCTCACCCATCAACAAGCAATACAGAGTGTAACCGACCAGCTAAGAAGCGAAAAAATGACATTTGAACACTAGACTTGAAAAAAAAACAAAGTTGTGTTATGTTCATTATTTGCTGTATGACGCACGTTTAATTCATTGTTACTGACACATGTTTGTTGTTAAACACAATAAAAAAATCATATGACAATTGTATTAGTTATCATTTCTACATCATTGTAATGGTCCTGAAAAGGACCGTTATTTATTGAGAAGTGTCTAGCACTCACTCAAATACAAATACCGCCAGTAATGCCTGCTGGCTTCTGGATATGCCAGGTAAAACCCTGACAAATCCGGGTACAATGGCAAAGGGGGTAAACTCGGGTACAAGTTGACACCCTCTTCCTTTATACCCTCTTCCTTGACTTCTACTTTCTTCTCCTTTCGTAACGCCTTCCTTGCACGTCGGAATAACTTACGAAGGAAATTCATGGTGAAGAATGAATACATACACAGCATTACACAATTTATAGTCAAGAAAAAAGTAGGTTAGTAGGTCAATCCATCCCCAAAATGTCAAGGCCGAAGACAATGCTATCTAACTCAGGTCAAGGTCGAACTTGATTTATTGGATGAAAAAATAACGTTCTCTGATTGGTGTGCGCCAACACAAGAAAGTAGGTCAATCCGGTACTATAAAACAGTGCACATACTCTATACTTTATTATTCATGATTGAAACATGAGACCGTACACACGTAGGTCCACCCCAGACTTGCTAAAATTGTTCCTCGACAGTCCCAGCTATGAGGAACGAGAGAGCGACCCAGACAGCTATCACGACCAAGTTGATGTGTATGATCTATATGTCACTCTTACAAAAAGGGGAGATCTCCCTAATTACCTGTCAGTTACCTTTGAAGATGTACCATCTACCCTACTACAGGGATCGGGAGACAGCCTGAACTTCATAGGTGACAAGGATCTAACCCGTTGTCATTTGCATCTCCTTGCAGGATGGATGAAGAGATATGTCATGGGATGGGACTGTCAAACGTGTGGTATAGACCACAATATGTGATGGGACTGTACAACATGTGGTATGGACCACAATTCATAAGAAACAAAACGGCCCTTTTCAGGGCCAACCCAAATGTCTCGAAAGGACATTTTACAATTGTCATTTTTTACAATTTTACATAAATCTGTTTTCATATAGAGTACCATTCGGTACTATAGATTCTGTTTTCATATAGAGTACCATTCGGTACTATAGATTCTGTTTTCATATAGAGTACCATTCGGTACTATAGATTTGGTACCATAAATACCAAAAAAAAAAAAAATTTATGGTACCACGGTACCATAAAAAATAAAATTTATGGTACCTTGGTACCATAGTGCCACCCTATACTACTGACTTGCCTTTAGCATAAAATTTCCACTATCACTTGACACACCATTGTCACAATTTCATGATGGATAGTTTGCTAGTTTACCCCTTAAAAGTTGGGTACCAAATATTTATGTAAGTTTCTTGTATTTAATGCTTCAATAAAAAGGAACAGTTAGCCAGGTGTAAGGAAATTATAACTCAGGTCACTTATCTAATGACAGGTGATACCAGTGAGAGGCAGAGTAATATGATTTTATCATGCTGACAAAAGTCCACTTCGAAAACAATAAAAATAGCTAGAATTTCACTACTTAAGTTTTCTAAAGAGAACTTTGAGGACAGATCAACATTTGTCTCGAATAAGATACCTATTAATTTGTTTCTGTTGCTCACATGGTTATATTAATGGGTGATTGATTGTGCTTATGCTGCCCTTGGCACTTTACTCTTAAAAAACAAGTATTCAGGCTGATGATGTTACCAAATAACAGGTTTCAAGTGATACCAGCTCTTTAAAACAAAGAAAAAAAATAAAGACTATTTAAAATTCATTTTGCAAATCAAATGATATGATTAAATATGCTGTCTACCTGTCCAGACTTCATGTGCGTGTTTTTTTGTTGTTTTTTTTTTTTTTTTTTAATCCTCTTTGAATAGTATCATATTACTTAAGTTACGTATATATTATATTTCATATCTTTTACTTATATTTTCATGTAGAGTATTTATTAAATTTATTAAATTTATTTATTAAATCATATGGTTACATCTTATTCTCATATTAGAATTTCATATTGGGAAACTTGCTTTTAAAAAAGATTACATTTTCAACAGATATTCTTACACTTGTTGTTTTTCTGTGGTAAATTGGTTGTTTATTTAGCTGCAAAATGGAATGGAAGATGTTTGCTGGCATCTTATGCCTCGGGTCCTTTTATTTTGACAATTGTTCACTGAATTTGGGCTATTGCTAAATCTGTTTTAAAAATATTATAGTAAAAACAGTTTCAAATGAATTCTTCAAATGGTACAGCCAAGCTAACTAGCTGTTCCAGATAAAATGGTGAATTGTTTTATCATGGTATCGTCTTGTTGTGGCGAACTAAGAATAACATGAATAACTAGTTAACCATTTGACGTCCAATCCAGACCTTTATTACATATCAGTTTATTTACAATTGTGAAAATCTTAAATTTTGTTATGTGACATCAAAAGGACCCAGATAGTCCAGTAGTAGGATGTATAAATCCGGTCATAGGTCAATGATTCGAATATTTGTCGGGTCGCAACTTAATTGCTGTTCGCCTCCATCCAGGTACATGCAAGGGTGCGAATACATATAACTTCCTAAACCACCTGTCTTGGCTGATTTATGAATAAACCCAATGATCAGGATGTAAACACATTAAGTCAGCTGCATGACACTAACTTGAAAGTAGACTAAATTTTCTAAATTTCAATTTATATTTCTTATGAATCATTCTATGACTTAAATGAAGTTCTTACAAATAAATATTTGAGAGAATATTATATAGATATTGATCTCTCTCTCATATCTTACTTGATTTGTTATAACAAATCATGATTAAGGAAGAAAAACTTTGTTTTTCATGGGTTTCTCTTAGTCTCCATGACTTCTGGTCTTACAAGAGCAAAGTCCATTACAAGTGGATATCCTTACTTCACTTTGGAACCAATATTAGTGTAAAAGTGACAAATCTATATTCATGTCTTTAATTTCTATACTGGTACAGTTATGTAAAACTCAAAAACTTGTTACTTTGACGTTTAAGTGTGCCTGGTGCTCTCTTTGGGCTGTTCCGTTTCACGTAAAGGAACAATGTATTCCCAGTTTACAAGTAAAGAGGATCAGGCAAAGTTTTTAACATTGTGGGACACCAATTTTGAAAAGGAAAAATATCTATTTTGAAATAGGTTCTGGAAGAGGCCGGTCAGCATTGGTTTATACCCCAAACAAGCTTAGTTTAAGGGGTGTGGGGTATAATTGGAGACACTGTGTCGTTCGGTCGGTGGCTTTTTTTATCAGCACTATTTCTAAATAACTACTGGATGAATTACAATTACATTTTGTAGGAAGTTTCGCTAGGAATTGTAGATGTGCATATTGTACAGTTGTTTCGGTTAAATGATTTTTCGCTGAGTTATAGCCATATAATGAATTTTCTTGAGCTTTCTTTGTCTGCGCTATTTCGCAATAACAGTTGAATGGATTTCAGTCAAACAACATAGGAAGATTCATTAGCAAAAATTTTCTCAATTATTTCGAGATCGATTTCAATCAAACTTCATAGGAAGTTTCACTAGCAAACACAAATTTGCATATTGTTCAGTTGTTATGGTTGAATTATTTTATTATGATTTTTAGCCTTTTAAGAGATTTTCTTGAACTTATTTTGTCTACGCTATTTCTCATTCACAACTGGATGAATTTCATTCAAATTACATAGGAAGTTTCACTAGCAAGCACAGATTGCGTATTGTACAGTCGTTACTGTTAAATGATTTTTCTTTGAGCTATGGCCCCTTAATGAATTTTCTTGGGTTTTCTTTGTCCGCACTATACAAATGACAGAAAAGAGCAAATAACTCACTTCCAAGGGCAGATAACTCAAAGATTAGAAAGGTGACCCCAAATGTTTTCATATATTTTTTTTTCTGATGTATTTTTTAATAATCATGCAAAGTCTTAGAAAATGCTCGTGGCAAGTTTTAATTTTCCTAGTTTGTCTATATAGAAAATAACTACATTGTGCGCGTATGTATTTAAGTTACCTCTACGACGGAGATGAGGCGGACGTACATATCCTTATATTTTTAAGACCGTATGGGCCAAAAGAAAATCCGTTTTGGTCTCCAGCAAATATAAAAGAGGGTCGGTAGGTCAGATTTTATTTTGTTTTGAATTATATTTGTTTTACATAAAACGAAAGGTAAAAAATATATTTTTTTTTTAAAGACGGAAAGGTAAAATAACTTTAGGGTTGGCCATTGGGAAAGGGGGTCGGTCTAGATACCAGAAACGAAACTATTGTTTTTGGCCTAACGCATAGTTATACTGTTTTTATTCTTTTGGTCGCTGTATGCATTTGACAGGCCACTATTCACGATGACCATACGCAGAGCGTGCGTTGGTCTTGTATATGCCGTGCGGCTGCCCTAAGTACTTTCGAATTCGAAACAAATAGCAATTATAATTATTCTTTTTATTTTATATTTATGTCAGTATTACTTCTGAAATTATTATATTGAATAAAGATGATGCAGATGTTGTCTTGTCGTTTTTTTTAGGTTTACATACCAAGGTAAATTGACGTTTGATTTAGGTTCTTGCTTCATTTACTGATAAATAAATTTGATGTTAAAGTTCATACTTTAAAATCTTCCGTATTAAAACTGTTAAAGCAAGTCTCATGATTGTTAATATATATTACACAAATTACGTGATTAAAGATTCAGTACGATTTTAAGCATTTTTGAAACAACATGTTTTAGCTATGAGAGCTATGAGAATGTCTTGACTTGACTATTTGAGTTTACCATTGCTTCGACAGTATTTCTGTCATATAGCGGCGTCCAGCTTATAACAGGCGGAGGAAGACCCCGAATGCACAGAGGCATCCGGGTAGAACCACCGACCTACCGCAAGCCAGCTGGAAGGCTTCCTCACATGAGAATCCGAATGACCCTGCCGGGACTCGAACCCACGCGGTGAGGGGCTGAGGAAATGTTAAAGTCAGCGACTTTACCCTCTCGGCCACGGAGGCCCCCATAGCTATGAGAATGGAAATGTAGAACAGTTAAAACATAATACTGGGCATATTGTTTCTTGGTCCAAGTGTTATGTTTGGATAATATATAGAACACTTTAACCAAGTTTTAACACATAATTACACATTCCATAATATAATGGATTTTTTTTCGGCTCTAAGCTAGATATTGGGGTAAACAATTAAGCATGGCATAGCTCAAGATAAAAACATTTAAACTTTACACTAATTTCCTGATATATTTTTATTTTGGAATTAAATTGTGTTCATGTGATTCTTAATAGCATGCTTAGGAATCTCGATTTAATATATTATGTGAATGATATATCAAAGACCTATGGTTACCATAGGTCACCATACGACGGTGTTGGGACGAAATGTAAGACCCAACGGCCGCCGTAGCAAATGTGACTTAGGTATTGATCTATATGGCACAATATTTATACTTACGAAAGAGATTATCTAATGGTAAAATTAAAGGTTATTTAATGTTTTATTATCATCTTCTCCTGACATTGCTACAGTTAAATAGATTTCAACAAATCTAAGACATTGCTTAATATTATTAAAGACACTGACAAAGCAAATATTCCGTATGAATTATGTAATTATATAATTATTAAATTATTGTTTTTTAGAATTATTGTTATTACAGTGTTTCTTAAACCACACAGACATTAACTACAATCAAATTTTTATAAGTTGCATGTGACCCCTCACTCTTTGATTAAATTGCGATTTTTTTTTCGTGTGCCTTTAAAGGCATAATAGAAAACCCATGCTTGTATTAGTTCATTTTACAAGATAGATATAGCATCAGAAATAATATCGATTTTCCATCATGTGATTCACATAGGTCTGTATAGGAAAGATGGATGAAGTAATCTTTAATCTTTTTTGAACATTTTAATAACATGTTCAAGCATTATTTACTAACAGATGGACTACAAATTTATACGTGTCAATTTTCTAAATATCCTCAGCTCTTGGCCGTTGGTTTCAAATGTTTTTAAATGTGTTCTAAAGGCCCATGTAAATTGAGAATATGATTCAATGGGGCATAAATAATATTCACTGTTTGTATGAAAAGAATAACGCCTTTTTATGAAATAATTGTTGGAATTCGGTCACAGTGTTATGTTTCTAGATTATTGCTTTTTTTTTTTTTTTAAAAATTCTACAAGGAGTACATACTAATTATAATTTATATATCTAGAGTATATTTGGCCTTATTTCCATATAGACATAGTTTTGTCAATCAAAAGTCATTAAATTTCGGAAAATAGTGTCAAATTAAAAAACATCTTATTATCAAATTATTAAGGAATATAGAACAGGAAAATACAGAAATTAACCATATACTTCAAATATAATAGACGTGTTTTATGTTGATGATTTTTGAAGCCAAAAATAAATCATTATATAGATAAATAATTCACTTATGTACATTATACGGAATTTCCAGATAATAGGCCTTAACGGCTCTGTTAATGTACTTGTAAACAAAATCATCATCATTAAGAAGAGCAAAAATAACCAACTAAATCAGCACATATAAGTTTTATTTGGTATAGGAATTAGGTACGAGTTCAAGAATTTAAAATCTTCCCGATAGTTACTTTCCTTGATGAGTACAATAAAGAAGCGTAGAGTCAAATAACCTTTGCAATACATTATTGTTTGTATTGGCAGTATGTATAAAATGAAATCTTATCCAATATATTATGCTTTTGTGATTAGGTCTTTATATACACAAAGGGAAAAGAAACGCAGGGTGACTAGAATTATTTAATTTATGGTAGAGTGATATTGATTTCTTTACTTTTAAACGGTATCATTACGTCTTAATAATGGTTTAAAAATTTTTGTTATATCACAGTGCAAGTGTCTAAAGTGTTATGTCATGTTTAAGAGTGTGTGTTATGTCATGTTTAAGAGTGTGTGTTATGTCATGTTTAAGAGTGTGTGTTATGTCATGTTTAAGAGTGTGTGTTATGTCATGTTTAAGGGTGTGTGTTATGTCATGTTTAAGGGTGTGTGTTATGTCATGTTAAAGAGTGTGTGTTATGTTATGTTTAAGGATGTGTGTTATGTCATGTTTAAGAGTGTGTGTTATGTCATGTTTAAGAGTGTGTTATGTCATGTTTAAGGGTGTGTGATGTCATATTTAAGGGTGTGTGTTATGTCATGTTTAAGAGTGTGTGTTATGTCATGTTTAAGGGTGTGTGTTATGTCATGTTTAAGGGTGTGTGTTATGTCATGTTTAAGAGTGTGTGTTATGTCATGTTTAAGGGTGTGTGTTATGTCATGTTTAAGAGTGTGTGTTATGTCATGTTTAAGGGTGTGTGTTATGTCATGTTTAAGGGTGTGTGTTATGTCATGTTTAAGAGTGTGTGTTACGTCATGTTAAAGAGTGTGTGTTATGTTATGTTTAAGGGTGTGTGTTATGTCATGTTTAAGAGTGTGTGTTATGTCATGTTTAAGAGTGTGTGTTATGTCATGTTTAAGGTGTGTGTTATGTCATGTTTAAGTGTGTGTGTTATGTCATGTTTAAGAGTGTGTGTTATGTCATGTTTAAGGGTGTGTGTTATGTCATGTTTAAGAGTGTGTGTTATGTCATGTTTGAGATAGTGTGTTATGTCATGTTTAAGGGTGTGTGTTATGTCATGTTTGAGAGTGTGTGTTATGTCATGTTTAAGGGTGTGTGTTATGTCATGTTTAAGGGTGTGTGTTATGTCATGTTTAAGGGTGTGTGTTATGTCATGTTTAAGAGTGTGTGTTATGTCATGTTTAAGTGTGTGTTATGTCATGTTTAAGAGTGTGTGTTATGTCATGTTTAAGGGTGTGTGTTATGTCATGTTTAAGAGTGTGTGTTATGTCATGTTTAAGGGTGTGTGTTATGTCATGTTTAAGAGTGTGTGTTATGTCATGTTTAAGGGTGTGTGTTATGTCATGTTTAAGGGTGTGTGTTATGTCATGTTTAAGAGTGTGTGTTACGTCATGTTAAAGAGTGTGTGTTATGTTATGTTTAAGGGTGTGTGTTATGTCATGTTTAAGAGTGTGTGTTATGTCATGTTTAAGGGTGTGTGTTATGTCATGTTTAAGGGTGTGTGTTATGTCATGTTTAAGAGTGTGTGTTATGTCATGTTTAAGGGTGTGTGTTATGTCATGTTTAAGAGTGTGTGTTATGTCATGTTTGAGATAGTGTGTTATGTCATGTTTAAGGGTGTGTGTTATGTCATGTTTGAGAGTGTGTGTTATGTCATGTTTAAGGGTGTGTGTTATGTCATGTTTAAGGGTGTGTGTTATGTCATGTTTAAGAGTGTGTGTTATGTCATGTTTAAGAGTGTGTGTTATGTCATGTTTAAGAGTGTGTGTTATGTCATGTTTAAGAGTGTGTGTTATGTCATGTTTAAGAGTGTGTGTTATGTCATGTTTAAGAGTGTGTGTTATGTCATGTTTAAGAGTGTGTGTTATGTCATGTTTAAGAGTGTGTGTTATGTCATGTTTGAGATAGTGTGTTATGTCATGTTTAAGGGTGTGTGTTATGTCATGTTTAAGAGTGTGTGTTATGTCATGTTTAAGAATGTGTGTTATGTCTTGTTTAAGAGTGTGTGTTATGTCATGTTTAAGAGTGTGTGTGTTATGTCATGTTTAAGAGTGTGTGTTATGTCATGTTTAAGATGTGTGTTATGTCATGTTTAAGGGTGTGTGTTATGTCATGTTTAAGAGTGTGTGTAATGTCATGTTTAAGAGTGTAGTGTTTTATGTCTTGTTTAAGAGTGTGTGTTATGTCATGTTTAAGAGTGTGTGTGTTATGTCATGTTTAAGAGTGTGTGTTATGTCATGTTTAAGAGTGTGTGTTATGTCATGTTTGAGAGTGTGTGTTATGTCATGTTTAAGAGTGTGTGTTATGTCATGTTTAAGGTGTGTGTTATGTCATGTTTAAGGGTGTGTGTTATGTCATGTTTAAAGGGTGTGTGTTATGTCATGTTTAAGGTGTGTGTTATGTCATGTTTAAGGTGTGTGTTTTATGTCATGTTTAAGAGTGTGTGTTATGTCATGTTTAAGAGTGTGTTATGTCATGTTTAAGAGTGTGTTATGTCATGTTTAAGAGTGTGTGTTATGTCATGTTTAAGAGTGTGTGTTATGTCATGTTTAAGATAGTGTGTTATGTCATGTTTAAGAGTGTGTGTTATGTCATGTTTAAGAGTGTTTGTTATGTCATGTTTGAGATAGTGTGTTATGTCATGTTTAAGGGTGTGTGTTATGTCATGTTTAAGGGTGTGTGTTATGTCATGTTTAAGAGTGTGTGTTATGTCATGTTTAAGAGTGTGTGTTATGTCATGTTTAAGAGTGTGTGTTATGTCATGTTTGAGATAGTGTGTTATGTCATGTTTAAGGGTGTGTGTTATGTCATGTTTAAGGATGTGTGTTATGTCATGTTTAAGAGTGTGTGTTATGTCATGTTTAAGAGTGTGTGTTAATGTCATGTTTAAGGTGTGTTATGTCATGTTTAAGAGTGTGCGTTATGTCATGTTTAAGGTGTGTGTTATGTCATGTTTAAGAGTGTGTGTAATGTCATGTTTGAGATAGTGTGTTATGTCATGTTTAAGGGTGTGTGTTATGTCATGTTTAAGGGTGTGTGTTATGTCATGTTTAAGTGTGTGTGTTATGTCATGTTTAACGGGGTGTGTTATGTCATGTTTAAGAGTGTGTGTTATGCGCTGTTAAATTATGTATGCATAAATAAAATTGAATTCGCGAATGTCCTGGAACACAGGGTGTGTGTTATGTCATGTTTAAGAGTGTGTGTTATGTCATGTTTAACGGGGTGTGTTATGTCATGTTTAAGAGTGTGTGTTATGCGCTGTTAAATTATGTATGCATAAATAAAATTGAATTCGCGAATGTCCTGGAACACCCAAGAATAACCAAATTAAAAAATAAAAAGTAAGGTATTTGACGATTGTCCATGTCAGTTTAGCAGGCCCATCAAACGATCATTATCTTCTATAGCAATAAAAAACTGAGTTCTATTAATTTGCATTTGAAGTAGCTAACACTAATATTTGGAGTATTTTGAGCAGTAAACAATTACACTCCTAAGTCACGATTGAGATGGCACCTTGAAAATATTTTCAGAATTCTAATTGCCCCGTTTATATTATAACATCCCTGTAGTTCATGCCACAGTTTTAGACAGCACGAGGGTATAGAAAATGACTGTATGTGAAATGTAAACAAGCGTTTTTCTTTGTTTTTAGTGTTTGCCTGTATGTAGCTTTACATACCAGTGTTGTTAATCTAGTTAGCGCATTAAACAAAGATAATTTGAGTGTATATGGAATACTGTTTAATAAATCCACTTAGAAACACGTACAATCGATGGTTTCAATCAAATTGTATTACCAACAATTCCTTGTTTTGTTCAAAATAATGTAATATATGTACCTTTTGTGAGAAGCTTATTGAAGGTTGGTCTCATCTGTTTTGGTTTTGTAAAAAAATTTTAATTTGAAAAGAATACAAACTTGACATAGTGTGTCTTGAATTCAAAAGAAATATAAATATTTGTGTAGATTGAAAAATATGATACAGTACAGCATAATACAATTTAAACAGTTACAGGATTCAAGCGGATACTTAGATTATATTTAAAAATTTATAGAAAAAAACCAACATTATTGCAACTAAGGATTCTAATTGGTTTGTTTTGAAAAGTTTAATTGAAGATTGATGTCTGAAATAACTCCTTAAAACATATTTTAAATATTAACACCTATACCGTTAACCTTGATTTCGTGTGTAAGAAATATCTTATTGGGTTACTTTTTCTCATGCTATATTATTATTTCAACGCAAAAAATGAATACCTCTCCATGTGGTACAATAAAATATAAAAAAGTACATGTTTACTCTGTAAAATCTTGATTATGAAACAAATTTCTATTTACATTGTAAGGTCAACTGGGGATGGTTCCCCGACCCGTAATGACCTAATACTGGGTTAACAAATGAGGAGAATTAGTGGCCACAAAAATATTTTTACAGACTTGACATATTTTAATTCTACTAATGACTTATACATGAAATGTTATCACATATGTTCCCAAGGAACTTCTCCATTACAATTAACAATTGATTTTTGTAGGCTAAATCACATTCGATTTTTCGTGACCTGTTTTGATATTGCTCTGAGTACAGATGGTTATACGTAAGTATAAACATTGTCTAATGATTTTATTTCTGTTATCTGTAATGTCTATTGAAAGGTGGTTAGTTTCCAATAAATTCTTTAAATGTTGAACTGACTGAGAAAGAATTTCATTCACAATACTTATTCCCATCACATAAGTAAGGGTAGAATTATAAGAATTTCACAGATGATATTAATTTATAATAAGAAACCAATGATATCATCATTATAGAAGGAGTGTAGGGCTCTTAAAACAGCAACAATCTATAGAAAAAGAAGCAGCGCCCTAGTCTTGGTGAACCCGCGAGTGAAATGGTAATCGGTGTATTTTTTCCAACAGAACAACTATTTCATGAAATGTAAAAGATAAAATATAAACAACTACACATGCTGTATTTTAGTCCTTTCCTCTAAATCAATTATAAATAAATATATGGATACAGTTACAACTATATTACACAAATATGTAGTTTGGTCATCCCTGTCGATAACTGTATACCATTTGCTACGATATATATATCATTAAATTGGACCCTCAAAGGAAGACCTTGCTGATTTATATATAGGATCAGCACGTTGTATTTGACAGGATCATACAAAGATTTCTAGCGGCTTACATACTCGTAAGCAACCACATGAATTTCATAATGACGACTACAATAAATAGAATTAATAAAAATGTTTCCACAAACGGCCATCATGCTAGTATGATCTGGTATTAAACTTGATTTTTGTTTTTCGATCACTGTGAATGATTTTATATCATTTGATATATTATAACAACACTCAGGGTGATCATTTAGATTTGTAAGTTCAGACTGCGGTAATTAAAACATGTCAGTTACAAATCACTTATTAAATGATGCGATAAAGTATATATGCCTGGTTTAATTAATTGATCTGAACATTGTATCAATATTTTGTAGAATAATTAACCTCATCAACTTTACCTATTTTATTTACGTAAATTGTATACTACTAACACTCCTTTCATTATGTTT
>CM037785.1:21193249-21243249 GCA_021229015.1 Solen grandis | reverse complement strand
AACTTCATATATATAGCTTCTACTGAGGCTGGTCAACTTGTACCAAAGCCCCTCATCTACTCAGTTTAGAAATGACATATATACCTATGTTCTCTATACTGTGTTCATATACATAGATTCTATTGAGGCTGGTCAACTTGTACCAAGCCCCTTTTCTCTGTTTTGGTCAACTTGTACCAAAGCCCCCTTTTACTCTGTTTAGAAATGACATATATATTTATGTTCTCTGTACTGTGTTCATATACATAGATTCTATTGAGGCTGGTCAACTTGTACCAAAGCCCCTCTTTTGCTCTGTTTAGAAATGACACATATATTTATGTTCTCTGTACTGTGTTTCCCATTTGTTTTTGCTTTTGCCCCTGTCCACCTTTCACTTTTTTTTTCTGGCCATTCTGTTCAAAACGAAGGAAAACAATAGATAATGAAAGATGTCAAGATTATATAGCTTTCTTTTTCTTTTAATGTCCATAATTGAAATGTTCTTGAATATGCAAATGATGACAGCTCAAAATTAAGATATATGTTGATAATTTAAAGAGAATGATGGTTATTCATATTGAACCTATATACAGATATCAAACAGTACATGGGGTCTGGTAACTGATAGATGTTCTTTTGACCCCCCCCACCCCCCACCAGTTTCTTTTTATTATTATTGTTTTTGGTCTGCTCTTTTTTATCCCACAAAGCCATAAATCTTTTTTTTTTTTTTTTTTTTTACTGCTTCTTTTCGTCCAGAATAGAGAGTATTTGTATAAATAGTAATGATAGGGTGCTGTTCCCACCCCCACCCCCTTTTTTTCTCATAAGTACTGTTTATAACATGTTAAAATATTACCTTCACATGTTAGAAATAATTCTCTTTTTTATGTTTCTCTTTCCCGTTCATTTTCATCAAAAAGAGAGAAAGTTAGGAATACAATGTGAGAATGGAAATCTTTCTCGAAATACTATGAACACATACTTACTATGTGTTGATCTGTTAACTTCTCTCTTTTTCTGGCCATTCTATCCAAAAGTGAAAACATTAGTTGTCAAGATTATATAGCTTTCTTTTTTCTTTTCATGTCCATAATTTAGGCCTATTATATGTTAAAAGACTATGTCCTTGAACATGTAAGTGATGACAGCTCAAACTCAAGATGTGTGTTGATAATTTAAAGGCAATGATGATCATTCATATTGGACCCCCCATTTTCGTATTTATTCTTATTGTTTTTGGTCCTTATAAAATGTCAAAGTACTCTTTCATACTATACGATACCTAAGTTAATATCTTTTCAACACAATGCTGTAAATGGACGAAACTTTTTCCCTGCATCTTATCTTCCAGAATAGGGAGTATTTGTATAAATATTGATGTGAGGGTTTTAGTTTCCTTTTTCCTCCTAAATTCTGCCTATGTTAAAATATTGCTTACACATGTTTTAAATTCTTTGCTTATATGCTGTATGGAGAGGATTCTCTTTTTTATTTTCCTCTTTTCCTTTCGTTTTCGTCGGAAGGAGAGAAAATTAGAAATATCATGTGAGAGTGGCTTATATGTTGTATGGAGATGATTCTCTCTTTTGTCTTCCTCTTTCCTTTTCGTTTTCGACGGAAAGAGAGAAAATCAGAAATATCAATGTGAGAGTGAATTCTTTTTTTTTCTCTCTCAATATAGACTATTAATAATTGTAAGGTATTGCAAAACATCAAACATATATGCATGTATTGACTCTTTTTGCAAAGAATTGAATCTTGGAAACCTTTGAAACGGTTACCTTTATTTTTTTTCTAGAAACAAAATGAAAGTGAATGATTTGTATATGTATATATGTGTGTGTGTGTATGTATATATATGTATGTGTATATGTATATGTGTATGTATATATATTTAATTTTTTTTAATTATTTATATTATATATATATATATAAAATTCCCCTAAATTATGTAAACATGTAATATATTAGTTGTATATGTAACTAATGAAGAAGTTGTATGGACAGTTAAGGTTTGTAAACTCTTTAATATATATTTTTCTCTTTTTTGTAAATTGCCCATTTTTATGTTGAAAGAAAACAACAACAAAAAAACAACAACAACATTAAATTTATGTACATATTAGAAATGCGAAATGAATGGAAAAAAAAGATCATGTATACATATACAAGTTGTAGTAGACCATATCTCTGAAGTTTATCTTCATCACTTCTTTCTGACAGTAACACATGGCCAATCCTTGTTCCTGTTAACCTGTATATATATTTAATCTGTCTGCACAAAACTCAAGTTGTTTTTTCTTTGCCATTTTTTAAACATTATGTTTATTAAATCAAACACTTTTTTGCACTTGTTCATTTTTTCTGACAGATCTTCATTGTGTCATGTTAAAAAATATAAACTGAATGTATGGTTCTCTGAAAAACAATTTTTGGATAATGGGTGAGGTAAAAATATTGTCATTAAATTGCCGGGGTCTGAACGGCACAAAAAAGAGAATTGATGTGTTCAATTTTTTAAAAGAAAAGAATTATGATATATATTGTTTGCAAGACACACATTTTACAAGAGAACAAGAAAAGATGATATATGCTCAGTGGAATGGAAATTGTTATTTTAGTTTTTCATGTTCAAATGCAAGAGGCGTAGCTATTTTATTTAATAAGAATATAGAACATTGTATTCATAATAGTATAAGTGATAATGATGGTAACTTTCTTGCATTGGATGTTACAATTAATTCACAGCGTTATACTTTAGTCTCCCTGTATGGACCAAATTTAGATAATCCAACATTTTATGAAAAGGTGTTTCAGACAGTTGATGATATAGGTAATGAATCTTGTATTATGTGTGGTGACTAATTTAGTTCTTGATCCTTCTCTAGATTATTCAAACTACAAACATATAAATAACATCAAGGCTAGATCATTATTAATAGACAAAATCCATGAAAGGCAAATGTTAGACCCGTTCAGAGAAAACTATCCAGATAGAAAGAGATACACATGGAGACGAATACATCCTTTAAAACAAGCAAGACTTGATTTTTTTCTCTTAACTAACGACTTACTTCCCTTTGTTAAGAAAATTGATATTGAATCAAGTTACTTATCTGATCACTCAATAATTTCCCTCATCTTAAACCCATCAAATATATTACATGGTAAAGGTCTTTGGAAGCATAATAATGCACATTTGAATGATATTGACTATATAAATTTGATAAATGATACAATAAGGGAAACTAAATTACAATATTGTCTTCCTGTTTATGACTTTGAGAATATTAATCAAATACCAGATGAAGAATTACAATTTGTTATAAGTGATCAGCTTTTTTTAGAAGTTTTATTGATGGAAATACGTGGAAAATCCATATCTTATGGTTCATATAAAAAGAAAGTAAGTGCACATAAAGAATCAGAGCTCTTAAAAGAAATCAATGAAATTGAAAAGAATTTAACAGATCAAAATAAAAACAAATTATCAGAATTAAAACAAAATCTACAAAAGGTAAGAGAGGATTCACTTAAAGGTCACATATTAAGATCTAAGGCTAGATGGGTTGAAGATGGAGAAAAACCTTCAAAATATTTTTGTAACCTTGAGAAAAATAATTATCTAGATAAAATGATTCCTAAATTAGAATTAGAAGACAATAGTACTATTTCAGATCAGAGTGATATTTTAAATGAAATGAAAAGGTTTTATAAAAATTTATATTCAAGTCAAAATACTTCTACTGAGGAAAATATTGAAAAAGAACTAAATGCTTTAAATAGTCCTGTCATACTGACAACTGAACAGTCTGAGAAACTTGAAGGATTAATTAGTCATGAAGAAGCTACAAAAACTTTGGCAGCAATGAAGAATGATAAAAGCCCTGGTTCTGATGGTTTCTCTACAAATTTCTTTAAATGCTTTTGGAAAAGAATTGGTTATTTTGTTGTCAGGTCTATAAATGATGGTTATAGAACTGGGAAAAGTCAACTCAACGACAGGGTGTAATAACATGTATACCTAAAGAAAATAAATCAAGATTATTTTTAAAAAACTGGCGTCCAATAACATTACTGAATGTGATATATAAAATAGCTTCAGGATCAATTGCAAGTAGGTTAAAAACAGTTTTAGATTATTTAATAAGTTCAGAACAGACAGGATTTTTGAAGGGTCGATATATTGGAGAGAATACTAGATTGATTTATGATATCATGCAATACGCTGATGAAAAAAATATTCCTGGACTTCTGTTATTAATAGACTTCCAAAAAGCTTTTGACTCAATATCATGGTTGTTTATTAATAAAACACTAGTAAAATTTAATTTTGGGAAATCCATACAATCATGGATAAAACTGTTTTATAATGACATTGAATCTACTGTTATTCAAAATGGCTTTTTATCTGAATTTTTCCACATAGGCCGCGGCTGCAGACAAGGGGATCCCCTATCACCATATATCTTTATCCTCTGTGCTGAGATTCTAACTCAGATTATAAAGAGTAATAAGATTATAAAAGGTATTAATATAAATAATACTGAACATTTAATATCACTGTTTGCTGATGATACTGCTTTAATTTTGGATGGTTCTAATGAGTCACTTCAAGAAACGTTAAGAGTACTAAATAAGTTTGCTTACATATCTGGTTTAAAAATTAATTATTCGAAAACAAAAGTTATATGGATTGGTTCTAAAAATTTTAGTTCAGAAGCAATAAAAACAAAATTCAAACTAGAGTGGGGCCAGACAGAATTTCAACTATTAGGAATAAAATTCCATGTTGACCTGCATAAGATGTGTAAAATTAATTATGATTGTAGATTAGAAAAACTAGAAAGATCTATTAAATGGAATAGGAGATTCTTAACCCCTATAGGTAAAATCACAGTTGTTAAAACAATACTACTACCAGCTTTTAACCATTTATTTATTTCACTACCTGACCCAGATGAAAATGTTTTAAAAGATGTTAATAAAAAGCTATTTAATTTCATCTGGCATGGGCCAGCAAAGATTAAAAGTTGTATACTAGTGAAAAATTACTTTGAAGGTGGTCTCAAGATGGTCAATCTAAAGTGCTTTATTCAAAGCCTTAAAGTAATGTGGATACAGAGGCTACTTTTTACAGATAAGAAATGGCAACAAATTGTAATATTAACCCTAGATGTAAACAAACTAATTAATTGTGGTAAACATTATGCAGTAAAGAATATTGAAGATCTTCAAAACATTTTTTGGAAGTCTGTGATCTCCTCGTACTCAAAGTACCTAGATTTATGTAAGACAAGAAATATTGAAGACTTCTTATCTAGTCCACTTTTCTATAATGAGAATATTCAAATTGGTAAGAAAAGTGTTTTCTTTAAAATTCTCTATGATAAAGGGATTAGATACATAAATGATCTTGTTGATAAAGATGGAAAACTCTTTGATCATCAACAATTTGAAAATTGTACTGGTATTAAAATAAATGTTCTCCACTTCTTAAGCCTGATAAAAGCTGTAAATACTTTTAAGAAACATATATTAAAAACAAATGATATTTTATATAAATTGCCTAATCCTATTATACTGCCTAACCTTAAGATTTTGTTTGAAAGGAAATCAGGTTGTCAAAGAATGTACAATTTCCTAAATGTCAATAATGAAGTACCCACAAGCCAAGCAAAATGGAATTCACAATATTTTTTTGAAGAGGATGAGTGGAGAAAGATTTATTATCTACCTTTTGGTTTGTTTAAAGATACCAGTATACAATGGATGCAGGTGAGAATATTGCACAGAATAATACCAGTAAATGATTATCTGTTTAAGTTAAAAATTAAGGATACTAATCTGTGTTCCTTCTGTAAAAAAGAACCTGAAACAATTGAACATCTGTTTTGGTTTTGTAACAAGATTTTTTTTTAAATTAAATTTTAATTCAAAATTTTTTTAAATTGTTTGTTAATAACAAATTGACATTTTAAACCTTCTTTTGAAACTTTTCATTTTTAAATCTAAATTATTAAATAGGCCTCTAAGTATTGTAAATTTTAAACTTCTGTTGTGTGATAAATATCAAATATATAAACATATACATGAATTCAATTCATCTGAACAAGGTGTACAGAAATTTGAAGCAAACTGGAATTTAATCAAAAAAATATTTAGCCAATAAAAGAAGACATAGCCAGAGGATAGAAGAAATGTTGAAGCTGAAAAAAAAAAAAAGAAATAAAAATCCTACATTCAGTTTCCTTTTTTTTTTTTTCTTCCATAAATAGCATATGGGTATATATAATATATATTATTTGCAATGTAAAGACTGTCAGTTTTTTTGTTTTTTATTTTTTTTCTTGTTTTTACCTGTAAACTTTAAACCTTTATTACTTTTGTAATAGCAATAAGTTAAAAAAATCCTTTTTAGAGACTGTTGCTTTTATATAGATATATTGTACTCTAATAATCAAACTTAAAAATCAAAATCTTTTATCCCGAAAATGTTAGTCCTGTGTAGTTGTGAATTATCATAAAAAATGTTGCTTTGTTGCTCATATATGTGAAAATCATTGTTCTAATATCTTGAGGTATGTATTGATATATATGTCTGCATTTGTGAGGTGGTAAGTGGGATGGTTCCCCGACCTACTTCCACCAATTGACGGGGATAATAAAGGTTTAAAAAAAAAAAAAAAAAAAAAAAAAAAAAAAGTAAAATGTTTTTTGTTGCAATTTATATGACTAATACATATTTTTAAACTTACATTTTCCGAAAATGCTTCAATTAAGGTGAAAGCGAAAGTAGGATATTTTATGAAAATTTTAATTGGTTTTTATTTTTTTGATCAATTTCAAAACTTTAGGTACCAAAATAATCGTCTTAAAATTCTCTACATTTCACATGCTTTATCTATAGGAATATCTTTAATATCTTTTGAGATTTAAACTCTTAAACCTCATGAAAAATGAAAAAATCACCAAAGCTATATGCACGAATTTCGTTTTTCCCCCATTACTCCATAAATCTAAGGTCAATCATTAAACTTTAAGCATCAAAAGAACGGCCAAACATTGCTCTAGATATAGTATTCATCATCATATTTTCAAAAATCAAAGGTTTTCGAGGTATAAACTGTTAGACACACCGAGGGTTATCAAATTTTCGTTTTTCCGCCATAACTCAACCGATTCAACCCCGATCATCAAAAACGAAATATCATCTGAAAGGTCTTTCTAAACACTACAAATTATATGCATAGTGTCTCGATAGGAAATTAACCGTTTTTGAGATATTTAAGGCCGAAGAAAAACCAGATAATTGATATATGACCTTGACCTTTGGATTTTCGAAACGAAGAACATGGCTCCATAGAATCTAATACTGCATCTTCAGTCAAAATTTCAAGCAAATCATACAACAAATAAAGCCTACCTGGCTTAAAGACTGTTAAGTTTTAATACGAAAGTTTTATTAGCATTATGACGTCATGTGACGTCATATGCCGTTCATCTTCTTAGAATGTATAGAAGATCTGGAGACTAATATTCAGGCCAAATATCAGCTTCCTAGCTTATCTGAAAGCGATTTTATACGCATTTGAAAGTTGACGTCAATGGTTCGAATCTTGGATTCAACATAAAACCTTTGCCTTTTCGAATTTGGAAAAACAGACACAGGGATGCACAACTAGAGCCTAACATACACATTTTGTGAAATGTTGATGAAAATCGGTTCAGAAATAATGGCTGTAGACGGCGTACAAACTTTTTTACCTGACGTCAAATCTGACGTTTTATGTCGTTATATGAATATGAAATTCATTGCATTTGGAAGCTCATGGTTTGAAATATTTGCTATAAAATTTTCATTGTTCTGGACCATTGGCAACACATCGAAATTAACACAAATATAAGAGGAAGAAAAAAAGAAAAAAAGAATAAGAAGAATAATAAAAAAACAAACAGTACAAACCCAATAGGACTTTCTGCCGAAAGGCAGATTTGTCCTAATAATAAACATTACAAACCCAATAGGAATTTCTGCCGAAAGGGCAGAAAGTCCTTAAAACATAACAAACCCAATAGGTCTTTCTACTTGAGGCAGAAAGCCCTTATAAAAGTTTGAAAAAAAAAACCGTTATAACAAAGGCAATATGCTTATCGATCCTGGTGTACACCATTGCATCCTAAAATGCACCTCATTCTCTCAAATACGCATCGCAATTCACCTTTCAACAGGGCACTCTTTCCTGCGTAGGAACGTCGGATCGTGGGTAACCAACCCAATAACCGCCTTCTTTTCTTACTTCAAATTGCTAGATTTTCGTATACAAGCCCTTATCCGAAAAACATGAATATCTGCCATGTTTATTGACGGAATCACTTGAAATTTTCAGGACTTTTTGCACATTGTAGGCCACGACATTCGTGCAAATTTCAACTTCAAACATCAACTTGCCGATTTTTTTATGAATTTCTTTAATAATTTCTGCTTAAATATGCATGACGCTATAATCACGTGACCAAAGAAATATTCCTTGCAGTATACACGCTTCACTTTTCAGTGTGTTAATCCTGAAAAAATCATATTTTTGACTCAAAGTTCATGAAACTACAGCGTTTCAATTTCGTTAAAAGTACACTTTTCGTCTTTCTGCCAATTCAACCCCGATCTTCAAAAACTAAATATCACCTGAAAGGTCTTTTCAAAGCACTACAAATTTCATCCACAGTGTCCCGGTAGAATTTTTCGTTTTTAAGATACACTTTGCCGAATAAAAACACCGATAACTGACATATGACCTTGATCTTTACGATTTTCCGGAAAAAAAATGCTCCAATCAAAAGGGCCAAAGTCACTGTGCATACTGTTAAAATTTCATGCTGCTGCCTTGTCGGTAACCTGTTTTAATTTGAACCTCAAAAGTAAGAAAAAAGTAGAATAATAATAAGAAGAAAAACATAACAAAACCAATAGGTCTTTCTACTTGAGGCAGAAAGCCCTAATAATAAACAACAGAAGAAAAAACATAACAAACCCAATAGGTCTTTCTGCTTGAGGGCAGAAAACCCTAATAATAATAATAATAAAAATACCCAACAGTACAAACCCTATAGGACTTTCTGCCTGTAGACAGAAAGTCCTTATAATAATAAAAATAATAACTAGATTTCATTCGTTGATACGAATAATAGGACTTTATGCTACATTTGACAAGCACTAAAAACGAAAAACGTATAAGGATATCAAATTCCTTCCTTAAAATTGTTTTTGTAGGGCCATAACTTTGAAAAATAAACCGATGAACTTGGAGGATATCTCAAAAGTAAATGAAAATCATTTTTTTTAATTAATTTCATTTAACTTGGCCTATTTCTATAAACAATGTAACAAAACAAATTTATTGAAAATGCTTACAATTCGATTGTAATTCGGTCTAGCTTTAGAGGTTTTCAAGATATAAGCAATGATTGAACTTAACATTTTTCCCAAAATGGAAGTGACATTTTTCCAAAAGATCAAATGCTGCACCTTCAGTAAGAATTCATGCAAATCAAACAAAAAAATAAGGCATAAAGGTCTTAAAAACCGTTTAATAAAAAAAAATATTTTGGCATATAAGGTCACATGACGTCATATGACGTTCATCTCCTCAGAATATAAAGAAAACTTGAAGACTTATACTGAAATTTGACGTCAATGCTTCTAATCTTGGATTAGCCAAAGAACCATTGCCTTTTTGAATTTGGAAAATCGGACACCGGGATACACAACAAGAACATACCATATGCATTCTGTGAAATTCTGATGTAAATCGGTCCAGATATAATGGCTGTATACCGCGTAAAACGTTTTTGTCCTAACGTCAAATCTGACGTTATATGACGTCACATTAATATGCAATGCCTTGCATTCAAAATATCATGGATTAATGTATATGCCATTAAATTTTAATGGTCCTGAGAACTTTACAACATATTTAAATTAACGCGTAGATTTCAGAAATTCTTTTTGACCTTAAGACGACATTTGACGTCAAATGACGTTAGTCTTCACAGAATGTATAGGACACTTAAAGACTTATAATCTATCAAAATACAAGCTATCTAACTCATCTGAAAGCGATTTTTTTATAGGTATTTGATGTTTGACGTCAATGATTCGAATCTTGGATTCGCCATAAAACCTTTGCCTTTTCGAATTTGGAAAAACGGATACCGGGATGCACAACTAGAGCGTAACATACACAATTGTGAAATTTTTATAAAAATCGGTAAAGAAATTATGGCTGTAGACCGCGTATAAACATTTTTAGACGACGTCTAGTTTGACGTCAAAACACGTTAAAGGCAATTGAAAATAACTGAGATGTAAAATGTTCTATCTGTTATTATATTTTCAAGGTGCTCGGACGTTTTCAACATATAGAAGTTAACACGTAAATATTAGAAATCACGTTTCACCTCATGACGCCATATGACGTCATATGACGTTAAACTTCAAAGAATCTATGGAAATTCTAAAGACTTATATTTTGTCTAAATATTAGCTTTCTAGTATATCTGGAAGCGAATTTATACGCATTTAAAATTTGGCGTCAATGGTTCGAATCTTGGATTCGCCTTAGAACCATTGCCTTTTCGAATTTTGAAAAACGGACACCGGGGTGCCCAACAAGAGCCTAACATACACATTCTGTGAAATTTTGATGAAAATCGGTCCAGAAATAATGGCTGTAGACCGCGTACAAACATTTTTAGACGACGTCAAGTTTGACATCAAAACACGTCTATCTGATGCATATGCTATTAAATGTTCAAGGTGCTTGGACGTTTTCAACATACAGAAGTTAACACGTAGAAATTAGAAATTACTTTTCACCTCATGACGTCATATGACGTCATACGACGTTCATCTTCTGAGAATCTAAACAAATCCTAGAGACTTATATTCTATTTAAATATTAGCTTTTTAGCTCATCTGGAAGCGATTTTATGCGTATTTGAAAATCGACATCAATGGTTCGAATCTTGGACTCGCCATAGAACCATTATCCAGAAATAATGGCTGTAGACCGCGTACAAACTTTTGTAGACAACGTCAAGTGTGACGTCATATGGCGTCATAGGCATATGAATATCATTGAAATCAAAATTTCATCATCTGAAGTATATACCATTAAATTTTCATCGTTCTTGGACCATTCCAACATACACATGTATAGAAATTAACGCGTAGAAAAGGAGGAAAAAAAGAATAATAAGAACTAGATTTCATTCGTTGATACGAATGATAGGACTTTCTGCTAACATTGAAAAATATAAAGACTAATACCGTTAGAAAGAATATATTAAATTCCCTTTTTCTTTGCGAAATAAGCCATATGGAAAAAATAAATCAATCTTTATTTTGATATCGCTTTCTTATAACTTGACCAATTTTAGTATTCTAGGTACCAACATAAATGGCCTGAAAATCCCGACAATTCCATTGTAGCATATTTGGGTTTAGTTTTATAGGTATTCAAAATATAAGCAATTAAACTTAAACGTCTTAATTCTGCATATCAAATTTCTTTTCTTTTCCGTGTACAGTCGCGGGAATAAAATAGTAAATGCTACCATGCAATAGAATCGTCGACGCGTGTAGCCTCGTGAGGTAAATATCAATATTGCTTGTACATACGATCGAGACGACTGTATTACACATAGTTACTCCATTTTGCGCTTTTAGCTAACGGACAAATTAGCTTGCAGCGTCTTCAACGGATGACATGTGTTGATTGTTTTGTTTCAAGCGTCTACACTTATACACGCTCATGGTATCTCAAGCTGGCAATTAAATTACTTGAAGGTCTTAAACAGATGTTGCATCATAAATTTGGAATATAGCTTGTACAACATTTATCGATTGATGCAACAATAAAGTCGGGAAATTGCAATGTTTCAACAACGGTCTAAATGACATGTGTCAAAACGCTCAAAGGATTATGGGTAACGCAATGCTGCAACTGATATGTATAAGTAACGTAAATAAAATGATTTGACAAAACATTAAATCATTGTCAACACTTGTTTAGTTTGTTTGTTTGTTGGGTTTAACGTCCCACCGACAGTATTTCAGTCATTTGGAGACGATGTCTACTTAATGCAGTTATAGTTCTGCCACACTGCAGTATCACGCCGTAGACATGTGGCATGATACCACACCCAGTCACATTATCCTGATACCGAGCCAACCAGTCCTGCAACTACCCTTATATGCTGAGCGTCAAGCAAGTACCATTACCATTTTTTACGACTTTGGTATCGAACCCACGACCTCCCGCTCCCGAGGCGGACGCTCTAACCACTCGGCCACCGGGAACGGTACACTTGTTTAGCTAGTAATATCAATATGATATAAGTAAAAAGTTTTTCTTTTTTGCAATTTATATGACTAATACATATCTGTAAACTTACATTTTTCTGAAAATGCTTCAATTAAGGTGAAAGCGAAAGTAGGATATTTTATGAAAATTTTTATATTTGGGTTTAAATTCGTATTTTTGATGTAACTTCCTTATTTTTTATCAATTTCAAAACTCTAGGTGCCAAACTCTCTAAAATTCTCTACATCTCACTTCCTTAATGTAAGGAGTTATTTCTAATGATTCTTAAGATATAAGCCGTAAAACTCTGACATGACGGCAAAATCGCTGAAATTCTACATGTTTAAATTCTTATTTTTGATGTAACTTCCTTATACTTTGATTTATTTCAAAACTCCAGGTGCCAAAATAATCGTCTTAAAATTCTCTACATCTCACTTGCTTAATGTATTGACTTATTTCATATGAGTTTTAAGATATAAGCCGTGAAAATCTTACATAACGGCAAAATCGCTGAAATTCTACATGTTTAAATTCTTATTTTTGATGTAACTTCCTTATACTTAGATCAATTTCAAAACTTTGGGTACCAAAATAATTGTCTCAAAATTCTCTACATTTCACACGCTTTATCTTTAGGAATATTTTTAATATTTTTTGAGATACAAGCTCTTAAACCTCCTGAAAATTGAAAAAATCACCAGAGCTATATGCACGAATTTCGTTTTTCCCCCATTTCTCCATGAATCTTAGGTCAATCATTTAATTTTAAGCATCAAAAGAACGGCCAAACATTGCTTTACAAATAATATTCATCATCAAATTTTCAAAAATCAAAGGTTTTCGAGATATAAACTGTTAAACTACTTGGGGTTACCAAATTTTTATTTTTCCGCCATAACTCAACCGAATCAACCCCGATCATCAAAAACTTAATATCATCTGAAAGGTCTTTCTAAGCACTACAAATTATACGCATAGTGTCTCGATAGAATGTTTACCGTTTTTTAGATATTTAAGGCCAAAGAAAAACCCAATAAATGATATATGACCTTGACCTTGGGATTTTCCGGAAAAGGAAGAGACATGGCTCCATAGAATCTTTTACTGCACTTTCAGTCATGATTTCAAGCATATCATACAGATAATTAAGCCCACCGGACTTAAAAACCGTTTAGTTTTAATACGAAAGTTTTATTAGCATTATGACGTCATCTGACATCATATGACGTTTATCTTCTCAGAATGTATAGATGACCCGGAGACTTATAATCTGGCCAAATATCAGCCGACGATTTCTAGCTCTTCTGGAAGCGATTTTATACAAATTTGAAATTTGACGTCAATTGTTCGAATCTTTGATTCGCCAAAGAACCATTGCCTTTTCGAATTTTAAAAATCGGACACCGGGATGCACAACTAGAGCCTAACATACACATTCTGTGAAATTTTGATGAACATCCGCCTAAAAAATGGCTGTAGACCACGTACAAGCTTTTGTAGACAACGTGAAGTGTGACGTCATTTGATGTCATAGGCATATGAAAATCATTGAAATCGAAATTTCAGCTTATGAAATATAAGCCATTAAATTAGCATGGTCCTGGGACTCTTGCAACATATAGTAATTAAGGCGTAGAAAAGAAGAAAAAAAGAATAATAATAGTAAGAAGAAGAACTAGACTTCTTTTGTTTTGAACAAAAGAAAGGGTTTTCTGCACTGCAAACCATGTCAAACCTGATCATACTTATTTACTTTTCTGACATACACCATCTTCAAAAATTGAAGAAAATCCGTCCCGAATTGACAATTGTAGAGTGCATACATAAATAAATAGCAGAGGAAATCTGTGACGTCATATAACATAATTTAAATTTTAAAGTCACTGCATTCAAGGGGGTATTTGTGGCTTTGTTTTCAGTTATAATTTTATAATGCTAACTTTTTGAGAACCATCTTTAAGATAACTACAATAATACCCAATCTTCGTGTTCTGCAAGGGAATGAAGTATCACTAGTCCTCTTAACATGCTAAAATGGTATACGAGATTCCTTTTCTACGCAATATTCATTTCTCATATCTTCATTGAAGTTTCTTGTTCAACTGAAGGGGGCTCGGAGCATAAAAATAAATTACTGTATCACATTTTACCTTTAATGTAACAGAAAAGAAATTTAGAATAATATGTGGAATCAACTGCAGAACTTCCTTATATGATATCTGATTTTAAAAACCCAGGTACCGTTAGAAAGGTCTTCTGAATTCAATATACACTTACTTACTTACCTATCTGTTGGTTTTTGCGATGTTAAATTTTCCCCCCCCCCCCCCCCCAAAGCAAAAATCGGCAAAAAGATATTCATGTTAATTACTAACCATCGACAAATAACTTTATAATTAATAGACCGATCATTAAGATCTGCATAGCATTAGAACCGCATTGCATCATGATAAAAATATTATTCTTTATGATATTTTCAACAAGAGGGCCAAGATGGCCCTAAAGACGCTCACTTGAGAAAAACTGCCTTCATTGCCTGTACAAGTAAACAAATTATAGCATAGTTGTACTGAAGACATAATCCATCAGATTATTTATAATTCCACGAACTAACAACCTGTTGTCGAAATTTGAAGTCAAACTTGACTGAAAAAATTATGGCTTAAAACACACAAATCTAAATATCAAAAGGGTCATAACTCCTGACCTAATTGGCAATTCAGCCATATCAAATTTGGCAAAAGAATATGCATAAACATTGTCTAAGTTGAAAATGATTCTTAGAAATGAAGATCTAGAGTGCAAAAATAAAATTACATTTTTTTATATCAAAAGGGGCATAACTCCTGACCTAATTGACAAATATCAGCCATAATCGAACTTGGCCAAAAGAATATGGCGATAAACATTGTCATAAAGTTTGAAGATGATTGCTGAAGAAATGAAGATGCTAGAGTGCAAAGTGACAATGACAATGATAAACACTTGAAAACATTCTCACCGTTCTCCTAATATCCCTGTATAGGCTATTGTTAATGTACAGTTTATCAACTTTGATGTAGGCGTCCTTGCCTTGCTTCCGTGCTTCAGTCATGACTGGTATGAACTTCCGGCGTCTCTCCATAACTTCGCGCGGGTACTGTTCCGATATGCTAAGGTTTGTCCCTTTAAGGCTCTTCGCTTCCTTGTGAACACGCTCGCGGTCTGGGAACAACACGAATTTAGCCACTATTGGTCGGCTTTTTTCCGGTGTTCTTTCGAGCTTCAACCCTGTGAGCCATTTGCAACTTGATGTTGGCTGCGTTCTGGATTCTAAGTTTCTCTTCAATAAAACTTATCACCTTAGCCTCACAGTTCTCATCTGGCTCTTCTGGAATGTTGTAAAACATCAAATTGTCTCTCATACTGCGACACCGTAAATCCTGAATTTCACCTTTCAGTTCCTCTTCTCGCTTATCATGTTGGATTTCTGCATTTTTTAGCTTTTGCATTATGGAGTCAAGATCTTTCTATTGCCTACTTATTTGATCATATTTTGAGCTGTCAATCCAGAATCCAGTATTGTCAGATGAAAGTTATATAGATTATATAAGGAAAAAATCGGGACCAAACACAGCGTCCAGTATTTAGAGCTTTCCGGTTTCCTGAGAGTGCGGTTTTCTCTGAGTGCACTGTATGTAGTATTTCAGAATAAATGAATGCTGACACGATAGCACTGAATTAAGCACATTATGAACTGTATATATCATTTACTAGTTTTCATATTAAAATAACAAGAGGTAAGCTACTCGGCGTAATATAGTAGATCCTTGGCGCGAATTCTCGGACGTGCGCGACAGAACAAGAGTTCAGTGTTTTTAAGTGATAACCAAACAACGATCAATAGAACGATAAATTAATTATGTATAGTTGTATAATATTTTATTGCTGATTTTTGCTGATATTAGGGTTAAAAAACCAAGATGATATCAAGATTATTTATTTTAATAAAATATTATACAACTGTATATCTATAATATTTTAATAATTAATATTAATTTCGTGTATGATTTACTTGATATATTGTCCGATATCTGATTGTCTGAATAAACAGGTAGGTGTTAATGCAAAAGGATTTTTTTATCACATTCTTAAAAACAAGCAATTATATGTGTTACTCAAAATAACCAATTTGATGTAAATGAATTATCTTTTTCCAATTTTATGAAACTCACGAGAACCTAAGACGCTATTTTGGAAATAATATTTTTGAATGTTGTTGGAAAGTTGGTATTTTAAAATTGCATTTAATTACATTTGAAGCATTCGGGAATATATTTACATGAAATATAAAAGTCACAGGGTAAAAAAATGTACAGCCTGACCGGGACTCGAACCCGGCGACTTTCACTTACAGGGCAAATGCTCGACCAACTGAGCTACCCGGCCGCATACAAACTTTTCTCTTAGTGAATTGGGCCTGTGAGGATTGTTTTGTTCATTTTTCTTACAATTTCTTATGCTGATGAGAACTGGACTCTCCAGGATTAAATCCGAAATAAATAGCCACATATTACAAAAAGCGTAAGTTTTTTTTTACTTCACTTCATACTGACCTAATTACTTGGCTTGAAAAGATGGGCTAAACAGTTTTCTTAAATTTCCCAAAGTTATGATCGACTTAAATCTCATCCTCCGAAGAAATCAGTTGTTATACATGTACTTATATGTCAATAAATTTGTCGTGCAATGTTGCTTGCATTTAAATTGAAGTAAAAGTATACAACCGCGTTCGCAGTTGAAAAATAAATTGGTTTTAAACGGATTAACATTAATTAAAATCGCCCAGAAAATGCTGTAACACGAACTAAAAGTGTCCGCCAACTTCGCGATGGAAATAGAAGCTAAAATAGCCATAATATTTCTTAAATAAAGAGATTTCAAGCTTCATACATTATTCAAAAATAAACTACTTATGAAATTTATGTATTACTGTTTTACATTGCATATCCTCAATGGACAAAGATAGCCAGAAAGTTGTCTATCAGTTTCGAATGGCGTCGGAACACATCTCGTGCAGTAGTTTCTTTCCTTTTCGAAAGTATACAAGCGCATTGGTAATTTCTCAAAATATCGCGGTCCCGCCGAGAGTATACGGGATTTTCTTTACCGTGATTCTTTCGACATCAGTCGGGCTAATCGTTTCACATACAGATGGAAGATCGATAGACTTTTCATTTTATCATTTTATTTTCTGCATTTATTACATTGATTTCGGGAAGTATTGAAACTTTTAAGAGAACTTATACCACCCCGACTGAAATGTAAAACACCAAACCTATTTCCTAAAAGTAAAATGAAAATGACCCTAGAACACTTATCAGATTATAATAAGCCTCATGAAAACAATCATGTCGCTTGGTTGATTTTACCTGGTTACCTTCAGCAGTATTCAGACTCAAATTTTCAGATACAAAAATATCGAAAGTTTTATACATATTATAAAAAATAACCGACCATTTTGAGGCCTCTTTTTCTAATGCTCTGTCTTTTATCCATGATACTTAAGCAATCACGGTATAAGACCATGAGTGTATCATAAGTGCAAAACAAAACTTTATTCTGAGGAGAAGAATTTTACACCTATTGTATATAGAAAACATAAAGAACCTAGCCTTTTTTGAGGAGAAAGATTTTGACCATCGTTTTAGGAATTTAGTATAGGGTCATTGTCCTAAATGAAATCAAATTCTGGCCATTGGTTTCTTAGAAGAGGAATTCTGATTTTTTCTAAAGGAGTATAATAAAGAAACCAGGGGTTTCATTTTTCAAGGGTTCGGTTTTGATTTAGCAATTATGAAAGAGGGCCACGAGATTACCATTTATGACAAATGAAATAAAATTCTGACCATTAGTTAAAGACTATTTTTTTCTTCAAATAATAGAATCGTTGATTGCAATGGTAACCAGAGTTATCTAGGGTTGCAAAGTTGTTTTTACACCCAACATCCTTTTCATTTTCTAGGAAATGGTTTAAGAAGAGATTTTTTTTAAATATATTTGTTGAGACACGACGGACGACGCATGGCGACGGACATAAGTTGATCAGAATAGAACTAAAAACTGATTTTAGCATTGAATTGCAAATACCAATCGGTTGACACGTGGTCGTATCGGACCACTGTTCGTCCTCTTGACACGTGATGTTCTCTGATCCAGTGAGATTGAACCCCGTGTTGCACGTGACGGTCACGGTAAAGTTGTACGTGAAATTAGAGCCAGTCAAACTGCCAGATGTAGGTGTCGGATCGCCACAATCTGAATAATGTATAATGTTAAGGAGGGATGATTTATCATTGAAATTTTGAAGACTTTGGACGGTGTTAAAGAGGCAATTCTTTCCCGACATTTCCACTTTCACGACTTAGTCAATGAAACTAGTTTCAATGAAGGAAATGAAATAGTTTACAGTTCTATCTAATCGCTAAACTTACTTTAAATTTATAATGTATTTATAAATAAATAACAGACACACATATTATAATATACTATAATAATACTGTATTATATGTAAGGAGCACTTGAACGATCATTGTATGTGTACATTACATTTAATGCATTCATGACTCCACAATTATGACATAAATGTATATCAGAATGGTAAACGATGAGTGAAATAAACTGCTGTTAAAATTCATTTTATCAAAATTTATCAAAATAATCCAAAGCATACAATTTATTCGTATTATTTTAAGCAGGGTAGATCGCGAATGTACACCAACTGGTTGACACGTATTTTCGTGAAGGCACAGTCCAAAATTTATTCATGTTTTTTTTTATCAATTTTCTATTAAGTGGTTTCAGAGATGTCTTTTTTAAGTTAATTGCTAATACACAGCGAACGACGGACACAGGGTAATCAGAATGTCACATTGAGCACGTCGTGGTCTGTTGAGCTAATAAATGAGGAAGCAGCATAGAATACAGATACCGTTCGGTTGACATGTGGTCGTATTGGACGATACCATTAGAAGTTTGGTATATCCTGAATCGTTAACTCTTTGCCGATGTAGTCATTTTAAGTGCCTCGTCGATGAGACAAGCTTCAATATCGTATATACTTTGCATTTCTATTTTATCGTTAAAACGGCACCGCTTTATCTTTCTAGTATTCAGCGATCAGCACAAAATTTAGTTCAAGGACTTGTTGGTCCAGTACCATGAAACTTATCTGTCTCATTTTCTTTTTTTTCTTAAAAAATAGTACGGTCGGCGGTCAATCTTAACGATCCAACAAAAACTCAAGTTTTACTTTTGGATTCGATGCGTGGCTTTGACTTCTACTCGTACAGTTATTTCATTATTCTAATGCTGCTAATATAATTTTGATTTTCAAATCATATTGTATTTTATTCAATACAATCTCCTGCTTACCAATAAGACTGCATGAGGCTGTATCAGTCCAGGTTCCATTAGCCTGACACGTGATGCTCTCTGATCCACTTAGTGTAAAACCAGTGTTGCACGTGATTGTCACGGTAGAGTTGTACGTGAAGACCGAGCTGTCTAAAGTACCCGAGGCTGGCTTTGGGTTACTACAGGCTAGATGGGTAGAAAATACCAGTATTGTAGGATCTGAGAGTTGACGGTTTAAATTCTGTTGGGGAAGCATCAGCAGTGTAAGTAAATGTTCAAAAAATTGTTGTCTGAGCAAATGCTTAAAAGTATTGACGATTTGGCATGAAGGTTTTTCTCTCAATAATATTCGTGTTGATAAAAGAAAGAGTAATCTAATTAAGGAATGTGCCCATATCGGACGTTTTATATACGTAAAACTTACAAACTATTTTACACGTTGTTGTATCTGACCACATGCCGTTGTCTTGACAGGTGATACGTGTTGATCCGGAAAGTTCATAGCCTGTGTTACATGCTACGTCCACGGTTGAATTAAACGTGAAGGTGGAACCCACGATTGACCCAAAGTCAGGTGTTGGATCGCCACAGTCTGCAATAGGATTAAAATAAAAACAAAAACCTTCTTTGAAATTAATCTTTGACTAGAATAAAACCGTACTTGCATTTAACAAAAATATGTATGTTTTGAATGAATGTGAAAAGAAAAGAAGACAAAAAAAAAACAAAAAAAAAAAAAAAACAACAACTACAAGTATGCATATTTTCTTTTATCAAAAATATTTTGGTCTTAACCAAATACTGTTTAACGTATTATTACAGGCATTGCTACAAGGATATTTCCTTGACAGAAAGTTGATATTTAAGTGAAGTAGACCGGGTCTCTAAGTATGGTAAGAAAAAATAATATGTTAGTCATGAAATAATCTAAAGAAATTTTACGTATGCTGAAAAAGGAAATGTTATATAATTAAACGGAAAGCAATTACTAATACAAACCACAAGAAACCCTACTTTCTCCTCGGAAAACCCTTTATTTTTAATCATGTTGAACGTATATGTGATGATTTACAGCCTCATTATTACACGCGACTACTTAAAATTGTGGCCTTAACGCGAATATGCTAAAACAGAGGACATTTTCATACCACTATACATGAAGAATCTATAGTCGATTTCTTTGTGGGTAGGCTACCTTTTATTACCAATGTAACTCGGTTAAATACCAGGTTGGCTTGAAGTTGTATGTAAAGGGTTAATTGGTGGCCGTTCGGGCACGTTGGATTTCTTTGGCACTTTTGTTTCCTACAGCATGAAGGATGCCGTGGTTCAGTGGTAATGTACCCGACTGTAAATGCAAATGTTTTGGGTTTTATTCCCATTAGGGCAATTAATTTTCATAACCTGCCCAGGCACAAAGTACTTGTCTAACCAGGAATCACCAAGAGGGTTTAATATCAGTTGTATGAACGTATCTCGAAGTAAAATAAATAAGTTTTAACAGCCAAAGGCTTAGTAACAGCCTAATGTGTCATCCAGATGCGGTCGGTTAGAACTCATAAAGGAATTTTCTTCTGATGATGATTTGTAAATTAAATCAAATAAGATTTCTTTTATTTTTAATCTTTCTATATTGGTCAGCCAAATACATAAGAAGCTGAATTTTCAAGGGATCAGCTATGTTTTTAGCAGCTTTGGTAGAGGGCAATGATGTGATCATTTTTGTGATTTGATTTCGTAAAAGATTGTGTACTGACTTTATATCGAAAGCCGTCTTCCAAACGAAAGCCTGAAATAATATCAGTATCACAAAATATTTGTTAAGCGATTTAATATAACGTATTCCGAGTTTATTTTCACTATGCATCAAATAAAACAAAAACTGTATTATCTATAATACAGCAGAAAATAGATTGATAAAATATTGATCATTACAAAAACGAATATGTTTTACCTTTTATTTCACAAAATGGAGCCGATCCATTCCATTCTGAATCATTGCAATGTAATACGTTTGTTCCATTTAAATCGTATCCCGCCATACACGAAAATTCTGCTACACTGCTATTTAGATACCCATCGGTCAAGCCAATTATCAAACCTTGGGTAGTATCAAATACTGCGCATTCTGTAAATGTTCAAAAGATCATTATTACAAGTACTGTAGAATAATTTAAAATGTACCTGAGCAAGACTGACCTTGTGGTGTGCTTTTGTGTGCGGTATATTTCATTTCTTCCGTGGCAAAGTCGTTATATTCACCGACTATTTATCACTTAGAATCTCACCGCAATAGGTTCGAGTTTCGGTCTGGTCATTTTGATTCTTCATGCAAGAAAGGCCAAACGCTGGTTTGTGGTGATTGGTTGCTCTGCCCAGGTGTCCCTGTTCAGGGTCTTCCATCCCCTGTGACTGCTGGACATCGCTAACCGACTGATATAAATAGCAGCAGATGTAAACAAATAACTCTAGTTTTATTGTTATTGTAACTATATGTCTTTAAGGTCTGTAATATACATCTACACGAAGGTAAATGTCTGACAGACAATACTAACACGAATATGGATATGTGGAATGGACAAAATACTATCTTAAAATAAGAATGACCTATATATGTGGGCATTCTTCAACAATGCCATGTAGATATTTGCGGCACTGATAAATGTGAAGGTAAACAAAATCATATATGGAAAAAGTAAAAACGTGTTATCAAAAATTCCAAAACAACATTAATTTTCATATAAATAAAACATATATGTTAAAAAAAACACATGGAATAGATTTAATAACAGAAATCGGAAGATAAGCGTCAAGTATAACATATCATCGAGCCTTGGGACAACGCTTCCAAAACGGTGTTTAAGATGCAAGTGTCACCAATCCACTGTTATTCTTTTACCTCTATCTTTATCAGCACGATAGGTAGGTAAAATTTACCTGCAGGGTAGCATTCGGGTTCAGTACCATCCAAATTCCCGTCAACTTGGCATGTTCTGGTCTGGTTTCCTGATCTTATGAAGTAACTATCCGCGCAAGTAGTAAGTCACAATGGTGTTAAAATCGGTTTCTGGTGCCGACACCGTACCATTTGAGATGTTAGTTAAACCGCTGCAAACTGATAAAACAAACAAATTTAAACTTTGTGTACATAATATGTGGATTCTGTAAAATTTAAATGATTTTCTCTCTCACTCTCTCTCGTGCTTAAGAGTAAGACAGGATACAGATGCTGATAAAACATCTTTAATATTGTCATCTAGAACAAAATTCTAACAAAAAATGACAGATGGTGAACCCGCATTTTCAACGTTGCATGCAAAATGTACTTAACGTTTTGAAAATAAAAATATTTACATATTTTTGTATTTACCTTGTCACGTTTGACGCGTTTAATAAACACGGACGTCAAAATAATGATAATAACACGATATTCAAACATACACACTGAGCTGCTGTATCGTTAAGTGAATTTTTCAGAGTCCACTATATATATATATATATATATATATATATATATATATGTGTGTGTGTGTGTGTGAGTGTGTGTGTGTGTGTGTGTGTAAAGCCAAGCAAAATGCCGATTTTGCTAAAAAAAATCTATTTGTTAATACTAGACATAATTTTTCTTTTTCCCATTATGTCTGGTGTTTTTCCCGGATGTGCTGAATAAATCAAACTGCTAAAAGTAAATGATAGAGGATAATAGTGAAAAATGAAATAACTCTATAAATAGAACTTTTCATGTAGACATATAAACATATCGTTTGTCGGCTTATCAAAATAGTTGATGAAATGTGTTGTGGCCGAATACGTGGTTAGATCTTTTAGAACAAATATACCACTGGCAGTCACGTGACAAACAAATGTATGTCTATGACATCATATTTATTGTCGACATAATCTTCGTTCTTCACAAGTGAGAACATACTTTGTGTTTCGCAAGTTTACAGAGTAGGAACAGAACAAATCTTTATTGCTCAAATTGTACAAACAAACGATACAAGAGCATACAGTTATATGATGTCGTAATAGAAAAACAGTCAATCATAGATCACATGACAAGGTTTAGGTATCTTTTTTTACATTAAATGTTTTGAATAATATAATTGTTACTTGGCGTCAACAATTTATGCCATAAAAATCGAAAAGAGAAAAAGTGAAATCCAGCCTCCCCCGCCCCCTCTCTCCTCTTTTTTTCAGGATTATAACATTGACATTCTGTTAAGATATAAGGAGAGAGAGAAAGAGAGATAGAGAGAGAGAGAGAGAAAATAAAGAAGTGTCATTTACAAGAGGAAAGTTTAAATAGTAACGTTATACACACATTTTGAGAGCCAAGGAAAGGTATCAAAATGTAATTAATACAGTGTAAAGAATGTTTAGTTAATTTTGAAAAACACTGTGTATATAGTTACGTACATCTATATTGGTATTGGTAGGGAAATCCATCTAATTGGATTTATTACTATAATTAATATGTATCATGTATCAAACCATGCAGTATGTACAGAGATTGAAACAGACTATAGATTCAAGGTGGATTCATTCATAGTTTCGTACAACTATATTAGTATTGATAGGGAAATCCATCTAATTTGATATATAACTATAAATAATATGTATCATGTATCAAACCATACAGTATTTACAGAGATTGAAACAGACTATAGATTCAAGGTGGATTCATTCTTAACTATTATGTATTTAAAAAAAGAGTTGTGATTAGTTAAATCATTACTATGTAAAGTCTGTAGAAATGTGATTATCAAATTAGCGAACTAGTATTCGAAAAACTAATTGGATTGATTTAATTAATTTCTATGAAGTCAACATTAAAACTATGGTGAGTGGGGTAAGTTATTTATTTAAAAAAAATAAAATAAAATTTTGATAGGCAGCCTGTATTTTATCATTGCATGCGGTTTACAGAAAATGTGGACATGAGATTTACAAGCACTGCACTGTTATTAATTGGAGCTGCTCTTGAATGCCACCATGATTATTTTCACAAACTTATTGAGTTTGGTAAGTTTGGTCAGTGATAATTCATTCATAAGCTGTTTATATTTCAGGATATTTGGATGCATGTAGTAATATTTGTTCATAGAAAGTCTTCTTGAGTTACTAAAAAATGGACAGCTGAGTAAATAGTGCATTTCATCACCAATGTCACTTTTCGAACAGAGAATGCATTTTCGATAGGACAAATCTGTGTTACCCCATCTTCCAACTTCTACTGGTAAATAATGGTTGCTTGTTCTAAATTTTAATAGTTGTAAATAATAAGTAAGAGTCTGCCTAATAATTTTTTACTGGTGTTGTGTGTTAATAATTTCTGATTATACCAAGTATTCATATTGCCTGTTTCAAATAAGATGGTTTTATGAGTGTTATCCATTTTGATTGGAAGTTGGGTATTTCTAGCATGGTTTAATATATTTTGTATGATAATTTATCATGGTTTCCAGTAATAAATCTGGCGGCTAAAAATCCAATCATTATTACTTTTATTATTATTTGTAGTGTGTATCTGCCTAGTTCAGCAAGAATCATATATGATGGTGTATTTTGTTTAAGTTTCAGGAGGTTTCTCAATTTTAATCATGTCAAGGTTACTATATCCCCACACTTCACTTGAGTATGCTAAGATTGGGACAATTATATGATCAATCAATTTTAATTCAAGGTCACTTGGTAAATTAAGATTGTCTATTAAGTGACATGTAAACTGGAATTATTAAACTTATGTATTTACGTCCTGATTTTTTTAAAATGATCACGGCAGAACAAATAATAAAATACACCAAGTAATTTAATTTAATAATCGATCGGTGAGCTCTTTCTGTAGAGTATACTCCCCGAAAGTTCTAGTCAAGCTGCACTGTGACATTATGAACTTATGTTTAAACAATTAATTATTGAACTGCTTTTGATACCCGTTTTCAGGAAAACCGATCTTTTAAAGAAGCGTTACTTACTTCATAATCCATTAACAATGTATGAACAAAATGTATTCGTAAGATCATACACAACACTACAATTATATACAGTTATCTATTTACTTTTCTTCCTAAAATGTCAACATCTTTGGTTAAACCAAATTTTTAATTGTGTAAACTCTTAAATCACCAATCATCATGTAGGATCTTAATTTAAAAAAAAAATCAACATAAATACATGTACTATGAAACGTGATTAAAATTCAAAATAATTGCATCCACAAACGATAGATCGTTTAACAAAATTAGCGCCAATATGCTGACAAATCAAAGTAGTTGACCGTTAAAAAGAAGGCAGAGTTAAGAACAGATGTAAGTAATGATACAAAACATTGCTTAACGTAATGGATCCGCTAGGTGCAAAGTTTCACCAAACTTATAATTTTAGTTAGTCACTAAATTCAGTTGATCGTATAAAACATAAAGACACTTGAACATATTTCGGGAAAAGTCTGAAGCGTTTGAGTATTTGTAGAAAAATGTCGTATATCATAGTAATAGGGATTGTTGAGGACCATCATGTGTTTCAGAAAAAAAAAAAAACGTTCAGAACACCTCGCCCATTTCTGCGTGTTAGAACGGGGAATGCCGAGTTGATACAATTGCAAAAATTACTGTATGATCTATATTAAGCAATGAATAAATCTGGAAACAACCACCAAAAATAATAAACAAATACAGAATAGAAACAGCAGCAACAAGAACACCAAAAGCAACACTAACTTCATTATCACTTAAATGTTCACCGATTTGATGTGATACTTAAATAAAAAAAAAAAAAAAAAAAAAAATAAAAAATAAAAAAAAAAAATAAAATAAAATTAAAATAACGGGATAGATGGGACTTCTATGTGAGTTTGCCTCTTTTCGATAAGAGAAAAAAAAAGAGATAGATTTGTCACAATATTTGCCAGTATAAATAATGATGCTTCCAAGTTTCTTTATAAATCATAACCTTATTTCATAATATATCAAAAGGAAATCCAGAATCAAAATATATTTGAAATACCAACAAACATATAAGTATACGGCATTTCAAATTCTTTAAGATAATCATTCAAATTAAGTTAAGTTTTCTATGAATACTTTGACTGGCATAGTTTATGATTACACAGAAGAAAATGTATCGTGGCGTCCACAACCAGTTGCTACCTACGGGATAAGGTAAATAAAACCTATTATTACTCAAAGTTTGAAATTAAATAAGTCGAAAACAATCCATGCGAAGAAAAACCTAGACAATTCAACATTAATCTTAACTTCACGGCCAGGTGAAAACTTACTTGCTAACGTTGAAAATAGGTCCTCCCTCTAGAACACCTGCCAATTACTGACTGGCCACTGCATTGTGCTATTTGTAGATACACTCAAGCAAAACCGGCTTGACCCCAAGTAACACATACTAATCAGTGAACAGTATTCAAGTACATATACTGGTTTAGTATTTGTGACAGAGAGCCTCACCTACTATTGTACAATTGGCAGTGGCATTCCATTGTCCTGTCTCCAGACAATAGGCGGTTGTAAAACCTTCTAGCGTGTATCCATAAACACAGGTAAAATCCGCCCGCTGTCCGTAGGTTGTGCCCGAGGGCGTAGTGGCATTTCCATTCTCAAGGTTCAGGCTGCTGCAGTCTACAAGCATACACAGGCGGGAAGATCTAATTGAATCACAGCCATTATAACACATACATTTTTCTAGAACTAGACCGACAAAAAAGACCCCCGCAAAAACATAAACCGCATTTGTTTACTCCAATTAAATATAAGACAGGTTTTGCTAAGGATATTTAATTTCTTTCACAACCGTGTCTTAAGTAGTTACTTTATATCAATATTATTTATAATATATAATTTATTTTTTAGATAATTTTTATATGATGATGCATTCTATTGTACAAATCTAGATAAAAGTCTGTCTGTCTGTCAATATCAATATATGTATGCACATTCTTATTGTCTTTAGACGATGGAAGTAAGAAATTCAAAGAGTAATAAAAATAAAATAACAACAACAAAAAAATTAAAATACAGCAGCAACAAAACAACAACATGTCGTAGTGTTGTTAAGATACATCTAGACTGCTTTCCGGTCTAAAATTAAGCTTTAAGGACGGAGTGTTGCAATTAAACTTGAACAAGAAATATTTAACAAGAGGGCCAGGGTGGCCCTATATCGCTCACCTGAGTACCACTGCTCTTTAGGCAACTTAGTTTAAACTTATATATTTTACGTCGATTGGGAAACAAATTATTACAACTTATACTAATCACTCTCGACGATTCCTGGGTTGGACCTGTACTTTGCGCCTGGGAAGGTCGTGAATAATTCTCGCCTCCAACCTTCGGATCTTTAGGCAACTTTAAGTATTATGGATTATAACTTCCATACATTTCTCTGTGTTGTTATATATATAGAGTCCCCAATCTTTGACGACATCAAATCAATTTGTGACATAATTCTTTCAGTTCCTTGAAAACATAGTTCCAAAGTATCCAATATTATGCCTATTGGAGATTCTACCTTACACTTAAAAATGACAGAAACGCTGTATCGAAATTCAGTAATTCCCTTTTCGCTCTCGGTTTGCTACAGCATGTACTCGGTCATGGTCTTGATCTAGTGATCATCGAACTTACAAATGGCATGGATTTACTTTCATGTGAACCAGGTTTGTTTTTGTCAGATCACTGTGCCGTTCAAGAAGTTACAAGGGTGAAAAAGGACATCGTGAGCAAGTCTTTTCTTTCAGGAACTTCAAAGATATAGACAATGAAGATTTTGCCAAGAATCTCAATGAAATGATAATTTGTTCTTTTTCTATGATGGAAATATTTGTCAGCCAATTTGAGAATGAGATCGAGAAATGTTTTTGAAACTTGAATGTTCTTCAAAGTTAGTATGGTGTCTGTGGGTCTGCGCTGAAATGGATGGATTCATACTTGAAGCCGCGTAGCTATCGAGTGAGTGTTAACTAAAATATGTCGTCAGAACGGAACTTGATTGCGGTGTCCCCCAGGGAAGCAGGTACTATATTTGACATTGTGCCACCCTCTATCTCTGTGTACGGGTCTGCAAACTACCAAACAGCAAATAAACTTTTAAAACCATCATCAACCAAACAAGCAAGCTCAATCCAAGACCTCCAGCACTGTTCAGTTCTTATCAATGATTAAATGAACAATAATAAGTTAAAAATGGAACAATTCAAAGAAAGACTTTATTCTTTGCGGAAGTCGTTCACAGGTAAATAAGTGATACACCAAAGAAATCAATATATGTTATTATTGATGTTATTGAATCACAACACTGTATAAGGGATCTTGGTGTTTCTTTTAGATGAGTCCCTAAATTTCGAAGATCATCATTAAAAGAAAATGTAAAAGAAAGTGTAAAACTGCTATGATTAATTATTTCAAGATTAAGAGCATTTGAAATTTATCTGACAAAGGAAGCAGCTGAAACACTTGTTTAGTAATATCCCACTTAGATTATTGCAACGTGATTCTTTATGGGATAGCTCAAAATGAATTATCCAAACTTCAACGTATTCAAAATATGTGTGCTTAACTTGTATTAGACCGTTCCATGTACGACGGTTCAAACATGCATTTTTTTTTATCTCCACTGGCTTCCGATTAAAGCACGAATTCGTTTCAAGATATTAACATACATGTATAACTGTACGGTAGGAAACGCACCACCGTATTTAACCGAGCTTTTGTCTCTTCAAGTGTCAAAGCGAACCTTAAGATCGCCTGAATCCTCTGATGGTTGTTATTTTCCCTTTAATAAGAAACACACTTTCTCTAACAGAAGTTTTAGCACAATTTGTCCAAATGTGTGGTTCAGGTAACATTGCTGAAATAAAAATATGTTAGATAGGTAGGGATTTTTTCCTTCTCTTTACCGTCCAATTTTAATGTGCCCTGCTCAGTTCAGAGTTGAAAGATGCTGGTTCAATCCCCATGACAAGTCAGTTTCAGAAGTGGTTTTTAAAAAAACAAAACTTAATAGCACCTTTTATGATGCTATGAAATAGAGGGATTAGATACATGAAGAAAAAGTTGATTGCCTATCCTTCCAGTATGTGATTTTTGAACTCTTTTGGAAAATTTGCCACAGTAAAATATCTGTATGGTGAGTGGTATTGCATGTCATTTATTAAATGCATAACAGCGAGTCAATATTAGGTGAACCAGACTTAGGTGTTCTTAGTTTGCAGTTTAACACGGTTTTTTAAAAAAAAAAATGTTTCATCAGGCTGGTAGTTTTACCAGGCTATACTCCCACCCCGTGCAAGAAACTGCCAATCAGAAATAAGAAGTGCACCATCAGTATTACAGTACTTGTCATAACTTGTGGCCTGATTCATTTATCATTGTTTAATAAACTCATTTTTTTTGCATTGACATTCATTTATATTGTTGTGTATAACAATAAACTATAAGTGCTTGTCTCATAGCGGTCTTGTGTGAAAATCTAAAGTTTAAAAAAAACTATTAATCTGACCATCTTACAACAAGGTAATTCCTTTCGAAGAAGAATTTGTACAAGTAACCCTGATGACTTTCACCCCTTACTTAAACACCTGAAAGTGGTAAGTTGCTGGTCAATCTGAAATGTCAGATATTAAATATGTAAGAGTGAACAAAATTTATAAAACATCCTGCCATCAATCTACTTCTACAATAAACAGTCCCAATATCATTTATGTTTGGTGCAACACCAATTAAAAAGTTAAAGTAAAAACATCAACTCGCTCAGGCATTTTATGCCAGGCTCACTATGCAATATTATTTTAGATATATATTAAACAGATTATATTAGCTTTGGTCAACAATTAAATATTTTCTTTTTATAATCATGTATGTATTAAGATACATTGTATTAAATTTTGAAGATTTGTTTAAATGCATTAAAACTTATCCCATTGAAGGGCAGACGAAACTTTGTAATTACTCATACAGTGTGCCATTTTGTATGTAGGAAGATTTATGTGGATTATGAAGGAGATTTGGTAATTTTGACGAAGATTCTTTGAAAGTTTCACAATATACAGCAATTTGCTCTCATATCGCTCATTTTTTCTGATCCTGGAGAGCTTACAGGTTATTCAATATGATTTTACAAATAAGCCTACTTTAACTTTGATCTATCATTAAATATAAACTCATTATAACAGATAATTGTAATAACGGCATACAGTCTCCCTATCCCTGTCGTAAAACATGGAAAGTTTAATCTGACAAAGGCAAGGTCGCGCACCTTCTAGCTGACTGGTTTATTAGATTTCCCGATTTAAACGTTACATTGGTCTCCGATAATCGACACTGGAGAACTAGTCCAATATATGTGTTTACATGTGACGGGTTGCCTGATTTATGTGTAAATTTGTATACCGATACAAGATATTGAGGATCCAGTCAATGTTTTTCTTTCCAGTCCAGTTTAAATGTCATAGATACTAGCAGACGGACTGCAATTACCACGGACAAATGTCCGTCATTTTGCCGGTGAAGCTACCGATTCGTCCTCAAAATTATTTGACCTTTAGCATGAAAATTCGTACCCCAAAAAATTCGTATCCAAAAAAAAAAAAAAAAAAAAAGTTTAGGGTCGGCGACAAAAATTAGGTTCGGTTGGGTTACCTGAACCACAAATATTTTTTTTGCCTTACCTCTTAGTCTGAGACAATGTGAATCCGTAGAAATTTTCAAAATACAACTGAAATCATTTTACTTCAAGGACTATTTTGCACTGTTTTAGGTGACGCAAACGGCATCGCTGACTGTTCCTTATTATTTTATGTGTGTGTATATCTTATCAGTTTTTATCATTTTCATTGTACCACGCCATTGAATATGTATTTTATATATAGAAATATGCGCTTAATCAAATTTGCAAGTTTCAAGTTTCAAATCAAAAGGAAACTGCATTGATTGCTCTAGATGTAAGTGCTGCTTTCGATACCGTCGACCATAACATACTGGTAAATGTTCTTGAAAGTCAGTATGGTGTCTGTGGATCCGCGCTGAAATAGATGGGTTCATTCTTGAGGCCGCGTACTGTTGAATATCAAACTCAAATGTGTCTTTGGAACGGGTACTTGACTATTGTCTTCCCAAGGGAAGGAAGCTGTTTGGGCCTTAGCTCTACTTGATGTTCGCAGGAACTATCTTTGAAATTGTGACACAGTCACTGTCACCCCTAATTATGTGTACGGATTTGCGGACGACTACACGGCAAATGAGCGTTTTAAACCATCACAGGCCATCACAAACCGAAGAAGCAAGCTCAATTCAAGGCCCACATGACTGTGCATTTCTTATAAGCAATTATGAGCAATAACAAGCTAAACTGAAAAAAAATCAAAGACATAGTTTATTCTTTTTTATAGGTCGTTCACTGCTAAAAATGTTAAAACCAAAGAAACCAAATTGAATGTATTAATTTTGGTGGTGTATTGAATCACACAATTGTATCAGGTATCTTGGAACAATTTAAAAGTTAACGTTAAAGAAATTGTGTAATTTGCTATGATTAATTATTTCAACATTAAGAGGGTTCGAAAGTATCTGTCAAAGGAGACCACTGAAACACTTGTTTTATCTTCAGCAATATCCCACTTAAATAACTGTAGCATCATTCTTTATGGGACATCTAATCATGAATTGTCCAAACCTTAACGTATGTAAATATGTATGTAAAACTCGTATTTAATCGTTATAAGTACGATAGTTCCAAACAGGTATTCGATCTGCACAGGCTTCCGAAAGGAGCACAAATGAGTTTTTAGATACTTACATACATATATAACTGTTCGGTAGGAAACGCACCGTCATACTGAATCGAGTTTTTATCTCATCAAGTGTCAAAACGTACATTAAGATCATAAGAATCCACTAATGGTTATTATGTTGTTCCTTTTAAGAAAAAAAAACAACAACACTTTCTCTAACAGAAGTTTTAGCACAATTTGTCCAAAATTGTGGATTGAAATACATCGCTGTTCCTTATGTAGGGTGTCCATGGTCAGAGAAAATGTCAGGGGAAAATATTTTTCAAGGTCAGGGAATTATCAGGGAAATTTGAAATTTGTCAGGGACTTTTGGAATTTAAGCAAAAAGTCAAGGAAAAGTCAAGGAATTTTGAAATATTAAGTCTATGAATGATAAAAACATGAAAGCTGCTGCGACTGCACATTGTGTAAAATGTAAAATGACTGGACTGTATTGAGAAGGGTTCTCCACACAAAGCTCAGTTTTAGTATCTTTTATCAAATTTGTGCATCTGGTTGGTATGTGTTATGTGCAAGAACCATACCACATAACCTACTTCTGTACCGTACTATCTAGTGCAATTTGTATTTGGTCATGGTGGTGGTTGTTTTATCTGTGTTTGAGCTATAAGTCACCTATGGAATTGGGTTATTTTTCTCATTTTTCATTTTCAATACTGTTTCATTTTAATTCTACTCACTACATGTCTACAAATCTTTAGTTAACAACATTTCCAACTGGTATAATTTTTTTAATTTTTATACATGTATGTTTGTTTTAATATGTGACAACTAAAAACATTTTCTTTTGTATTACATAAATTTCATTCTATCATTTATATGATTGACCAGTAATCCTATGATTTGTAGCCAAGTAAAATCTGTAGAAAAGGACATTGTAAAGTAGCATGCCAAAATGGACAAAATACAAGCTAACCTAAAAGATTTTTATCTCTTCATAAGTATTTACTAAAATGAAGAAAAATTGGAAATTGAAAAAACTTTTTCTTTTTAGGCACTTCAAAATTGAATGATATACAATAGACCATTATCATTAAATTTTGAAGTGCCTAAAAGACATATCAATTTCAAGTACCACGCTCAACGGTATAGATTCCTTTTGTAAACGCATGATTATGTATGTTTGTAGAAAAAGAAAAACAGAAAACAAAATCAAAGAAATTGGTTGTAAAAATGATGTGTTAAGGGTTGACTGTAGGGGAGGAGGCCAACAGATTTCTATGAATTATAACATGCATTTTATTTCAAGCACTCATCCAACAGCATAAATAGCTATTGAAATACATGTACATGTTTGTATGTAGGAAAAATAAATAGAAAATATATTCATTGAAAAACAACAATAAACTATAAGTCGTTTGTTTAAGATATAAACGAAGCGGGTTTCCGTTTGCTTATTTCAAAGGTATTAAATATATAAGTTTATACAAAGTCATGGAATAATGATGCATAATAATGTAAAATTTAATAGAAATTTAAATTAAAATTTTTTTTTTAACCTTCATTATCTTGAGAAAGCATAAATATGGATCTTATTTGATTACGCACCGTTTACTTTCATGCAGAAATAAAAACAACAGGAAATTTTAGATTATAATACTATCCTCAAGATTTTATTTCTTACGTTTTCAATCGATTTTAAAAGTTCTTTATTCTTTATTTAATATCTATTTCTTCATAAGCATATGACATAACAAAAACTCATTGCAATTTGATCCAAATAATTGAAATTGTAAAAATATTTCAAACCATTCCCAAGGCAGAGGTAAGCAAAATCATGAAAATAATTTATTATTCTATGTAATTAACGTTATAAACGTCTTGAAACTTTAAACAATTCTTTGCTTTATATATTTGCTTATTTTTACAAATTTAGAAAAAAAAACCGTTTAACATTTAGAAAACATAAAAAATCGATAGGTAGATAAACATGTATTTGTCATTTTCTTCAGGTTTGCGGAAAGCCGTGATAAAAATGCAATAAGTTATCCGTATAGGTTTTCTGGCTCTAGTATAATTATACTAATTCATCGTAAATGCAACTAATTTACTCAAAAACGTATCACAATTCACTATTTAACGCAGACACTCATTCCTCATTCAACAATCGGATCTTGCTCAAACAACCCAATGACCACTTTCATTTTTCATTTCTTTCTTCAAATTAATAGATTTCCATGAATAAGCTCTTTTACAAAAAAAAAAAAAAAAAAAAAACAACAAAAAAAAACAACAAAAAAAAAACAAAAAAAACACAAAAAAACAACAACAACAACAACAAAAAAAACAACATGAATAAGCCATGTTTGATAACGTTATCACTTGAAAATTTCTTGACTTTTTGCGCATGCTAAGGTATGGCAATATTACTTAACTAAGTTCATATATCCAACCTTTTGATCTTTTTAATATATTTTGCTTACAAATCAATGTTGTCATAAACAAGTGACACAACATGAATTCATTTAAGTATGCTTAAGATTGGCATCAATACTCACGACGATGGAGCTCGAATACATATTGAAATGAATGATTTTTATTTTTCAACTTCGTCAAAATCAAGTGACTAAAGAAAGATATCTTTTTTTGCTAGGACATGTTCAGCTAACGTTCCATTAATCTAGAAGAAAAATATCTTCGAGGATGCGAACAGGTTTGTTTTCACATTTTCAAGTAGGCATTCCATCAAACATGAATACTGCCATGTTTGATGACGTAATCACTTGACATTTTCAAGACCTTATGAACGTACTAAGTTTCGACATTTTTGAAAATTTTAAGTCCATTGGTCTAATTGGCGATTTTATATGATTTAAAAAAAAATGCTTTAGTATGCATGACGTCATAACCACGTGACAAAAAAAACAACATTTCTTGCAGTATGCATCACGTCAATTTTAACTCTATCAATCCTAAAGATTAAATTAAGATTGACTCAAAATTAATGATACCAGAGCGAGTGAAATCTTTTTGTCTTTTTGTTGACGTCATAACCACGTAACGTAAGAGAAAATCATTCAGAAAATAAAATGTCTAATTTACATGCGTCTAACGCATCAGGGGGCTTTGTAATTAATTTTAATTTAAGACCAAAGTTCGAAACTCGGTATTGCCATGAAATCTTAATCTTTTCCAGTTTGGAAATTTCAATACCAAAATGCACATTTACATCCTAAAATACATTTTCTTTTGTAAATATAAAATAATCGGACCAAAATTGAAGGCTCTAGAGCCCGAACAAACTTTTAAAGTTGACGTCAAATCTGACGTCATAGGACCCCAATGAAAATTGAAAATGATTGAATGTATAAAGAGATACTTTTTTTTATCGCTGCAGTTTCAATTTTATTAAAATTGATTAAAATGTATGATGCCAGAGCGAGAGAAATCTTTGAAAAAATAGGATTTTGTCCTTTAAATGACGTCATAACTACGTGACTTAAATGGAAAACTTTCAGAGAAAATAATGTAGACCTCTGGGCCGATTAGCTGTCCAATTGTTATGCTTCTATCTCATCAGTAGCCTTTGTAATATTAAATAAATTTTAAGGACCATAGTTGGAAACTCGGTTTTGCAATTTTAATTTTTTCGAATTTGGAAATTTGAAAGACAAGGTGCACATCTTCTGTAAAAATATCAAGATAAAACGACAAAAAATAAAGGCTCTAGAGCGGGAACAAACCTTTGAAGCTGACGTCAATTGACGTAATTTGACGTCATTGAAAATTAAAAATGATTGCTTTTAAAAGTTTGAACGTTTTTGTCGAAGCAATTTAATTTTCATATTGCTCAGACACTGACAGCATATTGAAATTAACTCTTACATTTGGTTGGAAAAAAATAAAATTAAAATTTTGTCAAACACTAAAAGCGAAAAGTTAAAGGATATCAAATTCTTGTCTTTAAATTGCTTTTGTATAGCCATAAACTTTGAAAAAGCCGTTTAACCTGGAGGATATGGCAAAAGTTACAGAATATCAATTTTGACTTATATCTATAATCTATATACAAAAACAATTTATTGAAAATGCCAACATATTCGGTTTTCACATAATTCGGTCTGCCTTTATAGGTTTTCAAAATATAAGCAATGATGACCTTGACTTAACATTTTTCCGGAAATGAAATTGACATTGTTCCATAGGATCAAATGCTGCACCTTCAGTAAATATTCATACAAATCAAACAAAAACTAAGGCCTACAGGCTTTAAAAATAGCTGAATTTCAATAAAAAACATGGCCTTACGAGTATTATGATATCATATGACGTTTGTCTTCTTAGAATGTAAAGAAGACTTGGAGACTTCTGTTCAGTCCAAATATTAGCTTTCTATCTTATATAAAGTGATTGTATACGTATCTGAACTGAAATTTGACGTCAATGGTTCTAATCTTTAATTCGCAATAAAACATTTGCCAATTCGAATTTGGTGAAAGGGATACCGGTAGGAACAACTAGAGCGTAACATACACATTCTGTGTAATTTTGATAAAAATCGTTCCAGAAATAATGGCTGTAGATCGCGTACAAACATTTGTAGATAACGTAAAGTGTGACGTCATATGACTTCATAAATGAAATATTCAGTATCTTAAATGCAGGAAAAACTCATTTCATGCCCCTGGGACCTTTGCAACATATAGAAATTAACGCTTAGATAAAATATTTTCTTTTTGACATGATGAAGTCACAAAACGTCAAATGACGTTCCTCCTAACAGAGTAGAAGGAAGTCTTAGAGACTAATATTCCTTCCAAATATCTGCTTTCTAACTCATCTGGAAGCGATTTTTACACAAATTTGAAATCTGACGTCAATGGTTCGAATCTTGGATTCGATATAGAACCAATGCCTTTTCGAATTTGGAAAAGCGGACACCGGAATACACAACTAAAGCGTTACATATACATTCTTTGAAATTTGGATGAAAATCGGTCCAAAAATAATAGCTGTAGACCGCGTATTACCTTTTTGTACTGATGTCAAATCTGACATAATATGACGTCACATGAATATGAATTGCATTGCATTCAGAAGCCCATGGTTCATTGTATATGCCATTAAATTTCCATGGTCCTTTGAACTTTACATATTCAAATTAACACGTAGATATTAGAAATTCTTTTTGACCTTATGACGTCATATGACGTCAAGTGACGTTCATCTTCACAGAAAGTAAAACACACATGGAGGCTTATAATCTGGTCAAATATCAGCTTTCTTACTCATCTGGAAGTGGTTTATAGGTATTTGAAATTTGATCTCAATGGTTCGAATTGCAATGGTTGCAAAATTTAATAAACGGACACCGGCATGCACAACAAGAGCTAAACATATACATTCTGTGAAATTTTGATGAAAATCGGTCCAGAATTAATGGCTGTAGACGGCGTACAATCTTTTGTAGACAACGTGATGTATGACATTTTTAAAAGACCTAAACTTTCACGTCAAAAGACTTCATAGGCAAATGAAAATCATTGATATGAAAAATGTTCAATTTGAAGCATATGCTATTTAATTTTCAAGTTGCTCGGACGTTTGCAACAAATAGATATTAACAAATAGAAATTATAAACTAAATTTTATCTTATGATGTCAATTGACGTCATATGACGTTCATCTTCGCAAAATGTATAGAAGACCTAGAGACATATATTTTAAATATCAGCTGTCTAGCTCATCTTGAAGCGATTTTATACGCATTTGAAAATTGACGTCAATGATTCGAACATTGGATTCGATAAAGAACCAATGCCTTTTCGAATTTTGAAAAACGGATACCGGGATGCACACCTAGAGCCTAACATACACATTCTGTGAAATTTTCATAAAAATCGTTCCAGAAATAATGGCTGTAGACCGCGTACATACTTTTGTAGACAACGTCAACTGTGATGTCATATGACGTCATAGGCAAACAAAAATCATTGAAATCGAAAATTCAGCATCTGACATATATGCCATAAAATTTTCATCGTCAATTAATGCGTTGAAAAGAAGGAAAAAAGAATAATAATAACTAGATTTCGTTTGCACGGTAAACGATAGGACTTTCTGCAAACCGTTTAAAATTCAATCAAACTGAAAATTATTAATACAGATTACGCAGAAAATATAAGACATCTAGAGTGTAACCTATACATTTTTTGAAAATTTTCGAAAAATTCATCAACATATAATATCTGCAGATCGCTTACAAACTTTTTGATCCGACGTCTATTCTGATGTCATATGGATGTGAATATAATTGCATATAAAATTCAGCATATTAATTTTTTTGTAATTCGGCCATGACACGGAACTAATTGCACGAGAAATGAAAATGATGTCAATGACTTCCGGCCTATGAAAATCTGAAGAAAACCTTTAAAATTACAATATGTATGAATTTCAGCTTTTTATCTCATATGGAGTACTCAATCTGACTAAAGTCATCTCCTATATATACGTTACACTACATAAGATCGTAGGAAGATCGTGACGCCAAATCTAACGTCTGTGTTGTCATATTACGTGCTATGAATTTGAAAAACATTGCATTCAAAAGACATGGTCTGAAGTATTTGCCATACAATTTTCACTGTTCTGGGCTATTGCCAATTACATTTTCCGAAAATGTTTAAAATTATGTAAAAGTGAAAGCAGGATATTTTCTATTTTCCAAAAATGCTTAACTTGCAGTGTAGCAACTACCACGTGACCAGGATTTTACTTAAGGCATCAAACCAAGACAAAACTGCTAAGTTTTGTCTCCGCTTGAACATAAAAAAGTACCGTAAGTAGTATAGGTTAGTTCATAGTTGCCTTTAACTACATAAGTTATCGGGCCAATATAGCACTGATATCGGCACCTATGTCTGCACTGTGGGTGATTAATACCCAGCAAAATGCTTTAATACAGGAAAAGCCAGACTCCAGGCGGAGCATAGATAAGAACCTGTATACATAGTGTATTATATATGATAGCAATCAATAAGTAAGTAAAGTCATTTTTTAAAGTGAATAGAGAATCAGTATGGATGTTTGGCACAGTTTAAAGTAAATACCATGTATAATATTCAAGTTAATTTCGGGACAAGAAAAAAAGCCAATTAACAAAGGGAGACAATTAAAAAATGGGACCAGGTAGAGTTACAGTTCTTGGACACTGCACTTTTCCTATTGCCGTCATATTCGGGTTACATTTTTATATTCAAGTCAATACATTTTATAATATTTGAGTAATGTTCCGAGCAAGAAAAACAAAATTAACCAAAGGGAGATAATGCAAAAATGGAACCAGGGCAATAACTCTGCTGTCCTTGAGACAACTCAAGTGAAATTTATGACGCGCACCTATCCACCAGATTATCAATTCACACACAAATTTGAACCGAGTCGGTTAAGAAATGTAGTAGTTCACGTCACACGATATTTAAAGTTGAATCAGGCAATAACTCCGTAATCCTTCTGGAAAGAAGTGAAATTTGCGTCTTGTACATCTACTGCTAATGATGAACATTTTTGCAAAGTATTAGGTGAATCAGACTGAAATTGAAAGAGGAATTCACTGGACAAGCCATTTCAGGTTGACTCAGGGGCAATAACTTCGTAATCCTTGTGGGAATGAAGTGAAATGTGCGTCTTGCACATTAAGTGCTTTGATAAATATTTATGCCAGTCATTCGGACTGAAAGTACAGGACGAGATTTTGCTTACAGAGCGCAAGACCTACTGACCAACCAACCGATGACCAACCAACCGACCAACAGGCTGATTCTCTCCCATTTGTGCTGGTATACAGGGGTTTTAATTTCAAAACAAAAATAAATCAATAAAAACCTAGTTTTATATTAATATAAAATATTAAGGTTTTTAGAACAGGGTTGTTTACACTGCTGTTCTAAGGATGCACACATTTTGGACTGGACAAAATTTCGAGGCTATATTAAGAATTTTTTTATTTATAGATTTCCCTCTTTTTTATTACACAGAGAAAAAGTCCAAAATTTATTTTCTATCTTAACACAATATATTGACAAAATTTCATGTTTATTTCAGACTCAGTACGATTGCGTTATGGAAGTCTAAATTAAATAAAAACTAGATTTCATTCGTTGATACGAATGATAGGACTTTCTGCTAACATTGAAAGAAATAAAGATTAATACCGTTAGAAAGAATATATATTAATTTTCCTACCTTTTACTCTTTTTTTTCGTATGGACCCCTATCATGCATGAACTTTGTGAAATAAGCCATATGGCAAAAATAAATCAATCTTTATTTTGATATCGCTTTCTTATAACTTGACCAATTTTAGTATTCTAGGTACCAAATTAAATGGCCTGAAAATCCCGACAATTCCATTGTAGCATACAGTGGTCACGCGATTCCTCGAGGTCTGACGGGATCTGCAAAAAAACTCGAAGAATCGCCGTATTTGAGGAATTATTTATATGTAAAAATTCAATACACTTATATTTGCTGATACTTTTCATTAATTATTTTGTTACGTTATAGTACTATAGTTTATGGTACTTTTTATACATAGAATAGGTTTAACCAAAAATAACACTAGCATAGCTTTCATTGTGAGAATTAATTCAGAAATAAGTTTTTTTTTTTTTACCGATAATTTGATTGAAACCCTTTGTTTAAGTTTGTTTATATGGGGGCGTTGCGTATTTTTTTACATTCTTGTATAAACACTAAACATTATGCCGTGGTTCTCCAAATTAATAATTACAGAGTAAAAGAACAACACACAAACAAATAAAATCGGCACCTTTAATGACAACTGATTAATTATGCAGAACCGTCGCAGTTTGTTACATGATCAGTAGTTGCGAAAATACGTTTTACATGTCCGTGTTGATATAACAATTCACCTATGTACTCTACGGAGGCTTGACAGTGTGTGAAAACAAATATAAAACCATCTTGACCAAGGTTTTAATTACAGGGACAGGTGGTCAGAGGGCCGGAGTATGGTTGTCAAGGAGATACAGTTATGTTTTGATATTGACTTCGAGGAATCGCATAGAAATGACATAGGATAAATTATCTAGTGACCAAGGACGGAGCTCGAGATATCCAAAATCGCATGTTTTAAGAATCGACATTAAGTTTACATAGAAAAAGAAGGGCTATATCAAGGGACTGGGCTTATAGCTCGAGTCATCGCCGGTATTCAATGAATCGCCGCATTGAGGAATCGCGTAACCAATGTATTCAAATTATAAGCAATTAAACTTAAACCTCTTAATTCTGCATATCATTTTTTTTTTCGTGTACAGTCGCGGGAATAAAATAGTAAATGCTACCATACAATAGAATCGTCGACGCGTGTAGCCTCGTGAGTTAAATTCCAATAACGCTTGTACATACGATCGAGACGACTGTATTACACAAAGTTACTCCACTTTGCGCCTTTAGGTAACAGACAAATAAGCTTGCAGCGTCTTGAACGGATGACATGTGTTGACTATTTTGTTTCAAACGTCTACACTTATACACGCTCATGGTATCTCAAGCTGGCAATTAAATTACATTGTACTATAACATATATTTTCACATAGGTTATCATTTATCATAAATTTGGAATATAGCTTGTACAACATTTATCGACTGATGCAACAATAAAGTCGGGAAATTGCAATGTTTCAACAACGGTCTAAATGACATATGACAAAACGCTCAAAGGATGATGGGTAACGCAATGCTGCAACTGATATGTATATGTAACGTAAATAAAATGATTTGACAAAACATTAAATCATTGTCAACACTTGTTTAGTTGTTTTTTTTGTTTGTTTGTTTTTTGTTTGTTTTTTTTTTTAAACGGGGGGTTAACGTCCCACCGACAGTATTTCAGTCATTTTGAGACGATGTCTACTTAATGCTGTTAAAGTGCTGCTACAGTGCAGTATCACGCACAGGCTACCGGCATGGGACCCCCCAATGATACAAAGTAACAATTCAAAACACATTTTATAACAAAATTTCACAATTCAAGAAAATAAATTGATATCATAAAATAAGAAAAGGTATGTAAATCGCCGTTCAAAATCTATAGGAAAACTGACATGGTCGTATTCTGAGCTTCGTATCTGACACAATTTTCACTAGATTTCAAATATGCCAGGTTGGTTCAACGCAGAAACAATAGGCCTTTTTGTTGCCGAGTCGATTTTCAATCTAAGATAAACTACAAAGACAATACAAGTCACGAAACTCAATGGAAACTGTACTCGGACACGATGTGACCGAAGCAATGCATATCACAGTCAATGCTTTTTTCAACGGCAACTTCACAGAAATACAATATTTCCAACAAATACCCATATTAAACAATAAATTATGTATTTATTTAATTCTCACAAGTAATGCTTTTTTCTAGAAGTCGCTAGTATCGATGCATTCCGCTCTCATTCCACTGTTGCATTTTGTTATGACTGGCTGCTACCATCGGCTTTTGTGATGATTACAATATGACATTGGGGAACCAGCGATTATGGTAGCCGTCAGTCATAACAAAATGCAACAGTGGAATGAGGGCGGAATGCATCGATTCTAACGACTTCTGGAAAAAAGCATAACTTGTGAGAATTATATAAATACATAATTTATTGTTTAACATGGGTATTTGTTGGAACGACCTCCCGCTCCCGAGGCGGACGCTCTAACCACTCGGCCACCGGGAACGGTACACTTGTTTAGCTAGAAATATCAATATAAGTAAAAAGTTTTTTCTTTCAATTTATATGACTACTACATATCTGTAAACTTACATTTTCCGAAAATGCTTCAATTAAGGTGAAAGCGAAAGTAGGATATTTTATGAAAATTCTTACAATTGGCTATGAATTCGTATTTTTTTTTATGTAACTTCCTTATTTTTTGACCAATTTCAAAACTCTAGGTGCCAAAATAATCGTCTTAAAATTCTCTACATCTCAATCTCTTAATGTGTTGACTTATTCTATATGAGTTTTAAGATATAAGCCGTGAATCTCTTACATAACGGCAAAATCGCTGAAATTCTACATGTTTAAATTTTTTATTTTGATGTAACTTCCTTATACTTTGATCAATTTCAAAACTTTAGGTACCAAAATAATCGTCTTATAATTCTCTACATTGCACACGCTTTATCTATAGGAATATTTTTAATATTTTTTTGAGATACAAGCTCTTAAACCACCTGAAAAATGAAAAATCACAAAAGCTATATGCACGAATTTCGTTTTTTCCCCATTACTCCATGAATCTTAGGTCAATCATTAAACTTTAAGCATCAAAAGAACGGCCAAACATTGCTTTACAAATAATTTTCATCATCATATTTTCAAAAATTAAAGGTTCGCCATAACTCAACCGATTCAACCCCGATCATCAAAAACTAAATATCATCTGAAAGGTCTTTGTAAGCACTACAAATTATACGCATAGTGTCTCGATAGAATATTTACCGTTTTTGAGAGATATTTAAGGCCGAAGAAAAACCCGATAATTGATATATGACCTTGACCTTTGGGATTTTCCGGAAACGTAAGTGACATGGCTCCATAAAATCTAATATTGCATCTTCAGACAAAATTTCAAGCAAATCATACAAAAAATAAAGCCTACAGGGCTTAAAAACCGTTAAGTTGTAATACGAAAGTTTTAATAGCATTATGACGTCATGTGACGTCATATGGCGTTCATCTTTTTAGATTGTATAGAAGATCTGGAGACTAATATTCAGTCCAAATATCAGCTCTCTAGCTCTTCTGGAATTTATACGCATTTGAAATTTGACGTCATTAGTTCGAATCTTGGATTCGCCATGAAACATTTGGAAAAACGGACACCTGGATGCACAACTAGAGGCTAACAAACACATTCTGTAAAATTTTGATGAAAATCGGTCCAGAAATAATGGCTGTAGACCGCGTTCAAACTTTTGTCGACAAATTCGAGTATGACGTCATATGACGTCATAGGCATATGAAAATGATAAAAATCAAAATTTCATTGCATCAAGTTTATGCCATAAAAATTTCATGGTCCTGGGACCATTGCAACATGCTTAAATTAACGCTCAGTTTGGAAGAAAAAAAGAATAAGAAGAACTAGATGTCATTCGTCTAAACGAATGATAGGACTTTCTGCAACCTGTGTTAATGCAAAAAGCAGGCGATAGAAGTTTCATGTAATGACTCACCTCTGGTAGTATTTCATGTTCATGCTGAACAATTGACATTATAAAAAGCGATTTTATATGACATTATAATCCGGGAAAAATAAGCGTTTAGATACAAAGAAAAAAAATAAGTAGTAGTAGTAGTATGCTTATGGCGTCATATGACGTCACGACTAAAAAGATATGTAGAAATTCTGCAGAACTGCAAACTGTGTAAGTTTCACTTTTTATCTCATACCGAAGTTCTTTAACCCTAAAATGAAATTTTTGGTCCTATGTTCGAATCTTACTTCAGCCACAATACTTCGGTTTTTCGGAATTAAGGTAAGCTGACAAAATATTCACACCTTAGTTTCAAGATGTACCATCTGTAAAAAATTGAAGAAAATTTGATCATAAATGGCGGCTGTAGAGCGCGAACACCATTTTTCACTATTTTTAGCTCTGACGTCACGTGACGTCATATGGTGCTAAAAATGCTGTTGCTCAAAAGCGCATGATTTGCTGCAATAAGTCTTAAATTTTCATTATTCTGAACAACTGGCATCATGTCGAAATCATTGCCCCAAATTAAAATTAAGTGGTATGCTTATGACGTACTATGACGTCACAATTCAAAATATTTGTAGAAATGCTGCAGAACTGCAAACTGTGTAAGTTTCAGCTTTCTATCTCATCCTGAAGCTCTTCAATCCTAAAATGAAATTTTTGGTCCTATGTTCGAATCCTTAGTTTCAAGCTGTACCATCTGTGAAAATTTTAAGAAAATCTGACCGTAAATGGCCGCTGTAGAGCGCGAACACCATTTTTCACTATTTTTAGCTCTGACGTCACATGACGTCATAAGGTGCTGAAAATTCTTTTGTTCAAAAGCACATACTTTACTGTCATAACTCTGAAATTTTCGGTATTCTGAACAACTGGCATCATGTCGAAATCATTGCCCTAAAATGAAAATTAAGATGTATGCTTATGACGTCACATGACGTTATATGACGTCACGACTAAAAAGATATGTAGAAATTCTGCAGAACTGCAAACTGTGTAAGTTTCAACTTTCTTTCTTATCCTGAAGCTCTTTAATCCTAAAATGAAATTTTCGGTCCTATGTTCGAATTTTGTTTCAGCCACAGAACTTCGGTCTTTCGGAATTTCGGTTAGCTGACAGGATATGCACACCTTAGTTTCAAGATGTACCATCTGTGAAAATTTGAAGAAAATCCGACCATAAATGGCGGCTGTAGAGCGCGAACACCATGTTTCACTATTTTTAGCTCTGACGTCATATGACGTCATTGGGTGCTGAAGATGCTTTTGTTCAAAAGCGCATACTTTACTGTCATAACTCTGAAATTTTCAATATTCTGAACAACTGGCATCATGTCGAAATTATTGCTCTAAAATGAAAATTAAGAAGTATGCTTATGACGTCACATGACGTCATATGACGTCTCGACTCAAAATATATTAAGAAATTCTGCAGAACTGCAAACTGTGTAAGTTTCAACTTTCTATCTCATTCTGAAGCTCTTTAATCCTAAAATGAAATTTTCGGTCCTATGTTCGAATTTTATTTCAGCCACAGAACTTCGGTCTTTCGGAATTTCGATTAGCTGGCAGGATATGCACACCTTGGTTTGAAGATGTACCATCTGTGAAAATTTGAAGGAAATCCGACCATAAATGACGGCTGTAGAGCGCGAACACCATTTTTCACTATTTTTAGCTGTGACGTCATGTGACATAATAGGGTGCTAAAAATCATTGAAATCAAAATTTCCTCACGTGACTTATAAGCCATAAAAATTTCATCGTCCTAGGACTATTGCAACATATAAAAATAAGCATTTAGTTAGGAAGAAAGAAAGAATAATAATAATAAATATATGTAAAATGACGTCACGTGACGTCATATGACGTTTATTTTCACATAATTGTTAAGACACCCAGAGACCTACTAACTGACAAAATTTCAACTTTCTATCTCGAATAGGACAGTTTTTATAAGCATTTAAAAATTGACGTCCTTGGTTCGAATCTTGGATCCGCCATAGATGCTTGGACTTTCCGAATTTTGAAAAACGGACACTGGTATACACAATAAGAACGTAATATACACATTCTGTAAAAATTTAATGAAAATCGGCCCATTAATAATGGCTCTGGACCGTGTACAAACTTTCGTAATCAATTTCAAATGTGACGTCATATGAAGTCATAGGCTTCTGAAAATCATTGAAATCGAAATTTCAGCGTCTCAATCATTTGTCATTAAATTTTCATTGCCCTTCGACAATTTCAACATATAGAAATACTCTTTTTAATATTAGAAATACATTATTATATAATGACGTCAGGTGACGTCATATGACATTTATTTTCACAAAATTTTTAAGACTCTTAGAGACCTATATACTGACCAAATATCACTTTTCTATCTCAAAAAGGACCGATTTTATAAGCATTTAAAAATTTACGACCTTGGTTCGAATCTTGAATTCGCTATAGAACCATGGACTTTTCGAATTTTGAAAAACGGACACCGGGATGCACAACTAGAACTTAATATACACATTCTGTGAAAATTTGATGAAAATCAGCCCATTAATAATGGATCTGGACCGTGTACAAACTTTCGTAGTCAATTTGAAATGTGACGTCATATGACGTCATAGGCTTCTGAAAATCATTGAAATCGAAATTTCACCATCTGAAGCATGCGGCATTAAATTTTCATTGCCCTTCAAAAATTTCAGCATATAGAAATAATCTTGTTAGTATTAGAAATTCATTATCATATTATGACGTCACGTGACGTCATATGACATTTATTTTCACAAAATGTTTAAGACTCCCAGAGACCTATATACTGACCTAATATCATCTTTCTATCTCAAATAGGACCGATTTTATAAGAATTTGAAAATTTACGACCTTGGTTCGAATCTTGGAATCGCTATAGAACCTTGGACTTTTCGAATTTTGAAAAACGGACACCGGGATGCACAACTAGAACTTAATATACACATTCTGTGAAAATTTGATGAAAATCGGTTCATAAACAATGGCTGTAGACCGCGTACAAATTTTTGTTGCATATTTCAAGTGTGACGTCATAGGACGTCATAAGCATATGAAAATCATAGAAATCAAAATATCTGCGTTTGAAGCATGTGTCATTAAATTTTCATTGCCCTTCAAAAATTTCAACATATAGAAATATTCTTGTTTATATTAGAAATACATTATCATATAATGACGTCACGTGACGTCATATGACATTTATTTTCACAAAATGTTTAAGACTTCTAGAGACCTATATACTGACTAAATATCAACTTTCTATCTTAAATAGGACAGATTTTATAAGCATTTAAAAATTTACGACCTTGGTTCGAATCTTGGATTCGCTATAGAACCATGGACTTTTCGAATTTGGAAAAACGGACACAGGGATGCACAACTAGAGCCTAACATACACATTCTGTGAAATTTTGATGAAAATCGGTCCAGAAATAATGGCTGTAGACCGCAAACAAACTTTTTCATCTGACGTCAAATCTGACGTTATGTGATGTCATATAAATATGAAATTCATTTCATCCGAAAGCTCATGGTTTGAAATATATGCCATAAATATTTCATTGTTCTGAGTCAATGGCAACACCTCGAAATTAACACAAATATAAGAGGAAGAAAAAAAGAATAATAAAAGAATTTTTTTAATGATAGGACTTTCTGCTACATTTGTCAAATACTTAAAAGCAAAAAAAAGTAAGAGGATATGAAATTGCAGCCTTTAACTTGCTTTTGTATGCCCATTACTTAAATGAACTTTGAAAAATAAACCGTTTAACTTGGAGGAAATGGCAAAAGTAACTGAAAATCATATTTTATATCGATTTATTTAACTTGGACTATTATTATAATCTATATTACAAATCAAATTTATTTAAAACGCTTACAATTCGAATTCCATCCTGTAATAATGGTTGTAGACCGCGTACAAGAGTTTGTAGACAACGTCAAGTTTGATGTCACATGACTTCATAGGCATAAGAAAATCAATGAAATGAAATATTAAGTATCTTAAATATATCAAGTAATTTTTTCATGCTCCTTGCAACTTTGCAACATATAGAAATTAACGCGTAGATATATTAACATTCTTTTTGACCTTATGACGTCAAATGACGTTAATCCTCACAGAATATAAATAAGTCTTAAAGACTTATATTCAGTCCAAATATCAACTTTCTAAATCATCTCGAAGCGATTTTATATGTTTTTGAAATTTGACGTCAATGTTTCAAAACTTGGATTCGCCATATAACCATTGCCTTTTCGAATTTGTAAAACAGGACCCGGGATACACAACTAGAGCGTTACATATACATTCTTTGAAATTTGCTGAAAATTGGTCCAAAAATAATGGCTGTACACCGCGTAAAACCTTTTTGTCCTGACGTCAAATCTGATGTGATATAACGTCAAATTAATATGAATTACATTGCATTCTAAAGCATTTCTAAAGTATATACTATAAGATTTCATGGTCCTGGGAAGTTAACAACATATTAAATTTACGCATATATATCAGAAATAATTTTTGACCTTATGACGTCATATGACGTCAAATGACGTTCATCTTCATAGAATGTAAAGCACTCTTGGAGACGTATTTACTTTCCAAATATTAGATTTCTAACTCATCTGGAAACGATTTTATACGTATTTAAAACTTGACGTCAATAGTTCGAATATTGGATCCGCCATAAAACCTTTGCTTTTTTGAATTTGGAGGAACGAACACCGGGATGATCAACTATAAACTAATATACACTTTCTGTGAAATTTTTATGAAAATCGGTTCATAAACAATGGCTGTAGACCGCGTACAAACTTTTGTAGCATATGGCAAGTGTAACGTCATATGACGTCATAGGCATATGAAAATTGTAGAATTAAAAATATCAACGTTTGAAGCAAAATGTCCTATAATTTCCATTTCCATGGACCATTTTAACATATAGAAATTTTCTTGTAAATATTAGAAATAGATTTTCGTGTAATGACGTCATCTGACGTCACATGACGTTCATTTTCACAAAATCGTTCAGTCATCCATAAACCTACATAATGTTCAAATATTAACTTTCTATCTCATATGGGATCGATTTTATAAGCATTTGTAAATTAACGACCTCAGTTCGAATCTTGGATTCTCCATAGAACCATGGTCTTTTAGAATTTTGAAAAACGGATAGCGGGTTGC
>CM037785.1:21143149-21193149 GCA_021229015.1 Solen grandis | reverse complement strand
TTTATGAAAAACTACATAAAATACCAAATATTGCATGGTTTACTTATGAAGAAATGTAGGATTTATTAAATATGATGCAAGAGCTACATGCATGGATAGGAATACTAGACAACAAAATGTTGAAATGAAATTGTATGAGTAAAAGTTAACAATGAATAACAGCATTTCATGAATATTCAATTAGTAAATGCATTAAAGAATCTGTGGAATAAAACAATGGAATGTTCGTGAACACAAAAAGTTATGCCTGATGATAAAACTCAGATTAACAAAACAAAGACAAAAACAAAACGGAATTAACAAAACCACCTAACAAAAAGGAACAAAGTCACACAATAAATAACATTTTATACAACATTGGGAAATAAAAATCTCAAATAAATTTTTAAAATGGGGCCCAAGTGAAATTAAAAGCCAAGGACACAGACTGGCATTTCAAACAAGAAATAAACATGAAACAGGGAATAAAACTTGATTTGTTTTGACCCCAACTGCATCCTCTGTAAATGGCAATGTCATAAAATGTCTGTGACAAAAAGGACTTCTATAGAATTCTGGGAGCCAGGGGATGATGTCGAACATGTCTCCCCTATAAAGCATGGGACAGACATTATTATACTTGCAACACCGTCAGGGTCAAATCATGGTATTATCGAAGAATCATTTGCTGCCCTTGCATCCAAGTCCTGCCGCGTCTTGCCAGGACTTGATGACAAAATATTAGCTGCTGACAAACAAATTGTCTCGCCAAAGTATTATCCTATATCCATGTGAGCGAGTAAATATCCATAAATGTTCATATTCCCGACAATAGCAGACACTGCCAGCTGAGGAAACAATTCAGCCTCCGTTACTCTATCCTGCCAATTTCATGCTATCGGAGCACTTTCTACCAATTTTTTGCAGAATGTCTGCAATAAGAAGGCTTTGTGCAAAACTATTGTATATGTTCCTTTATTTATATATAGTTACAATATCTCTGCACTGTGCCCTCTGATAGCTTTTTTTCTTGTTGAATAAGTTTGTAAAGAACTTTGTTAAAACTGAACTATTGATGGAACTGTTATTACTTGATATATTTCAGTGGACTAGATTCAGACTGAGGGGTTTTGTCAAGAGTGATTTTTTTTTAAATATTAATCAATATGATGGAAGTAAATGCAAAAAGCTTTGTCACAATGATATTTTATTCTGCTTTAAGCAGAATTTATTTGTTTTGAAGTCTGGTCTACAACTAAAGAATGGCTTTGTATGGAAATAGAGTATTTATTTTGGATAGTGAAACATCCTACAATTTATAAATCCTTTATATTCCTGGGTTTGACCAGTATTTTAACCTGGGAAAATCATGGAAGATTATTGCTCCATACACCCCCACCCACCCCCCCAAATGAGGTTCAATCCCAAAGCCTTTAAATTCAATGTTGTGCACACTACAGAAAACATTGCCCTGTTCAATTCATATGAAAAATGGCTTTGTGTTAGATCCTGCCATTGTTAATGGCAAACTTAAGACTGTCTGCCCCGAATCTGGAACACTTGGGTTTGATATCAGGCCACACTTAACATACTAAAGTCATTACAGGTGGTAGACTGGTATAGCTCCCTTGCTTGGTGCACCACATATAAGGGTAGTTCCAGGACTGGTTGGCCCGGTGTCAGGATAATGTGACTGGGTGTGGTATCATGCCACATGTATACAGTGTGATACTGCAGTGTGGCAGCACTACATCTGTCTCAAATAGACACTGTCTCCAAATGACTGAAAGCGGGATGTTCAATACAATAAAACAAACATCGCTTAATTATTTAGTTGAGGTCCATTTGTAGCAAACATGACTTTGGATTCAAAAGTCAAAGGTTCAAATCTGGTTGGTGGCATTCATCTTACATAACCTTCCTAGGCACAAAGTACTGACACAAAATAGGAATCATCAAGAACAATTTGTTTAAGTTGTGAAAAATTGATTCTGAAACATCAGAAAAAAGAAATTCATTTGAACACATACTGAATTCAGTAGTATAATAACAATTCAAACACAATCTCTCAATTCACATCTTAAACTGTGAGGAAGTCACAATCAGGAGAATAGCCTCAAATAAATAAAATCAATCAACGTATTTTAAAACACTCAAAGACAGCAATGAAACAGCAGGAGATGTTTAAATGAAACAAAAATACATTTGAAGAAGCCAAACGTTAAGTCTTGTTCCTTTAAAGGCACACACACAGAGGTCATTATGACTTTTAGTTTCCAATTTAATGGGGAACATATAAAACGCAATTCAAAATAAAATTCAAAGAAATCAGTCGCACTTGTTTTTAGAGAATGATAATATAAAGAAAGTCTGTATTGATTATAGCATTTAGTTGTGAGTTTTAATTGCTTGCAGTAAATTCTGAGACATACACAAGTATTTCATTACCTTACATAAAACTACATGAACAAAGTAGGCAAGCTCTATCGTTATTTTTCGCAGACATTAAATTTTGCAGATTCTTTTATAAAGTTTTATATACTTAAAGTATGTGTCTATAATACTGCACTGTTGTTTATTTTTGCTGATATCTTATGTCTTTATTTTAGAAAATTTTGCTGAATCTGCTATGAAATGTAAATTTATGAGGTAATCTACTTATTTTAATATATCTATCCTCCATAACTGACATTCTATATATTGGCATTATGTTCATATGTGTGTGTTTTTTTTCATATACGATTTTATTTCACACTCCACAATGATCAACTTATGATATTGCAATTTTTATAATAGTTTATATGACAAGAAACTGTATAGTTTACATCAGTAAAGTATACTGTCTGTCTATTACATGTACTCCACTATCATTATGTTTTACTGACATTAAATTTCACTGATCGTTAATAACAATGATTTAATGTGTACATGTTTTCATGGATTTGTGTTCTAGAAAACTGGAGGTCTTCTAACTGATCATTTTTTTATTGAGATTAACTGTCTTGGATACAGCCATTACAAATGAATATGTATTATTTCATCCCTTTATTTCATGTAGACTCGTTTTGATGGCAAACAGAGCAGACCCAGACCTCCTATTGGAGCTGTCTGATCAGGGTCTCCTCTAGCTGTTTGCTTGTACAATATTGTAGCTCAGAATTTACAGTCTGCACTACAAAGAAAAATCTGTTGTCTCATAATTATACCATTTAAAGTTCATTAAATTAATAATCATCAAATTATAAATTTGAATATGAATATTCATGAGGTAAAGATTAAAGCATACTGCATAAACCAATTTTTTCCCTCATGAAACTTAAGGCAGTCCACCCATCACTAAATTATAATCATGATCCTTCAAATGCTTAAAAAGACCAGTGTAAATGCAAGCATCAATTGACTTGGATTTATAGGCTCATTTGCTCAAAGTCTATAAAGGCTTGCATGTACCATAAAATTTCCACAACCACTTAATGGACCATGACAAATTTAATGATGAATGGATTACCTTAAGTTACAAAAACAGACCTGAGATTAAATTTATGCTCCTATTCATACACTTGTTATAAAGTGTTAATTTTAATTATAAATTATAATTTTGATATTGATTAAAGTTTAAGACTGGTTCATTGACTGGATATGCCTATATGTAAACATAGTGCCTGGAATGAATACCAGATTTTCTCTACAAAATTCACTCCATGTGAGTGTGTGGGGGACTTTCAATTGGGATCATACAATATCTTAAAATGAAGAAACACAGCTGCAAGGTATAATGATTGTAATATAACAAATAATAACTGAAGGAGATAAGAAGGATGAAAATTCTATAAAATCCTTTTAACCCTTTCCCTCATATAGACTCATTTTGATGCACTCAATAGGTACCACATAAAGCCTGATCTGCAGAAAACCACAGTTAAACCTTACCAAATTTAATTACAAAATCCTCATTTCCAGACCACTGAGGAGCAGCGAACAGCATAAAACCTGATCACTTGCAGGCTGATCTGGTTTTATGCTGCTTCGCATAGGTCTTTTCATGGTTTCCTCGATAAGGGAAAGGGTTAAAGTTGTGTGTTATTCACAAATACATCTCATCTGAATCTATTTTTTTCAATCATAGTGGAAATATATGTACTGTATAACTAGTAATAGACACACCAGGGATCTAACGTTCTCTTTAAAAAGAATAACTGTAAATTAAAAAACTTCTCCCTTGTCTTTAGTTTCTATTAGTTTTAGTTTAATGTCTCGGCAAGAGTTTGTCAGTCACTTGAGGACTTGATTATGCCTACTTGAGACAGATATAGTGGTGCCACACTGCAGTATCACGCCGTAGACCTGTGGCATGATACCACACCCAGTCACATTATCTTGACACATGGCCAACCAGTCTTGGAACTACCCTTATATGCTGAACGCCAAGCAAGGAACCAGTACCATTTTTTACAACTTTGGTATGTATAATGGTCAGGGATCAAACCCTTAAACTCTCACTCCAGAGGCGGATGTTCTTATCACTCACCCATCAAAGACACAAAGACAGCCCCAATCAATGCAAAATACAGATATTAAGAAAATGCATAATATATATAATTTATATATATATATATATATATAGTGAGGTATTGTCGCTTACATCAAACTCCATGTCAACAGGTTCCGTGTCGGAGAGGGAGAGGACGACGACCTTGTTGATCTGGTACACGTCATGTTCCCCGCATATCTGTCCCACGCACGTCTGCTTGCTGATCAGTAGCAGCTTCCAGTCCGACTCTAAAACACAATATATACACATCATATACTGTAAAATCACTAATTTTCGTTGACATTAAATTTCGTTGATTATGCGCCAAAGGGAATTTCGTGGGACCATTTATTTGTGGATATTTGTTCTGAAAAACGTCAGATCTATTTAGGAGACAAGTTTTTGTGGGGATTAATTTTTGTGGATAAAACTCTGAACAAAATCAATGAAAATTAGTGCCCAACGAAAATTAATGATTTCACAGTATCTAAACATTCAGTGTCAAAAATAATTTAAATTATTCTTGGAATAGTGAGGTCTAGTCTCTATGAATAGTTTTCGTTTGGACAAATATTTGTGAATAAAGCCGTCAACAAAATTGACAAAAATTAGTCCACCACAAATAGATGATTCTACATATATATATCAAGGAATCAATTGAAAAGATGAGGGAAATCTCTGATATCTATTGTAGCATGATTGACAGATAAATTATTTGACTAAAATCACTAATAGCCCCTCAACACTGAAATTTGAGTCCAGGTCCTGTGTTCTCAAAGTAACACACTCAAATCCCTGTTGAAACTAATGGGCATATAGTTTGAGTCTGAGCATGAAATTCATACTTAAGTATTATTTTTATTTTCGAGGACATGGGGCCTGACAACCCAAATATCTAAATTTTTATCCCAAAATATTTTTAATCTTAAATACACTGAAATCCTTTTAACTGTAAAAAAACTGACTAAGAGGTTCATTCTGGAAGTTTATTTACCAACCCACTTTTGAATTTCCAAGGATCTGTTGATGTAAATCCCGCATTTACAAAAAAAAAATAATTTTCAGTTTTCAATAAGAGTAAAATAAGGAAACAAACTTTCATTATTATCAGTTGGATAAAAATGTATATTTTTTAAAGGTAATGTCTTTGAACTTTTTGAATGACCCTCATATAATATCTTGTATGTAAATATCAATAAGGACTATATAGATGTCTTTTATAACCTTAGAGATAATAAAACAAAAACTTTCACTGAAGGTGATGAATACCCTCCCAAATTATCACTTTGACACAGAAAAAGGGTGACAATTCTTACAAAATTCTTGACACAGTTATCTGAACTTGTCTTATCATGATAAATCATTCCAAGAGTGAAGCTATTATCAACAACAGTTAACCCTTTCCCTCATAGAGGAAACCATGAAAAGACCTATGCGAACAGCATAAAACCAGATCAGCCTGCGAGTAACTCGCAGGCTGATCAGGTTTTATGCTGTTCGCTGCTCCTCAGTGGTCTGGAAATGAGGATTTTGTAATTAAATTTGGCAAGGTTTAACTGTGGTCTTTCTGCAGATCAGGCTTTATGTGGTACCTATTGAGTGCGTCAAAATGAGTCTTTATGAGGGAAAGGGTTAATATCAAACTTCATGAAATGTGAAGAACAAACGTGACATAACATGAACGTAATTCTAATTTCGCCCTCACATTTCTTTGTAAAGTGAGGGTATAATTACAGTGTAGCTCCATTACAATATAATGTGGGTCTAAATCAGATATTGCTCTATATTGGGACGTGATAATTTCCACTAAATAATTTGAATCCTGAATGTGAATTTTTCAGTAAAAATTTCACAATTATCATAATGCAGTATCCAATATAGTGTAATTTCTAGACATGGAAAAGAGTGTTATATTGTAGCTTTACTTTATATGAACTGACTTTTCCTTGGGTAAAATAATCAATTATTTGGAGACTAATGTTGTTGAAAAATATTTCAGACACAGCTTTAATCTTTAATGGTATTATCCTTAAAGCATGAAGTAAATTTCAGTTAAATTGTAGATACTACAGAAAGGCTAGAAACTGTCCAATATTTCACCAAAAAAATCCATATTTGGACCACAAGGACAGAGAGTGTTCCATAAAATATTGGATAAGTTTTGCCATACATTTTCCTTTCATTAACATATTAAGATACAGTAAAATATGGTAAGCCTAAGAAATACCAAATAGATTGATTTTCTTGCTGACGTGTCTTTTCTATGAAATATTGTACAGTTTCAGGCATTAACAGTTTATTTTTATCAAAATATTAGGCCTGAGAAATTCTTAATAGACATTATTTACTTGCCAAACAACTAGGCTAGAATTGGATATGTCTTTCCTAATAAGAACTAATGGATAGTTTTTGGCATTTCTTTCACTCAATATATTTTCCTTTCCTCAAAATATTAAACATGTCTACCGGTAAATCATTAGACACCTTTAAATAAGCCTAAGAAAATCCAAATAGACATTCTTTCCTTGCCCATCAGCTTGGTTAATTTTTTTAAAATTTTTTTTTTATCAAAATAATTGTTAGAAACCTTTAAATAAGCCTGAGAAACTGAAAATAGACTTTCTTAAGTTGCCTCAAAAGGCCTTGATATATTATTTTCTTTGATGTATTAGTAAGTTCATAGCCTTTTTTCCTTACATAATCTTAATGTAAAAACCTGCATGGTTGAAACTTTTAGAAACAGTCTGAAAGTAAAAAAAACACTTCAAGTAAAAATAGAACAAACTGGCATTTTAAACACTATCTTGCTATTGGACACCAAATACGAAATGTAAAAAGCAAACGAAAAATAATATTGCTATACGTGACTGTACAAGATTTTACAGAATTCGAATGTTGAATTCAGGTTGTCTAAAACGTTTTACATTCCTTTCAAAGCATTGTGGGTATGATAAAAGAGGTTGGATATTGTAAAAACTTCTAAAATATGTGACAGATACATTTTACAGTAAATCATCCCTGCCTGGTTTTGGTGGCATTTCCATGCAGGAGTTTTTTTTTAGTTCCTTAACCCTTTCCCTCATATAGACTCAACAGGTACCACATAAAGCCTGATCTGCAGAAAACCACGGTTAAACCTTACCAAATTTAATTAAAAAATCCTCATTTCCAGACCACTGAGGAGCAGCGAACAGCATAAAACCTGATCAGCCTGCGAGTTACTCGCAGGCTGATCTGGTTTTATGCTGTTCACATAGGTCTTTTCATGGTGTCCTCTATGAGGGAAAGGGTTAATAATATTTTTTTACAGGAAGCTTGCTATTTTTACTAAGTTCATTTACAATACTATATTTAGAGAGATACGTAGTATTTACATTTATTTAATATGCAAGAAGCATCAGTTTGGAGACTTGGAGACATAACGTCATGGAAGAGGAACTTGAAACATCCAGCTGAATTGAAAACAAGATGTAATCAAGGAAGACAATCCCAAACTGAGTATGAAGCTTTAAAGCTAATCTTCTTAATTTTTTTTTTTTTTCATTTTTATGTGGATTCAAAAGCAAGTTTGTTCAATTTATACTCATTCCTCTCAACAGTTTTTGGATAGAACTAGTACTTAAGGGTGCCATGGTCCACTGGTAATGTACCTTACTGCAGATCTGAAGGTTGTGGGTTCAAACCCCATTAGAGGGCAGGGTTTTTCATGACCTTCCTAGGCACTTAGTATTGGTCCAACCCAGGAACCATCTTTCCATAGATGAAATTTTATTTCAGTAGCATAAGTAGAACAGGAGTTATGAAATTTCACTTCAGTACTATAAGTAGAAGAGGAGTAACATCTTCTGGACAGAATGTGTAAAATAAAGAAGTGTTATAATGAATAGTGAGTAACTGAGTTTTATAAAAGGAGCATGTTATAAAGGAATACATTGTAATGGAGCATTTTATAATGGAATGCATTGTAATGGAACATTTTATAATGGAATGCATTGTAATGGAGCATTTTATAATGGAATGCATTGTAATGGAACATGTTATAATGGAATGCACTGTAATGGGGCATTTTATAATGGAATGCATTGTAATGGAACATGTTATAATGGAATGCACTGTAATGGAACATTTTATAATGGAATGCATTGTAATGGAACATGTTATAATGGAATGCACTGTAATGGAGCATTTTATAATGGAATGCACTGTAATGAAGCATGTTATAATGGAATGCATTGTAATGGGGCATTTTATAATGGAATGCATTGTAATGGAACATGTTATAATGGAATACACTGTAATGGGGCATTTTATAATGGAATGCACTGTAATGGAGCATGTTATAATGGAATACACTGTAATGGAACATTTTATAATGGAATACACTGTAATGGAGCATTTTATAATGGAATACACTGTAATGGAACATTTTATAATGGAATGCATTGTAATGGAACATGTTATAATGGAATACACTGTAATGGGGCATTTTATAATGGAATGCATTGTAATGGAACATGTTATAATGGAATGCATTGTAATGGAACATGTTATAATGGAATACACTGTAATGGAACATTTTATAATGGAATACACTGTAATGGAACATTTTATAATGGAATACACTGTAATGGAACATGTTATAATGGAATGCATTGTAATGGAGCATGTTATAATGGAATGCACTGTAATGGAGCATTTTATAATGGAATGCATTGTAATGGAACATTTTATAATGGAATACACTGTAATGGAACATGTTATAATGGAATGCATTGTAATGGAACATTTTATAATGGAATGCATTGTAATGGAACATTTTATAATGGAATGCATTGTAATGAAGCATGTTATATTATAACGGGATGCACTGTACTGGAGCATGTCAAAATGAATCTATTTTAATGAGGTTTGCTCATGTATTGTTTCCAACTCAAATTTGTTTAAATTCACATCATAGTGCTATATTCATGCACAATATACTACATTATGAAACTGAATAAATACCTATGTTAATGAACATATCAATGACAAAGAAAAGCCTCTTACAGATCTAAAAAATTAAATGAAGGGTTGATAAATTTCATATCAGATCTCTTTTAACCTTAATATAACTGTTAACTTTCCTTGTAATGAAAAGATTAAGCCTAGGCGCTTATTAGGTACATAATACTAGCATGAAATCAGTTTCAACCCTATCTTTTATTTGCATATTGAGGGCTGACTGTGAAATATTTAAGGTGCATATAGAAATAGAAGGAAATGGAAGAGTTTTGTGGTCGACCCTCAAACTATTTAAAAATCAATCCTTAACTTGTAGAGACTTCAACTACTGTTTTAAAAGACTTATTGAATAAGTTGTGAAGTTGCATTAACTTATTGTTTACCTGGAATAAAAAAAAAACACTTGGCAAGTGCATGTCAAAATATTCAAACTGTGAATGATAAAAGCACTTAAAAGTCAATAAAACAGTGTCTCCTTAGTTTGAACATATCTATTTTACGTTGATTCTTAACTGCAAGTTCTTACAACTTATATTAATCCATTTCAACAGTTCCTGGAATGTACCAGTAATTTGTTCCTTAGAAAGTCATGAACTTGGAGGCTCTTTTGCTCAGAGTCTATACAGGCTTGCATGCATTTACTATAAATTTTGCACAATCACTTGATGGACCATAATCAGAATTTAATGATGGATGAATTACCTTAAATGCATTCAGACACTAGATATATTCAATCAATAGAACAAAAAATCAGGTTTCAATTGTTGGCTTCTCTCTCTCTCCCTCTCTCTCTCACTCTTACTCTCTCTCATTTAATTTAATGTGATTGACTTGTTCCAGTATGTTATATGTTTACCTGCAATTTGTCCCTTATTAAAACCCTGCTGTTTTTAGTACATTCAGTGCTTTGATTACAAATGGGGGTTGTATCAAATGACCCCTTGATATTTAAATATACTAAGAGACAAATTAATCTTTTAAATATCTGGGGTCATTTTGAAAAGCTGGGGTCAAAATGGATAATTCTGTGAGTAAGGGAAAGCACAGCTTGCTGCTATGAATATATTTCATTTGATCTTTGAAAAAGGTAAAAGAGTTGGGGGGGGTCTTTCATTGAAGGGGGAGCCATTTATTTAGTGAAATGGGGTACCTGCTTTTATTGTCCACATAGAATTTTTCAAATAAAAATTTGCAAAAGAATCACTTTTAATTTAGTTACAAAACAATGGCTGAAAATAGAAACAAAACTTCTCAAAGTCTAAAATGTTTTTAAGTATAAGTGACACAGTATAGCTGGAAGACATGTGCATTGTCTTGGTCTAAACATTATCATCACCCTGTAGCATGGAAATAAAATATTTATGACTTTCAAGTTTAGTTTGACTACATAATTACCTCTACATAATTACAGACACATATCTTGTTATTTCAGCCTACCTTAGTTAAAAGCTATCCAAATTCTAGCTAGCATCTTAACTTAACCCTAAGCAATACTTAAATCTGAAAGACATATTTAATCAAATTTGTTTCCCTTCTAATATTGCCAAAATATTGTATTGTTAAATTAAGGTAACCATTGATGTCAAAACAGGCATAAATTTGAATATTTTGTTAAACAAGAAATGTGTTCCTTTCTTATTTAAGACTTAAAGTACAATATTTAATGGTAAGTATTGTTGATAAAATTCGATAATTTGGACAGCTTTGTCAGTATACCATTGTTGCTTAATGCTCCATTAAGAGTACCATCGTCCATAGTAACATACAAAACTGCAGATCAAAGGTTGTGGGTATGAACCCAGGTAGAGCCAAGGATTTTTTAAGACCTTCCAAGGTGCCAAGTACTGGTCCAATCCAGGAACTGTCAAAAACGATTTGTATAAGTTACATATTTATGAACTTGTTTCCAAAACAACCTTTAAATGAATAAATCTACATAAATAAGAAATAAAATGTTGCTAAATAACCAACCAAACATATGAATTTCATAATTATTTACTAAAAACATCATGTTTACAAGATATACAGACTACCCAAACATAATGGAAAACGTTAGCAAATCATAAATAATTCCATAAATAATAAAATACATTTTATTCATCTTCAGACAGTCTTATTAGGCTTTTCAATAATGCTTCTGTAATTTGTATTACTTGACAAATCCAGGAAAACATAACAGAAAAGATTGCCTTGTATATCCGATATGGTATACCCATAAATCTTGATGCATTCACACAAGAAAACATTGATTTGGTACAGATACTTTACGTTTTAACCGCAGGAAATGGCACTAAGATTTTTCGTAGATAGAAAATCAATTTACAAGAAGATCTGGTACATTTTGTGCTATATGATTAAACATATACAGGCCACAGAAATCATCTGTATTGCTTTTTATCTCATGAATATTCATAAACATATAATTTATGACTTGATGAATAGTAATTAACTGAGCTTTAAGTGGTATACAGATAAAATAACTATGGGTTTTCTTTGCCATTCAGACTGTTTGTTTGTTGGGTAAAATGCCCACCGACAATATTTCAGTCATTTGGAGACAATGTCTACTTAAGACAGATATAGTGCTGCCACACTGAAGTATCATGCCATAGACATGTGGCATGATACCACACCCAGTCACATTATCCTGACACTGGGCCAACCAGTCCTGGAACTATCCTTATATACTGAGTGCCAAGCAAGTCCTGAGTAGAAAACTCTAAAATGAACAGTTTTTGTGGGATTTCATATTTGTAGATAAAATCCAATATGAAATTAACCAAATTTAATGTCCCACAAAAATTAGTGACTTCACAGTATGTCTATTACCGTAAATGTAATACATTTGGGGTCACAATGAAAATTTAGTAACAAACTCTTTAAGAACTGCGCATTATATTATGTTTAAATTTCATTTACAGAAAAATTGCAATCACAGACCAAGGTATCTTGCCTACCAAGTTCTTTGCAGAGAAGCAGATGGAAAATAGTCTTAGTTTTTATTTTTATCCTGCTATCATCTGAGTATTTTATTTTTCTACTACAAGTTTAAAGTAGGACTAGGAGTCAACATGAAAAAAAAATAATTAAAAATTTTTATTCAGTAATTAATTGATTTTAGCAGTACATAAATAATATTCAATGATTCATACGGAGGAAAACAAGCAATTTTTTGACAATGATTTACTGCTTAATTGATTCTTCATTATATTAACTAGACTAGACTAGACAAAGATCAAACGGCCAATTTTGACGGATGGGAGCATACAACCTTAAACGCATCATTCATTAGATATAAATGCTTTACTGAACCCAAGATGTTTATGACTTGCGTAAATATGCACTGCAAAGCTTTATTTTCCATATCATGAATATGTAACCTTTAATTGTGTACTTAAGTGATTAATTGTCCGCATATTTACATAATAGTTTCTCAGCAATGAAATATTAGATAACCGTGGCTAATGTCATACAGTTTAACAAGTGCTTCCATAACTACCTTTAAACAAATCAACTTTTAGATATCTGACTCCCATGTGATCTTGTAATAGTTCTAATCGTCTGCTAACTTTAAATTTACATTGTTTCCATGTGTAATCCCAAGATGCTGACAGTTTTAATTATTCATGTGTCTCTCACGTAGTCATGAATATTTTAACCCTTTCCCTCATATAGACTCATTTTGACGCACTCAATAGGTACCACATAAAGCCTGATCTGCAGAAAACCACAGTTAAACCTTACCAAATTTAATTATAAAGTCCTCATTTCCAGACATGAGGAGCATGCGAACAGCATAAAACCTGATCAGCCTGCGAGTTACTCGCAGGCTGATCTGGTTTTATGTTGTTCGCATAGGTCTTTTCATGGCGTCCTCTATGAGGGAAAGGGTTAAAGTATATTTTATAGTACAGTTAAACCTGTTTTCAGTCACCCTGCATTTTAATATTACAAATTTGAGCCTGAGATTGTACTTAACCCTTTCCCTCATAGAGGACACCATGAAAAGACCTATGCGAACAGCATAAAACCAGATCAGCCTGCGAGTAACTCACAGGCTGATCAGGTTTTATGCTGTTCGCTGCTCCTCAGTGGTCTGGAAATGAGGACTTCATAATTAAATTTGGTAAGGTTTAACTGTGGTTTTCTGCAGATCAGGCTTTATGTGATACCTATTGAGTGCATCCAAATGAGTCTATATGAGGGAAAGGGTTAAGTATTTTCGAGAACATGGTGTCTGATAACAACAACATAGCGGCAACAGATGGAACAAAACACTGGTATGAAAACAGATTCCCCTGCTATATCTGGAATACAAAATGACGCTAACAGGCTGAGTAACGACAAATGATCAAAATAGTCCAATACTGATTCCACACTTGGAGAAGTTTTTAACTGAAATTTTATGACACTTCATTGGTATTTCATATCATATCATGATGTACTGTTCATTATACATATAGTAGGGATCAATAAATATGTTATTTCAGGTACAGAGGGCAGCTGGGTAAAACTTTTGACCTTGAATAAGACAGCTGGAATATTTCTGGCATGAAAAATCTATTGAACCTTGGACAGGATTAAAACACAGATGTTAGTGGCTGAGTTACTTAAGTCTAAGGCTTGGCTTTTCATCTTCAAATAAAGGCTGTTACGTATGTGGGTGTATACCAATTACCTCATGAATATTCATGCACAAATTTATAACTTAAGGTAAAGTCCCTGTAATGGTTCCGCTACGTCTTAGACCATTTGACCTCTACCAAGATAACCAAGGTACCCTAAACCTTGGTTATCTTTATGAAAGGCTATGGGGTACGAAATGCAGCAGAACCATTACAGAGACTTTACCATAATCACTCTAAATACTAATCAACAAAAGTTTAAAAGATAAACTTATCCCTTTCCCTCATAGAGGACACCATGAAAAGACCTATGTGAACAGCATAAAACCAGATCAGCCTGCGAGTAACTCGCAGGCTGATCAGGTTTTATGCTGTTCGCTGCTCCTCAGTGGTCTGGAAATGAGGATTTTGTAATTAAATTTGGTAAGGTTTAACTGTGGTTTTCTGCAGATCAGGCTTTATGTGGTACCTACTGAGTGTGTCAAAATGAGTCTATATGAGGGAAAGGGTTATGAAACAAAGAGTTTATATCTTTGCTATGGAGACTGTGTGGGATCTTGGCTACAAAACTGTATGAGCATGATCAGGGTTAGTATTGATCATGGTCTGCTCTGTTTAATGGCAAAATGTGTCTATATGAATTAAATGGTTAAACATGCTGACATGATCAAAAGGGGTCTAGATTTTATGGAATTAATTGGAAGGTAATTTTTAGAGTGCCAAACCTATGCAGAAGACCAAATGTATAGTTGAATTGAACAATAAATTCCATCTACAACCAAAGTCTTGAGGTCATTTGTTTCATCTTTTTACATACATTGTCTAGGGGCAGCCTGAATGACTGGGTATCCAAATGTTGTGAGTCGGAGCCCTGATGGGACAAAACACTTTCATGACTCTCCCAGGCACAAAATACTGGTCCAACCCAGGAGCAGTCAAAAGAGACTAGTCTCAGATCTAAGAGCTTGTTTCCCCAACAGACAGAAATGGAATAAGTTTAAATTGTCTGAGACAATGACCTTGACATTGAACATGAATACCAAGACTGGTCATAAGAAATAAGAATTATGCATTCCAGACCTCAGTAATTATACTGATAACTGTAAGCATGGCAATTATATCATGGTGTTACTTTTGATCATCATCGCTATAAGCAACGTACCTGTCCAGACTTTAGCAGCAAATATAGACCTGTCTTTACCAGACATGGCTAGGTCAACTGCCCATGAACAGAATAACAAACAAAATCATGCTTTTTGTGTAAACTAGGTCAACTGTTGACAACCTATTTAATTTATCTCCCAACAGTAACCTTAATGTAGAAAACAAGCTTATACATAAACATGAACTCAGATTGTTTTATTTGAGATATAATAATTACTTATATAAAATGACATTTTTAACACATTTATAGGATTTGTTATTATATACAACACATACAATGTGATAGTTTTGAAGTTGTATGTTCAGATCTTTTATTTTTTTTACTCTCTGGAAGCCTTTATGTTTAATGTACGTATGAAATTAGCTTATTGGTTCCAGAATCAGTTTAATAGAGACAGAAAATATAGGTCACTGAAATTTCCTGTTTCTCTAAATCAGCATGCTTGGTATAAACCTTTCAGTATATTCAACTTATTTCTTTATACATGTACAATGATTGGAAAATAAATTCTACCAGTCTATACTGATCCAATTCAACATGTCCTGGGTTGGACCAGTACTTTGTGCCCAGGTAAGTCATGAAAGATTCTAGACTCTAACATGGTTCAAACCAACAACCCTCAGATCAACAGTAATGTACATACCAACCAGGGCTGTTTTCTATCTAAGTCTCTTGGCTGGCCACACTTAGATTTAAACTAAGGACATGGTTCAATAGAAGTGCATAATGCACTGTGTGGATTGCATAGTTGCAAGTTCAGTCCCAATTATGATAAACTATCTTCAATAACTTTACAAAGCCCTAAATACTGGTCCAACACAAGAACTGGCAGGACTGTCATGTTTCCCAACTGATGTAAAGAAAGAAATGGTTAATTTAATTTCAGCTTCACATGATTTTCAATCTTGTCTTTGTTGTTGGAATAAATAAATGTTAAGGTTGTGGGTGCGATCCCTAGCTAAGACATACTATACCCTTTGCTTGGTGTTCATCCCGGAAGTTCCAGGACTGGTTGATCCAGTGTCAGGATAGTGTGACAGGGTGTGGTATCATGCCACAGGTCTACGGTGTGATACCATAGTGTACTGGCAACTTTATCTGCCTCATGTAAACATAGTCTCCAAATGACTGAAATGCTGTCGGTGGGAGCAATAAACCAAAGAAAACAAACATATATAATATTATCTAAAACAGCTGCTATTTAAGTGGCATAATAGCTGCACAAAAGAGATGTATTGATTGCAGTATAACTGTTTCCTTTTCCATAACTAAACGAGGACAATTCTGACACCCTTTATTTCAGGCTTTGCCTGCGCTCAACCAAGACTTCCTGCTATAAATACATGTATGAAAACTTATGGTCGGAAAATGTGAAAGTGGTCATCTAGACTTGGACCCTAAATGAAATATTATACTAAGAGGTGACCCATGTGTCCTAACAGGCAACAAATATCCTTTCCCATACAAGAACAATGTGAAAATATATATAGGATCTCAGGATGTTTCAGGATACCATTGGGATTCAATAGCCCACCTGAAATGTTCCAGGTTCCATTTAGGATTCAATAGCCCACCTGTGATCCTGGTTTGGATTCATTTAGGATCCCATTCCTCAATTTGGATCCTAATTTGGAATTATCCTGGGTCTTGTTGTAACCAACCTTGGATCAAACCTTGGGTACTGTAGTGAATCAACAGTGTGCAAAACAGGAAAGGATGGGACGGAATGGCATTCTATGGGACAGGACAGGGATCAACTGATGATACGTTCAACATGAATGATTCAAATTTATTATGTACTAACAGTAAGGGGATAACAATACACATTTTGCATGGCATATTCACAGATATTTATTACTATACCCTGAAGGGGAACAAACTTCATAAAGTCAGTAAATATGCTGAAAATTTCTTCAATATTATAAGGAATGTTTATACCATCAAATTTAATTCTAAAACATGAAAAGGAATTTCTCTGACATGTCCCAATATTGGTATTTAAGGCACCTTTATTACGTTCTTGAGTTTTCAGTCAATATTTTGATGACAGATTTCAAGGTATAACACAAAATGGCTGCTAGCATCAACTACATATTTCACAAACCATGCATTATTTGCCTTTAGAGATGCACTATTCAGATAAACTTGCTGTTTAAACGTATTATGTCTGCGAATAGAATTTATCATTGAACTGCAGAGAAGACCTAGGGTGTTGGTTTCTTAGCATAATGATGTATTAACAGATAAAGGAATTACGTTTACAGGAGATGTTTCGAATAATACGGGCCTAGCTTTTCATGTATGTGTCAAGGGTTCAGCCCAAAACTATTCTAACTAGATACTAAGAAAATTTTACCAGAGAAGCCTCCCCCTCCAACACAGACTAGGACTTCAGGTATTCCATCCATCATTAATTTATAATCATGGTCCTTCAAATACTTAAAAATACTTTAGAATACAGTGTAAATTTATGCATCCAATGACTTAAAGTAATAGGCTCTTTTGCTCAAAGTCTATAGAGGCTTGCTTTTAATATAAAATTCCCATGATCACTTGATGAACCATGATAAAAAATTGAATGATGGATGGATTACCTTAATGCATCCTAGTTTTTCTGTACATAAAAAATAAATCTAACATTTTAAAAAAGAAAAATCAACAATTTTCATATACAGATAATAGAGGCAGCGTCTACTATTAGACATAAAAGATTTGGAATATAAACTGTAAACATAAATTGTACTTATTTTTTTACATTGATTCCCCTCTGTATGGCTCACTAATAATGCTTGGAACTGAGTCTCAGATATTAATGTTTTCTACAATTGTTCTATTTCACTAAACAAAATAAATTACCCTATGACTCTTTCAAAACACATGCAATTTAAGGTTACAGAACAAGCTATCATGCAGTACTGATTAAACATTCCCTAATACTTTTATCTATTTGCTCAAAAGTGTTATTTCTGCAACAAATTTCAGCACATATAGTGTTTTGGGTATTGCCTCATTCAAGGGAAAAACATTAACTTTTTTTTTTACTTCAAAAAAAAAGAAAAGAGATAAACATATTACCCTGTTAAAACTGTCGAAGATTTGGGATTAAACCCCATTAACCCTTTCCCTCATAGAGGAAACCATGAAAAGACCTATGCGAACAACATAAAACCAGATCAGCCTGCGAGTAACTCGCAGGCTGATCAGGTTTTATGCTGTTCGCTGCTCCTCAGTAGTCTGGAACTGAGGTTGCAAAAAAACCAAAAAACTCCATGATTAAGCACCCTCCCATCGAACTCATCCACAGGGACTGGATTCTTCAACAGATTTTAGATACCTATTGTGATTTGATTGGTACATTCAAGGACTAAACTTTAAAGAGGAACTTTTTTTTTGATAGTTCAAGGATTGGGTGCATTTATGTTAACAAAGTACCTAGCTCAAATTCCACCAACAATACTTAACCCTTTCCCTCATATAGACTCATTTTGATGCACTCAATAGGTACCACATAAAGCCTGATCTGCAGAAAACCACAGTTAAACCTTACCAAATTTAATTATAAAGTCCTCATTTCCAGACCACTGAGGAGCAGCGAACAGCATAAAACCTGATCAGCCTGCGAGTTACTCGCAGGCTGATCTGGTTTTATGTTGTTCGCATAGGTCTTTTCATGGTTTCCTCTATGAGGGAGAGGGTTAAAGTTAAGTAATACTTTAGTACTTAGAGCCAAACATAGTAATTAAATGTTTCTCTAATAAAAGTACCCAAATATTTAATACGAAATATTGAAGTTTCTGACTAAACTGACATACATGATATTACCTTAATGATTAGCCATATTTGCTTAGAAATAAGATATTTGGGTATTTTCATTAAAGAACAAGAGCTGTCAGAGGACAACACGCTCGACTATTCAAAATGCTTGTTGGTAAATCAAATGAAATCTATTTCAATTATTGCCCTTCACATACCCTGTACATAATAATAGTCAAAAATTATATACCTTGATAGTCTGATACCCCTTAATATTTTTATGATGTCTAAAATCAATCCTATGCCTAGTTACTGAGACATAAGCACAATAACACTGTGCATGCAAAACTTTAACCAAAAATCCAAGTTAGAAAAGGGCCATAATTTGTATAAAATTCAGTCCAAAAGTTATCCTCCTTAGTTTTCTGATGCCCCTGAAGACACTCCTTAACTTTCTAGTCAATTCCACAAGCAATTTCTGAGATATAAGCTGGATAGTTGCTTGAATGCAAAAATTTAACCAAAATTTTAAGTGAAAAGGGGGTCATAATTTTTAATATATTCCATCAAGTGTTATCTTCCTTTATAGTATGATACCCCTAAACATATTAAAGATGTTTCAAATCAATCCCATGCCTGGACTCTGAGATATAAGCATGAAAGTACCTTGCATGCAAAACTTTAACCAAAATTTCTAAGTTTAAAAAGGGGCCATAATTTGTAATATATTCCATCAAAAGTTATCTACCATGAAAGTATGATACTCCTAAACATATTAAAGATGTTTCAAATCAATCTTATGCCTGGATACTAAGATATTAGCATGAAAGTACCTTGCATGTAAAACTTTAACAAAATGTTTTAAGTTAAATAGGGGCCATAATTTGAAACATATTCTATCAAGAGTTATCTACCATGAAAGTATGATACCCCTAAACATATTAAAGATGTTTCAAATCAATCCAATGCCTGGATACTGAGATATTAGCATGAAAGTACCTGCATGCAAAACTTTAACCAAAATTTCTAAGTTAAAAAGGGGCAATAATTTGTAACCTATTCCATCAAGAGTTATCTACCATGAAAGTATGATACCCCTAAACATATTAAAGATGTTTAAAACCAATCCCATGCCTGGATACTGAGATATAAGCATGAGAGTATCTTGCATGCAAAACTTTAACCAAAATTTCTAAGTTAAAAAGGGGCCATAACTTGTAATATATTCCATCAAGAGTTAGCTACTTTGGTTGTCTGATGCCCCTAAACATATTCATAAACTTTCAAGTCAATACCATGAATGGTTATTGAAATACAAACTAAATAGTAGCTTGCACGCAAAACTTTAACCAAATTTTCTATTGCATGCAAAACTTTAACCAAAATGTCTAAGTTAAAAAGGGGCCATAATTCATATTAAATTCAGTCAAGGGTTATCTACCTTGGTTGTCTGATGCCCCTGAACATATTTATAAACTTTCAAGTCAATACCATAAACGGTTATTGAGATATAAGGTTGATAGTAACTTGCACGCAAAACTTTAATCAAAAGCTGCAACGCCAACGCCGACGCCGACGCCAGGGTGACTACAATAGCTCTCATATTCTTCGAATAGTCAAGCTAATAAAAAATGATAAAATTTGACTCTAAGTATTTCTTAGCGCTAAGTAATGTTGGTGGGATTCGAGCCTGGATTGGTTACCTGATTTTTCTCTACAAAATGGTAAGGGTGCTTTGAAAAGGAATTATACGGTAGTTCTATTTTCTTCCCAAAATGAATTATGTACATTCTTCGCAGTGTGAAATTACGTACTATCTGCAATAAGCAACTAGACCATCCTCCAGCAGCATTACACTTTAATAGCTTTAGCACATCTTAAAATAACAGTTTGCCATTTAACAGAAGAAAATCAGAAACAAATTGGCCATCCTGGGGGCCGTCTAGGATAGCATACCGTAATAACTGTGCAGTTTCAAACACCAATCAATGATGCTTGTTTATGCCTCTGCATTTGCTTGTTTGTTTGCACTTTTAAATATGTACTTATTGTTCTTTTTTTTTTTTTTTTAAATATGGAAGCTAACCCAAGTAAGGTGAAGCTAAGGGCAGGGTTAAGTTCTATATTTGATTATACATGTATTTGCATTGTGTGTGTGTGTGTTTTTTGTTTTGTTTTGTTATTGATCATGTTGTTTTCATTATATCGGGTTTTTGCATTATATTGGAATTGGCATAATATTGGTGTTTGTTTATATTGGTGTTTGTTTTATATTGGTGTTTGTGTTATAATGGTGTTTGTGTTATATTGGTGCTTGTGTGATATTGGTGTATGTGTTATACTGGTGTTTGCATAATATTGGTGTATGTGTTATATTGGTGTTTGTGTTATATTGGTGCTTGTGTTATATTGGTGTTTGTGTTATATTGGTGTTTGCATAATATCAGTGTTTGTGTTATATTGGTGTTTGTGTTATATTGGTGTTTGTGTTATATTGGTGCTTGTGTTATATTGGTGTTTGTGTTATATTGGTGTTTGTGTTATATTGGTGTTTGCATAATATCAGTGTTTGTGTTATATTGGTGTTTGTGTTATATTGATGTTTGTGTTACATTGGTGTTTGCATAATACTGGTACTGGCATTATATTGGTGCTGCATGCTGTAATGCCTGTCTACACTGTAAATATGTTAAATTGATAATATTATAACAATAATCCTGTGGTCATGGAAAAAGTTTTAAGATCCAAAACAAAACAAAAATGTTCATATCTGCTCATTTGCATAAGTGAAATAAAATTGAATATTAAATGAAAAGGTGGCAAAAATGTCATTCATAGGCATGAAACCCTTTTTTTGTGACCCAAGTTTTTATGATGAATTTTCCAATTAACACACACCAAAAAAAGAAAATCTATGCATAATACAAGTGTGTATAGACTCATTTAATGCCTTGGCAAACAGAGCAGACCCAGATCAGACCAGACAACCCCTACAGGGTCTTCTCTGTTTTGCACATACAATATTGTAGCAGCTCGAATCCTACACAATCTAGAGATTGCACATACAATATTGTAGCAGCTCAAATCCTACACAATTTACAGATTGCACATACAATATTGTAGCAGCTCAATCTACCAATCTAAGATTGCACATACAATATTGTAGCAGCTCAAATCCTACCCAATCTACAGATTGCACATACAATATTGTAGCAGCTCAAATCATATCCAATCTACAGATTGCACATACAATATTGTAGCAGCTCAGATCCTACACAATCTACAGATTGCACATACAATATTGTAGCAGCTCAAATCCTACACAATCTACAGATTGCACATACAATAATGTAGCAGCTCAAATCCTACACAATCTACAGATTGCACATACAATATTGTAGCAGCTCAAACCCTACACAAATCTGCAGATTGCTCATACAATACTGTAGCAGCTCAGATCTACACAATCTGCAGACTGCATATACAATATTGTAGCAGCTCAAATTCTACACAATCTGCATGGCAAAGAAAATCCATTATTTCGCATTTCATTAGAGTTAAGAAAATTAATTTTCATCAGTCATAAATTTGTATATGAATATTCATGAAGTCAAGGGTTGACAACTGAAGTATCATTAAACAGTTAAATTACTGGATTCAATAGGAAATATCTTTAAAAATTTGCTTGCAGTAGTTCTGGATATATATGCATGCCTTCAAGCACTCTAATTATGTGTCAATGAATAATTCACAAACTCGTCAGTGATGAAGTCACAGTTGAGGCTATAACATTTGATGTACATGCAACTCAAGTATGTCTGTAAAGGTTAATGGAGTTTACTCCATGAAAAACGTGCCGGACCTGAGCTCTCTCTTCCATAAGATATCAGAAAATATACAATACAGCTCCATAAGGTAATACATAACAGTGTAGCTTCATTGTAACATTCTATTTGGTTTTCAAGTATATATACAGTCTAGCTCCATTCATTGATATGTTTGCGATCAAAGTCCAGATGCATTGCAAATGGACCAAAAATAAAGCATTATAATGGAGCTGCACTGTATCTAGACATGGGCCCAAAATATAGCATTATAATGGAGCTGCACTGTATCTAGACTTGAGCCTCAAATATAGCATTATAATGGAGCTGCACTGTATCTAGACTTGGGACCCCAAATATAGCATTATAATGGAGCTGCACTGTATCTAGACTTAGGCCTAAAATATAGCATTATAATGGAGCTGCACTGTGTCTAGACACGGGCCTAAAATATAGCATTATAATGGAGCTGCACTGTATCTAGACACGGGCCTAAAATGTAGCATTATAATGGAGCTGCACTGTATCTAGACACGGGCCTAAAATATAGCATTATAATGGAGCTGCACTGTATCTAGACACGGGCCTAAAATATAGCATTATAATGGAGCTGCACTGTATCTAGACTTGGGCCTTAAATATAGCATTATAATGGAGCTGCACTGTGTCTAGACACGGGCCTAAAATATAGCATTATAATGGAGCTGCACTGTATCTAGACTTGGGGCTTAAATATAGCATTATAATGGAGCTGCACTGTATCAAGATTTGGGCCTAAAATATAGCATTATAATGGAGCTGCATTGTATCTAGACATGGGCCCTAAATATAGCATTATAATGGAGCTGCACTGTATCTAAACCTGTACCCCGAAACAGCACCATATCTAGACTTGAATCCCAAATACGGACCCCAAATATAACATTATAATGGAGCTGCCCTGTATATCTGACATAATCCTTTCTTGTCAATTGTGAAATAAGTTCTCACAACTTATACTACTCCCTTCCAACAATTCCTTGACTAGACCTGAGTATCCCCAACATGTATCATCTTTTGTAAAAGATAATCACACCTCAATGAGGGTCAAACCTCCAACCATTCAATATGAAGTCAATGGCAATGCCTTTACAAACGAGTAGATCAAGAAAAGGGTCTCCTCTGTTTGCACTTTCAATACTGTAGCTCAGATTCTTTACTGTCTGCATGGCAAAGAAAATGTCCATGTGACATATACCATTTAAGGCAATCCATCCATCATTAAATTGTGATCATGGTCCATCAAGTGATTATGGGAATTTTACAGCAAATGCAAGTCTTTATAGACTTTGAGCAAAAGAGCCTATAACTCAAAGTCAATGGATGCTTGCATCTGCACTGAAGTCTTTTAAAGCATTTGGAGGTCCATGGTTATAATTTAATGATGGATGGATTACTTTAAAGTTCAATAAAATGATACTCAACAAGTCATATATTTGCACATGAATAAATTCATGATGTATAAGGTTAAAAAAAGTATCTGTTTACAAAACATATTCAAACTGATCGATCATATCATTCATCGTTCTATAACTCTTATTGAGCATGTCTTCAAATTTCTGATCTATTCTTTTAATGTCCTTGTACAATCCATTTTCAGAAAAACTGGATTTCTAGAAAAATAGGAAGGGCTTTTATGGCTGATCTGAAACATTTGCCTGAGAAATAAATCTCAGTCACAGCAGTATCATTCCCATTCTTCTCTGGTTATTAACCATAAAACCAATCCTCATTTTTTTGCCACAATTCACAATGGCATTATTATATGATGGTTTTGAATAGAATGCTTCGTTGTATTGCTTAAAATGGCTGACTGTCTGATAAACATATATAGATTAATAAAAACTGACACTATTTTTTATGAACTAATGGGATTTTTGCATTTACACATATACAGTCAAATGCTTTAAGTGCAACTGTATATTTTTTATTTTGCTGACATAAATAATTGTTTATTACGGACCTTAGGGAATTTTGTGAGTATATTTATTTGCAGATTCATGGTCTGGAAAACTTGAGGCCTACTATAATAACAATTTTCATGAGGGTTGACATTTGTGGATAAACCCACCACCCATGAAAATACATGACTCTGAAATAACCTTTGTTCTGTCCTTGTTGACAATCAGGTCAGTCAAGAAAGGGTCAGACAAGTAGTGTCGAGGTTGTGTTTGTTGAGGTTGTGTCTGTCAAGGTTGTGTTGGTCAAGGTTGTGTCGTGTTTGTTGAGGTTGTGTCAGTCGAGGTCATGTTGGTCAAAGCTGTGTCAGTTAAGGTTGTGTTGGTCAAGGTCATGTTGCTCAAGGTCAAGTTGGTCAAGGCTGTCAGCTGAGGTCGTGTTGGTCAAGGTCATGTTGGTCAAAGCTGTGTCAGTTAAGGTTGTGTCAGATGAAGTTGTGTCAGTCAAGGTTATATCGGTTGAGGATTAGCGACAGTAATTGTATAAAACTGAAAAGAGTTTCAGTGTTACTGTTTTCTACTATTTTCCAGTCTAGTGTCAAATAAATACAATTGTACATTTGACTAATACTATTGTATTTTCACATTACATACACTGTAACATTGCGCAGATACAGCCTGATGCCTGTCACTATGGAAACATGATTGTAAAAAAAACAATGGTAATGTCATGGTTCTAAACTGGTCGAAAATAAGTTTATTACATGTTAAGCTACTTTTTGTAAGCATGATTAACCAAATGGGCACATCTAGCAAACAAAAAACAAAAAAAACAGAGTTGTCTAAAACTTTCTGACCAGCCCTTGTACATCGTGACTTCTGTTTCTTCTTCCTGTATCCTCAACAGCGTATCTATTTAACATCTCTTTGAACTTTAGTGTGACCCATATTATGGGATTACTAAGAACATTCTGTTCAGAAATAAACTTTCACTGACAGACCCTTTTTAGGGCTAGTCATCATCAAAATTTATGTGGCAGAAACTTATAACATACTTGCATGCGAAACAATCTTTTGAGACAAATTTCAAGATGTTTAATTGAATTACAAGAGGACAGACAAAATGTTTATACACGCGAAAGAATGGTTTGCCAATACAATTTTTTCATCTGTGACATCTACAATGGAATTATCTGACAGTTCAAATGGATCTGTGTCTTAACATAGAATTTAAACCTATTGTACACAACATTATCTTGTGAATATTTCATAATCTAAAACCTTGTGTGCGCCAGTATATAATCAACATAAACCCTTTTATTTTCTCTACACTCGAAAGATTTGCAAAAAAAGGTAAAAGGGTCAGACCACAGCTTCTTTAATTTTAGCATTGGTCATTCCCTTCAAGGTGTTTCTACTGTGTCTTATCATAATGCACCCAGGCCTTTTTTTCAGATGTTGGGGAAGGGGTCTTAATATAACATTTTGGGAATAATATTGACGTTTTTTTTCATTAGGAAAAGAAAAATCCTGGAGTACAGTGTAAATCTGGGGAAAACTGCATGAATTTAAAGAATATTTCAGAGGGAAAAAAGGCACCTTTGAACGACCCCTGATAAAGAAGAAAAAAAAACTGGCAACTTTCAAAGTTTTGACAAACAAAAGGTACCTGCATGGTCATGGGAAACGACTTCGGCAAGCATATAATACAGGGATTTTGACAATTTGCCAACAGAGTTGGGAATTAGACTTAAAAAAAATATTTCCCCTAAATATGAATTTACTACTCAAACTTTGCTAAGCACCACCAAATTTTATAAATTACATATCAAAAACTTGTTTAATGCAAAAATCTAAAAAATCCTCAGTCTCAACTTAGAAAGAACATCTTTCTACAAAAAACAAGACCTGGTGGTATTATGGAAAGGTATTTGGGAGCTTTTTAATCAAAAGTAGATCAAAGGTCAAGGTCAACTGCATAATGAAGAGGTCCATCCAGTCAAGCAACTGTCCAGTTATTGAAGCAATCCATTAAAGCATACAAGTTATAGCAGATTAACAAATATGTAAACCAGTTCAGACACTTTTTTCATCAAAAGTAGGTCAAAGGTCAATGTCAACTGCATAATGAAGAGGTCCATCCACTCAAAGTCTATTCACTTAATCAACTGTCCAAATATTGAAGTAATCAATGAAGGACATAGATATTAAAACAGATTTTTTTTTTTTAAAAAAAGGTCAAACTGACTGGACACCTGATGTTTGCCAGGACATATGGACAAAATTTTTCTTGAAAAACCCATCCAAATATGTTATTCATTTATTTTACAAAGCATGTTCATTCACTGACTGAAATTTCAATTGTAGTTTTATTTTCAATTTAAATTCTTTGTGTAAAATTGTGAATAAATGTCAATTGTGAATATTAATTTTGACCCTTTTTATCAATGAAATGATCTATCAAAAAACTGAAATATATTGTATAGGTTCATTACCTTGTAATAATACAATTGTCCATTTTAGTACAAAACTTTACTTTTAAAGGAATGAGAATTTTTTTTTGGGGGGGGAAGAGAATATTATTTGTGCTTAGCAAACTTTAAATAGTATATATAAAACCTTGTAGACGTCTGTTTACAATATAAATATCATGTTTAGATGCTAAGCTAAATACAACTGAAATTAAATCATGCCATTACATGTAAACAAATTGACCAGTGCATTATGCAATACGTTCCAAGCTGGTAAAAATAAAATCTTCAGCCCATTTATACATTATTTCCTCAGTGAAGAGAGAGGAACACTATCTAGAATTGCATAAATGGAATTTTGGACAGACATTGTCACATTTCAAAGGCAGCTGTCTGATTGAAAAGGGTTATACAATAATAGAATACCCATGCTGATTCAAAGTTGCTTGTTTTAAAGGTCACTGAATCGCTTAAAGAGGAAAATATTTTAGCTCCGAAACGATATGCACATTCATGTGCAATGGAATAGAAATTGTTCTTACAAGAGATAATTAAGCGTGTATTTATGCAACGATAAAAGAAACAATTTCTTAATGCTAAAGCCCTATTACATGAGCAAATTAGAAAACAATTGGTGTATATTTCATATTCCCAAGCTTGAATAAACATGATCAATTTACATATAATACTTTGATGTTAAACACAGTGACGCAGTTCATCTTTTGTTTGGGATGAAAATAGTAAATTCAGTCTGGTGGGAATATCCTGTTATCAAAAATGGAATGATGTGGCACCCATGTCCTATTAGCCTAAAAATAGGCTGTCCTGTCTTGGAACTAGATTTACCGTATTACCCCATTAAATGCCCATGAAGTACTGTGATTTTACAAAGGTTTCAAAACAAACCTCTGGTAAACATCATCACCACTTCTACCATCCCTGTTATCATTTCTACATTCAACTTCACCACTCCTAAAATCTCTGTCTCCACTAAACCATCACTCAGCCAGCAGTTTAACCACTATTCCTTTAACACCGCTCAAATCCTCACCACTCAGCCACCCTCAACCATCACTTTTACCACTCAGCTGTCACTTTCACCACTCAGCCACCACTCAACCATCACTTTTACCACTCAACTATCACTTTTACCACTCAACTATCACTTTCACCACTCAGCCACCACTCAACCATCACTTTTACCACTCAGCCACCACCCATTCATTACTTTTACCATTCATCCACCACTCAACTATCACTTTTACCACTCAGCCATCACTTTTACCACCAACCATCACTTTTCCTGAACATCACTTTTATCTCAACCAACACCATCACTTTGACCACCCACCAACCCTTTTACCACACCCAGCCATCAATTTTACCACTGAACAATCACTTTTAATTCTATTACCACCAGCCATCACTTTGACACCAAGCCATCAATTTTACCACCAAGCAATCACTTTTACCACTGAACAATCACTTTTAATTCTTATACCACCCAGCCATCACTTTTACCACCCAGCCATCACTTTTACCACCAAACCATCACACCTTTTTACAATTACTTTTATTAACCAACCACTTTTACCACCCAATTACTTTTATTAATCATACCAACCAGCCATCACTTTTACCACCCAATCATCATTTTTACCACCAAGCCATTACTTTTACCACCCTGCCATAACTTCTACCACTGAACAATCACTTTTATTAATCATACCACCAGCCATCACTTTTACCACCAAAGCATCACTTTTACCACCAAGCCATCAATTTTACAACTGAACAATCACTTTTAATTCTCATACCACCCAGCCATCATTTTTACTACCCAGCCAACACTTTTACCACCAAACTATCATATTTATCACACTGAAAAAATGACGTTTACTTCTAATACCAAACAGTCATAACTTTTACCACCAAGCCATCACTTTTACCACCAAGCCATCACTTTTACCACCCAGCCATCACTTTTACCACCCAGCCATCACTTTTACCACCCAGCCATCACTTTTACCATCCAGCCATCACTTTTACCACCAGTCATCACTTTTACCACCCAGCCATCACTTATACCATTAGGCCATCACTTTTACCACCCAGTCATCACTTTTACCACCAGTCATCACTTTTACCATACAGCCATCACTTTTACCACCCAGCCATCCTTTTTACCACTCATCCATCCCTTTTACCATCTTTTACCACTCATCCATCCCTTTTACCACTCATCTGTCACTTTTACCACCCATCCATCACTTTTACCACTGAACCATCACTTTTACCATTCATCTATCACTTATACCACTCAATTTTTATTTTTTACCACTCATTTGCCACTTTTATCACTCAGCGACCATTCAACCTTTACTTTTACCGCAATCTTATCCCATTTACTATCCTACATGACTTACTTTTGTGATGAAGATGGAGATTAATTTTCAAGCCTATGGAGTTTCATAAAAGCAAAATCTGCCATAAAAGGGATATTTATGAGACATTTTGTTATCCGATGGTATAACCTAGATCTAGAGAAGTCCTTGAGACAGGCATCAAAGAAATAACAGCATAATTTTACAGCTTAAAGCATGCTAGGACATGCAGCCATGAATGAATGATACAGCGTCAATCCATTATAGCATGTTCCATTATGATATGAGGTCCACACAACACAGTTTCATATTGGACCCTTAATCTTTATTTTGTATATACAGTAGAACCCCTTTAAACCGGACAAGGTTGGGGACAACATAAATTTCCGGTTTAGAGGGGTTTCCAGTTTAGAGGGGTTTTGACCTTTTGAACAACAAACCATGTCTATATATACATGTATAAATGTAATGCAGTATATGTGTTTGTTTTATGCTGGGATTGAAAGGAAGAGATGAAAAACTGTTTTAAACTGTTTATTTATTCATTTTATTATTGCATTTTATTTTTGTTTTGCATTAATGAATATCATATAACTTTATGCATATGTAAATACAGTAAACTAAAACATGACAGCACATCACTATCATCACTATCATATACAGTTTTTGTCTGTTAAATATAAAATTTAACTGATAAATCACAAAATGAATGCTAGCTACTACTTTTGTAATTAATCAAAGAAGCTTATTTTCTATTATATATATTGTTCACAGATCGTAAATTTATTGGTTACTATTGTTTATTTAACTGTCAATCACAATCCTGTCCTTAAGTTTCACAGTTAGACTTACCAAACTACAATTTCTAATGCCTCTCGTGTTAATTTTGGGGATCATTACTAATTTCAAACGCTGATTGTCGGATTAAAACTGTTTTCATAACACTCATTTTCGGTCGTTCCTTACTTCCAATGCACCAGCTAAGTGTATTTTTCACACCTATGTTGATCATATGATGCACCGACAGCGGCGAAATGGCGGATCCCTACAGGTAGAATTAATTGCCTCAGGCAGTTTGGTGTTTCGAGTTTGTGTACTGTTTATTGGGTTGATGTCAGGTCCCAGATACGTGTCCGGTTTCCAGGGTGACTTTTCCGTTGCTATGAATGAAAGTGTGCCCCGAAATACGTCCGGTTTCCGGAATGCAGGGTTTCCGGTATACAGAGTTTTTATAAATAAATATGGGTTGAAAATGGGACCAAAATTTTTTTCCGGTTTAGAGGAAATTCCGGTATATAGGAGTTCCAGTTTGGAGGAGTTCCACTGTATTAGACTAAAAGTGCATTTAAATATAGTCAAATATAGTACCTAGACTTTGACCCTAACTATAACAGTATAATGGAGTTGCACTGTATCTTGACTTTGACCCTAACTATAATAGTATAATGGAGTTGCACTGTATCTTGACTTTGACCCTAACTATAATAGTATAATGGAGCTGCACTGTATCTTGACTTTGACCCTAACTATAATAGTATAATGGAGTTGCACTGTATCTTGACTTTGACCCTATCTATTACAGTATAATGGAGCTGCACTGTATCTTGACTTTGACCCTATCTATAACAATATAATGGAGCTGCACTGTATCTTGACTTGGACCCTAACTATAATAGTATAATGGAGTTGCACTGTATCTTGACTTTGACCCTAACTATAACAGTATAATGGAGTTGCACTGTATCTTGACTTTGACCCTAACTATAACAGTATAATGGAGCTGCACTGTATCTTGACTTTGACCCTAACTATAACAGTATAATGGAGTTGCACTGTATCTAGACTTTGACCCTAACTATAACAGTATAATGGAGTTGCACTGTATCTTGACTTTGACCCTATCTATAACAGTATAATGGAGCTGCACTGTATCTTGACTTTGACCCTAACTATAATAGTATAATGGAGCTGCACTGTATCTTGACTTTGACCCTATCTATAACAGTATAATGGAGCTGCACTGTATCTTGACTTTGACCCTATCTATAACAGTATAATGGAGTTGCACTGTATCTTGACTTGGACCCTAACTTTAGCGGTATAATGGAGCTGTACTGTATCTAGACTTTGACCCTAACTTTAGCGGTATAATGAAGCTGTACTGTAACTAGACATCAACCCTAACTTTAGCGGTATAATGGAGCTGCACTGTATCTTGACTTTGACCCAAATTTAAGCAGTATAATGAAGCTGTAATGTATCTAGACTTTAACCCTAACTTTAATGGTATAATGAAACAGTACTGTATCTTAACTTTGACCCTAACTTTAGTGGTATAATGAAGCTGTACTGTATCTAGACTTCAACCCTAACTTTAGTGGTATAATGGAGCTGTACTGTATCTAGACTTCAACCCTAACTAAAGCGGTATAATGAAGCTGTACTGTATCTAGACTTCAACCCTAACTATAGCGGTATAATGAAGCTGTACTGTATCTAGACTTCAACCTTAACTATAACAGTATAATGGAGCTGCACTGTATCTAGACTTCAACCCTAACTTTAGTGGTATAATGAAGCTGTACTGTATCTAGACTTCAACCCTAACTTTAGTGGTATAATGGAGCTGTACTGTATCTAGACTTCAACCCTAACTATAGCGGTATAATGAAGCTATACTGTATCTAGACTTCAACCCTAACTATAGCGGTATAATGAAGCTGTACTGTATCTAGACTTCAACCCTAACTATAGCGGTATAATGAAGCTATACTGTATCTTGACTTCGACCCTAACTTTAGTGGTATAATGGAGCTGCACTGTATCTTGACTTCGACCCTAACTTTAGTGGTATAATGGAGCTGCACTGTACTTTTACTTTGGTCTTATCTACAGCAGTATAACGAAGCCGTTTGGTAATGACTTAGGGCACAGGTGTAAAATTCCTAAAATTATCACTTATCATTTTCTTCCAAAATTTGAGATAGTGAAATCAATAAATTTACAAAGAAATGTTCTGATTTTCCACTCACCCTGCAATGACTTTTACAAGTATCAGCAAGTGGAATTTTACTCCTCTGTGGGTGTATGGAATGAACGATGTAAAACTGGCATTTACATCTCGATGAAACATGTGGTAAAAAATCTATATGGTTTATATTTTTTATAAGATATTTCATCCAGATAGCTACATATAATAAATAAGGCAGCCTTCTAGATTGACATTAATCCAGGACAGTAAGCCAGCTGCTCCTTGGGGCTGAGGCTTTGTAAACATCACAATTACACAATGATTTATTGCAGCCAGCTATTTTCTCATTCATCAATACGTCTCTATTGCTTGTACATAAAAACTGAACACAGTTTTATAACAATCAATGCTATGATTTGACGGACACAATGCTTGAAGTTGCTTCTTCTGTGAGGATAAATGCTTTATTTGATGCAAGATATTAGAAAAATGGCATATACAACTAGAGTGATGCTTCATCAACCTGCAAGCTACTTACAGCTTTCATTTAGACAAGAGCACTGCATGCGTATGCCAAATCTTTTCTGTGTTTTTTTTTTCCTCCGTTAAAAGGGGGAGATAAATCTGGTCAGAATGGACTAAGAGTTATTTCCCTTGATGCAAATGCAACCCTTCTGATATTTAGTTTAAAGTATGTGAAGTTTGATGACAGAAGATTAAATATTTGGAAGATATGGCCATGATTTAAGTTTTTCATGACAACAACAACAATAACATCAGAGTGATGACAATGCTTTAACTTTTTTCCTTTTAAAAACAGCCAAGTTAAAAAAGGGTAGCTTTTACCAGACCATCATTTACAGTACAGCATTAAGAAAGTGATTAAGAAAGATGGGAACCTGTTCCACTGCTACATTTAAACAAAAATGTCAAACTGAAATTTTCAATGAAGCCATTTTAAGATAATAAATGTCAGACAGGTTTTGTGAAAAAATGCAAAAAACCATTCCAAATGTCACATTGAAAAAAGCATTGCCAAGGCACAGTCAAGATTGCAGTAACCCATTTAATTCTGTTGGGTAATTTGTGCAGGTAATTTACTTCAGAGATTATGAAATTTTCAGAAATAAAAAAAACATGGAATTTTATTTGCCATGGAAATTAATTTGCAGGGTAAAATTCCTGACCTACAGATTATATAGTTCAACGGCCATTATTACTCCATAGTTATTACCATGTAATACCAGTAACTTTCTGTAAATGCTATACCACTTTGTCACAGTACAGTCAGGAGCATACCTGGTCGATTTTGTAATTTGTATGTAAATTATATATGATCATACGAGCAGATGTGGGGTTTTGAGTGACAAACAAAGAAAATTTTGGAAATCAAGAAGAAAATTATACCTTCTTAAGATATTTTCAGCATTAATGTGGCTTTTGTATCTCATTTTTCCCTCCATCCTGTAATTTTTTTCTATTCTTTTTCCTGACTTAATAAATGTATTGACCTAAGTGCATATGGTAAGATGAGCATCAATAGCAACACATTGTAAATGTCAGAATATATCACTGTAAATCACAGATCTCTGTGAATAAGGAGTAACCATATGTATCATATATAATACATGGCATTGAGAAAGGTATATTGATCTAAAGTGAAGCATATTGCATATAGCCCAAAATGCTATGCATTCATTGTTATACAATATTAACCCTTTCCTCATATAGACTCATTTTGACGCACTCAGTAGGTACCACATAAAGCCTGATCTGCAGAAAACCACATTTAAACCTTACCAAATTTAATTGTAAAATCCTCATTACCAGACCACTGAGCAGCAGCAAACAGCATACTCGCAGGCTGATCTGGTTTTATGCTGTTTGCATAGGTCTTTTCATGGTTTCCTCTATGAGGGAAATGGTTAACTCTTTACGGAGCTCGTATCTTGTTCAATTTTGAATTTTGGTTTAGTTGACATTTTTCATGAAAGAAATTATGAGGGCATGTGAAATCTACATGTTGTGAAAAATAATAAGCGATGACATCACTTGGTCCATGTAACATTACATGTATATTCAGGGGTTCACCTAAGAATCTGACTTTCACTTGTTAAGGGGGCAAGTTACTTAGAACATCTACTAGCCCCCAGTGAAAACAGGATGCCCGATCTTTAAGTTAGTTGGTGTTTGTTAATGTTTAAAACTGAATATGTGTAATATTAAGGTGAATTTCAGTTAATATGTACCAAACACAATTGCAAGCATTTAATCACCCGTGATATACTGTAGAAAATAAAAAACAAAACAAAAAAAAACACGAAAGATTTCATTTACATAAACTTGCCTGCTGGGCTATCTTCTTTGAAAAATCACAAAACCACACAATAATAACCCGCTTTATAGACCTTTACAATGTTTACAAATTTATGCAAATTATAATATCAGATTATCCAATAGCTACACTGGGATATCATGTGACAAATAGTTGACAAATAGTTACACAAAGCAGCACATGAGTCGTGTGAGATACTGAATCTGGTCAGTTGACCAAGTCCTGAGGGGGAAAAATCCTCTAAAATATGGGTTTCTTTGCAAAGTCTGCAGCATTGAAAGGTCCCTGGAGCTTCCTTGTCAGATTTTACTTAAATCTTTCTTCAATGAGTTAATTAATAGTAGCTGACAGCTACAATCTCACTACTTTTGTTAAACAGGAAGTAGAAATAGCTTTTAAACAAAGATATCCCCATTAATTATTTGATATTCTTCTTTTTCACTTATTTTATTTTGTGAGGCAGGAAGTAAACAGTTTAACAGACACACTGCTATCTGGACTACCAAAAGCCTCAAAAAACTATATTTTGAAATGCTAGTTGTCCTGACACTGTCTTCTCCTGATTTGATTGAAACCCAACACAGGAATGGGATTAAGATATATATGGTAATTAAACTGTTCTAAGCCCTGCCTCGATTCTGGCAATTTCCGGACAATTCCACTGCCACTGTAATCCCCCTGCTGTGAAAATAAACAATTCAGACAAATGAACAGTCTGCTAGGATAGTTTGTTGCGCACTTCTGAGTAAAATAGTAAAATTCACTTTAAGGTCATCCTAACTTGCTACTGTAAAATAACCAATTTTTCATGACATCAAATTTTGATGGTTATGTATTTGCGGGAATTCCATGTGTTCATTGATATTTGGATTCGTGTTAAGCCTTTCCCTCACATAGACTCATTTTAACGCACTCAATAGGTACCACATAAAGTCTGATCTGCAGAAAGCCAAACTCAAAAGTTACCAAATTTAATTGTAAAATCCTCATTTCCAGACCATTGAGGAGCAGCGAACAGCATAAAACCTGATCAGCCTGCGAGTTACTCGCAGGCTGATCTGGTTTTATGCTGTTCGTAACTCGCAGGCTGATCAGGTTTTATGCTGTTCGCATAGGTCATTTCATGGTATCCTCTATGAGGGAAAGGGTTAAAGAAAACGTGAGGTCTACAACATGAGGGATTTTCATGGGGTTACATATTCAAGAATAAAGCCCTCCACGAACTCAACAAAAATTAGTGCCCCCACAAATATTTATGTTTTCACAGTATCTGTTATTAATTTACTGTCCTAAAGGATGCAGTTACATCATCTTGAGACTGGACAAGTCTGTCTTGGAAATACCCTTATATATGCCATGCAGCTAGTACAGATGCTATACCAGAGTTATTTTTATGATTTAACCCTTTCCCTCATAGAGGAAACCATGAAAAGACCTATGCGAACAACATAAAACCAGATCAGCCTGCGAGTTACTTGCAGGCTGATCAGGTTTTATGCTGTTCGCTGCTCCTCAGTGGTCTGGAAATGAGGATATTGTACATAAATTTGGTAAGGTTTAACTGTGGTTTTCTGCAGATCAGGCTTTATGTGGTACCTATTGAGTGCGTCAAAATGAGTCTATATGAGGGAAAGGGTTAAGTATGTCATGGTCAGAGTTTGAGCCTACACCTTTCTTCCCTTAAGACTGGCATACAAAGATGCAAATGCTTGTAAATTATAGCTTTCTCTGTTGTATGTAATATTTTATCTCCTGTGGTGAATGATATGATTTATCATTTATGAATAATTCCCTATCATTTCACCCAAAACATGGAATAAAATTCTTGGTGCAAAACAATGGTAACTAAATATAAATAAAGAAGCAGTTACATTAGTTTTGCTCCAAGCCCACAATTTTTTTTTTCACATTATATCTAGAAATCAGACATAAATGAAAGTATTTCACTTTATCAATAAAAGGCAATTTCCTATAACTATTAATTAATCACCCTGATATTATATGCAGCAGCTTTTCCTACTTATCATAATGACTGATACTAATCAATTAATTAGCATACATAAGTGAATGCATTCATAATGATAAAATGTTGTTTTATCAATTTTTCTTATTTGATTATTTTGACAGAAGACAGGGAACTATTGACAGGCTTGGTCCCCTGAAAATAGATATTATAATTTTCACAATCACAGAGTCCGGCTCGAATTTCAATAACAATAATTAGAGCTAGGTAATACTTAAATTCTTAAACTAGGTAGACACACATCCCACCATTACTATCTTATGAAATATTCAAGTACACTACTGATTTGGAATGAATTATTGAAAGATTCTTATAAAACTCTTACTTCCCTGGAGTGGGTGTGTAATACTGAATAAATCTATAAATAGACATGACTCAAATGTAACAACAATAAGAAACACTTAAATTTGATTCAGTAAAAATGCAACATCAAAGTCATATCATTATCCTTAAAACTACCATAACGATCAGTAGTACAATGTGTAAGTATCAGACACTTGAGGGCTATATCTACTGTAGTAAGCCAACAGAACAATACCAAGTCAGGCGCACTCAATCGCCTATTCAGCCAAATGCTGACAACCTCCGAGATTTGTTCATTTGTGAGTCTATACACTACAGGCTTCCAGCAACTGACTTCATTGAGTGATAGTGTCTGCCAAGGGCCCTGTAATTAGGCTGCCTCTTTAGTGAAACCATGTGATTTTTTCTTTCTTCATGTACATGAGAAGGTGAATAATGAGTCCGGTTAAGGCTTCATAAGGGACGAAGAAAGAGCTATATACTACTGACATAGCACTTAACAGGGCTGTAACTTTCGGCAGATACCTTCTAAAAAGAGTTGTGTTTACTATAAATTACCTATATATAGTGTAAATCCATTGTAACTTTTCTTAAAGCATCAACACAGCTATAAGTTCAAGAGATCTGTAGGTTTTCAGGCTTTTTTCTCTAATCTGAGTCTGCCCTATTTGCCAATACAATTATAATACCCTTATCAACATATCTAAAATACTGCCTTGACTGAAAAAGTCCTCCAATCCAAAATTCTGCCCTGATTGAAAAATTCCTCCAATCCAAATTTTGCCCTGATTGAAAAATTTCTCCAATCTAAAATTCTGCCCCGATTGAAAAATTCCTCCAATCCAAAAATCTGCCCTGATTGAGAAATTCCTCCAATCCAAAATTCTGCCCTAATTGAAAAAGTCCTCCAATCCAAAATCCTGCCCTGATTGAAAAATTCCTCCAATCTAAAATTCTGCCCTGATTGAAAAAGTCCTCCAATCCAAAATCCTGCCCTGATTGAAAAATTCCTCCAATCCAAAATTCTGCCCTGACTGAAAAATTTCCTCCAATCCAAAATTCTGCCCTGATTGAAAAATTCCTCCAATCCAAATTTCTTCCGATCCAAAATTCTGCCCTGATTGAAAAAATCCTCCATCCAAAATTCTGCCCTATCATTTTTTCCCCATTCATATTGTCAGTTGGTAGGTAACTGTTTATGTCAACTAAATTATGCTCTTAAGATAATTAATCCATCATTAGATTATTATCATGGTCCTTCAAATGCTTAAAAAGACTTCAGTGCAGATGCAAGCATCCAATGACATTGAGTTATAGGCCCTCTTGCTCAAAATCCATAAAGGCTTGCATTTACTTAAATTTCCAATATTGCTTGATGGACCATGATCACAATTTAACGTTGGATGGAAAACCTTAATTCTGCAAAGTAAAGAATTCTGGAATATGTTTCTACCTTATTTAGGATAACTAAGCTAATTATAATGTTGGTGAACTCAAGGTTGGTGGTTATACACACAAACTGAATATGCAGAAATGTAGGGAGAGAACTTCGGTTCAAAATGAGAAGAAAGAAAACCAAAAACATATAAAACTAAAACATATTCAGTTGATGAATTAAGTTGTAGAGGTTTGATGGTGAATTAAATCAGCGATATTGATCACAAGAAAGCATGTGACAGAGATGAATTGAGTTGCATCATCAGGAAGATTAATTCATGGTATCCTATGGATGGTTGAAATGTTTGGGGAACAATTTGAAAATCGTTATATGCCTTTCAATCAAACATTGTTTGATTCTCCTGCATATGGTATCACTCCAATTAATCCGTGTGACTAGAAGAGTAGGTGTCACAGGTTCCTGTGACTGAGTTATTGGACTTCCAGTCCTATGGGACAGGAGGTCATGGGTTTGATCCCACTTGGAAACATACATGGTACTGGAATATCTATATCTCTTTGCTTAGCACTTAAAATTCAAAGGTGTTTCCCAGAATGGTTGGCCCATTAGCATGCTATATTTGTCATATGAGATTATGTGATGTCACTATATATATATATGTCCAGATAGTGTAAAGGTAAACACACTGGTTTTTTACCTTTATAACCCAGGTGTTATGATCCTTGGTTAATCCCATCTGATATTATATGTAAAAGGTTATTTGGTCACACATTTAGACACTCTAGGTACTCTGGTTTCTACCTACATTACAGTCCAGGACAGTTCCATTATAACGCCATATAATGGGGTCCAAGTTAACCTATCACATTATATTGAACCGTATGATTCAATGCAGCTCCATTATAATGCTATATTTGGGGTCCAATTTAAGATATATCACCATTTACTGGACTGCATTATAACTCAGTGAAATTGCACTTTAAGTTGACTAAATAAATCATGAAAGCATGTTACATCAGAGTTTGCATTATAATGGAGCATGCTGTAAAGGATCAATGGAATGCTTAATAATAGAAATGTCCAATACATGTACTGGAAACATGATCTAGGGGCTCTGGAAGAAGATTGATGACACAATAATAGTTCATAATAGGATCTGTGTGGGACTGATCAAAGAATAAGTACAGAGCTACTTTGTCACATGAGAATCAAAGCCCTCAAGGCATTGAGAGAATGTTGGCAGGATCTACATGGAATTGGTATAATTCTAAAACCAGTATTTCAGGACTTTGTTGGCACATGAAAAAATGGTAGAGAAAATTGAGAGCTCTATGTAGGTTTCCTATCTACGTAATTTCTTATATTGTTATGTTGGCCAAGATAAAAAAAAAAAATTCATTGTCAAATACCCACAACTGTCCATAGCATTTTGCCACATCTGTCAGCCCTGAGACACTTCCCTTCAAAGTTTTTTTTTTCAAAAGGTACTGATTAGTACGGAAGCACTGAGGGGACATGGTGTTTTTCTTAGTTATGATCTCATGACCACGAGATATAACTAAGAAAAAAATAACAACAGTTCTCGATAATTCGTGGCCACGAATTAGTAACTAAGAAAAAACTAAAAAAAACAGTTCTCGCTATATCCCCTGGAGCCACAAGATAATCTAATGATTTGATTGGCCATGACTTAGCTATCTCGTGGCCACGAGTTTGCTGACCAATCAAATCGTTTGGTTACCTCGATACTCACGATCTGATTTGCTAGCTAACTCGTGGCCACAACAAAGTGAGAACTTTTTTTTTTTTTTTCTTAGTTATATCTCATGGCCACGAGTTAATATTCATTTTTTTATTTTTTCTTAGTTATATCTCGTGGCCATGAGATAGCAAGATTAGTTTTTCGTTTTTTTCTTAGTTACTATCTCGTAGCCATGAGATAATAACTAAGAAAAACACCATGTCCCCTCGGTGCTTCCGTAGATTAGTACCATGTCCAACAATCAAAATGCCACTAACAGAAATGAAAATCCAGTAAATTTGTCTATTTGAGGATTGTTGCATGACAACCAAAAATAGAAATAATGGATACATTGCAATGACAATGTCAGTTTCCATTGGTTCAAAAATCCCAACTTAAAAGAGTGCTGGCCCCTTTTTATCGAAAATAAAGATGGTACTTCAGTAGGAATGTCATACTCAGACTCAAAATATGTCCAATACTTTCAACAGGGGCCTGCTTTTCAAATGATCGATAACACCCATTTTTAGAAAGGTTTTTGGTGTATGAGAGGTTTCCGGGTATTATTTCAACTGTATCAGATTGAAAGAACTTCTTGTTTATTAGCTCTTTCATAATAGACCATCCTGTTTACCAATGTATTTAAATTCCAAATAACTACACTGGGATTATGGGTAGTCAATGGTTGACCTGGTATGCTCTACTAAAGAAAATATTATTTTGTATGCCATTCTGTTGACTTAGCTATGACTGGAAAAAAGGCTTAAATTTTCCCTGCTAAAAACTGGAGAAACACTCCAAAAATCCAAATGTTTATAAATCACAAGCTTGGAAAAAGGTGAAACAAGTTATCTGGGAAATAATTTCATCTGAATCACTGGTTAACTGATAAATTTCACAAGGGAAAGACTAATGCACAATAAAACATGCATCAGAATCTTTAATGGCTGCTTAAAGTCATGACAACAGCTGCACTGACAAAGGTCAAATGTGTCTCCTCCCCTGGAGCATGGAGACATGGTTTATTGCAATGTGGCTGGCTGTTTGCTGGTCTTTTTTTACATGTGACAAAGAAGAGGCCTTAATACCATATTCTGAAAAATAAAATCACCATTTTCTTGAGTTTGGCTTGACTTGACTATTTGAGTTTACTGTCGCCTCAACAGTATTTCAGTCATATAGCGATGTCCAGCTAATTACAGGTGGAAGAAGACCCCAAATGCACTGTGGCATCCAGGTAGAACCAACAACCTACCGCAAACCAGCTGGAAGGCTTCCTCACATGAAAATCTGAATTACCCTGCCGGGATCGAACACATGTGGTGAGGGGCTGAGTGAGTGTTAAAGTCAGCGACTTTACCCTCTCAGCTACGGAGGCCCCTACTTGAGTTTGGGGAAAGAAATATCCTTGGGTAAATAGCAGTTTGAGGAAAACAGCATGAATTTAAAGAATAGGCCTATGAATGGTCCTGATTAAAGAAGAGGAAAAAAGACTGGTTTGTTTGCTTTCATGCAACATTGGACTGACAGTATTTCAGTCAATTAAGAACTCAACATGAGCTGCCTCAGGGTGATATGCAAAGGGACATGATACCACACCCATTTGTGTTAAATTTTGTCACCGGACCAACCAGCCCCTGGGACTATGCATGTACTGTATCTGTGCCATTTAGTGACAGAAATGTATTTCATCCAGTATACAACGTTCAACACATCAGCACCATGGTAACGAACCCGACAACTGACTTGAAGGTTGTGGGTTCAAACCCCGTTTCCTTGTGGTGGTGGTGGGGGTGGTGGGGGGGGGGGGAAAGGATTTTTCATGATCTTTCCAAGCCCAAAGTACTGGTTCAACCATTGAGAGGTGTTTATATTAGTTGCAAGGACTTGTTTCCAAATTGATGTAAAATAAAAAATTTAACTAAGTCTGTAAACTAACAGTGACATCAGAAAGTTCAAGGAGCAATTTCTCATAAAATACATGACTGTATTAGCCATTATATACTTCCAGAGGAACTGATCAGCTTTCAGGGCATAGTTTGGTTTCAGTTGATATGTAGGCCGAATTCTAGGGGGTAAGGCCCCCCCCCCCCCCAAAAAAAATATAACAAAACAAAATGGCCTATAGGAAGCTATGCCCCCTGGCTTTATTGGACAATTGTGTATTAACATTTACTTTAAATATTATAGAGTATCTGTAAAATAATTGAGCAACTTTGCAAATGTTACCCTTGCATTTCTATTTGAACTGAGTAACAAGCATCTAATACAGTGTATAAAATACAAGTATGACACAGTTAGCAGCCATATCTACCTACTTATTTTCAGAAATCAGAGTCATTCAATAAATAAAATTAGAAAAACCTCTGGTATGAGTAAATCATATGAAATTTAAACAAAAGCAGTTCTAGGTATCTGCCAGGTCATAAATAATGTTACACAAAACTTACAGAATTAATTCTAAATGAGAAACCTATCTGTTCATTTATATTTCGATTCCTTTCAATATTTTTGTCATTCATAATCATATTCAACCAGTATAAGTTGATGATACTGAATCATTTGCTTTAGAAAGTCAATAATTGATCAATACTGGTAAATCCTGCAATATCAAAGGATGAAAGACTTATAATCATTTCAGGTATTTAAGGGAACATTGAAAATGGAAGATATAAATTTCAACAAGAGCACCGCACGCATATGCCAACGCTCGTCTTTTAGATTTTTTTTTTTAAAAAGAGGGAGATAATTCAGGTCAAAATTGACCTAAGAGTCATGGGCCTTGATGAAAATGTAGAAGTTTGATGACAGATTGTTAATAGTTTAGAAATTATGGCCAAGGTTAAAAGTTTTTCAAAATGATAACGATGCCAACAACAACATCGACAACAACACCAGAGTGATGACAATACCTCAACTTTTTTTCTTTCAAAAACAGGCAAGCTAAAAAACATATTTAATTTACATGAAAACCCTACAAAACATACTGGCTAGCTACAACTGCAATATCATAACAAATGGCAAGATACCACACCTTAATCTCATTACTTGACACTTTTAGGCAAGGCCTGTGCACTCGGGGTCTTCCTACACTTGTAATCAGTTAGACATCACAATATGACTTGACTATTTGAGTTTACCATCCCTTCAACAGTATTTCAGCCATATGGGGACGTCCAGCTGATTACAGGTGGAGAAAGACCCCAAATGCATGGAGGCATTCGGGTAGAACCACTGACCTACCGCAAGCCAGCAGGAAGGCTTCCTCACATGAAAATCCGAATTACCCTGCCGGGATTAGAACCCACATGGTGAGGGGCTGAGTGAGTGTTAAAGCCAGCGACTTTAGCCTCTCGGCCACGGAGGCCCCACATCGCAATATGACTGAAATACTGTTGCAGTGACAACGAAAAACTCCAACACAGCAATAAGTTCAACAAGTCCTCTTTGAGGATTTATACGCACCCATTTTTAAAGTAATACAAACACACCACACAGACACAAAAAATATTTTATATTAGAATTTAAAAAAAAAATTGTATCTTGAGATAATTAAATTCAGTTCAGTTTCAGATAATCCAAGCAAGCTATGGCTGCTTTGTGTCAAAATCATGAGTTATTGCGTTACCAGAAGTGGGATGAACCCATCGGAACTCAGACTGCCTGAATGACACTTTCCAGGTGCTCTGGCTGTCATCTGAACTCAATTACATCTAAACCAGTCAAGTTTCAACTTTTTTTATCTTTTTTTTGTTTGTTAATAAAATATATTGAAAATAACAGAACTGGACGAATTGCAATATATTGGCAGGTTAAACATCCTAAAAAGTACTGGGTGATAGAGTTGGGAAAATAACCATAAAAGTACTGAGTGATAGAGTTGGGAAAAACACCATAAAAGTACTGAGTGATAGAGTTGGGAAAATACCATAAAAGTACTGAGTGATAGAGTTGGGAAAAAGACCATAAAAGTACTGGGTGATAGAGTTGGAAAAAAGACCATAAAAGTCCTGGGTAATAGAGTTGGGAAAACACCATAAAAAGTACTGGGTGATTGAGTTGGGAAAAACACCATAAAAAGTACTGGTTGATAGAGTTGGGAAAAACACCATAAAAAGTACCGGGTGATAGAGTTGGGAAAAATACCATAAAAGTGCTGGGTAATAAAGTGCTGGGTAATAAAGTGCTGGGTGATAAAGTGCTGGGTAATAAAGTGCTGGGTGATAAAGTGCTGGGTGATAAAGTGCTGGGTAATAAAGTGCTGGGTAATAAAGGTAGGAGAAATACCATAAATAATTCTGAGTGATTGATGTAGGAGAAAATCTCAAAACTACAAACTCTGGGTCACACAATTTCACACACAGAACATATTCTATATACTTGTCCTTTCTTTCCTATAAAGTTACTCCGGAATTAGGAATACTGGTATCTGGGAATTTCCCAGCTAATCCGGGGGTACAAACAAACCTTTACAATTACAACTTTGTGGTGTTGCACTAATTCTATTGTGAACGGTAGTGTACTGTGAAGCTATAACGGTAAAAGTTTGTTTGTACCCCCGGATTATATGGGAAAAACCCACATTTGCCGAGTTCCGGATATCATCTATTGCTACACTACACAGCCCCTACCTGGGTGGATTTTGATTCTGCCAATTACTCCATAAGTTAATCCAATACACACTGGGTTCCAAGCTGAACACAGGTCATTTCCTGAAACAAAAAGACACCAAAACTTAAATTGTTCATTCTATAATGGATGCTTCTTTATTCCCCCCCCCCCCCCAGCATTATTATTTTATTTACCATTTCCACAGGTATGTGGAGGTTGTGGCCATTCTCCTCCATACTGTACAAAAGAATGTCTTATATGATTTGTTCAAATTCACAAAATTAAAATCTAAATATAACATATACCATGTTTTTTATATACATGTATTTCAGAACTGTTTCAGTCAAGATGATGATTATCAAAAGAACAAAAAAGTGACAACCTTCAATGAGGAAGTACTTGAAAATTATTTCAAAATACTTTTAAATGTGGTTATAGTGGAAAAACTTGTCTCTAGTACCCCCATTTCTAAATATTTCACATGCTGACTTTAAAGATATCCACAACTTCCGAACCAAACTCCAGGACTTCTTGGTATTTTGGGAATACAAAATGTTCTACTTAATTCGGAACATATCTTGCAAATACATCTAGACTGGAAACAAAAAAAATCTAGAATGTTAATTTTGAATTATGGAAGCATGCATGATTTTAAATGATTCATTGAAGCCATGATGCAGCAATTAATATTTAAGTATATCTTATTTTATAACCCTAACCCACAGTAATAACACCAGGGTCTCCTCTGTTTGCTCATACAATATTGTAGCTCACTGTCTACACAGTCTTTGTGGTAAAGAAAACCCCATTATTTTATATACCATTTAAAGTTCAGTAATAAATATTCCTCAAGTTATAAATTTGTACATGAATATTCATGAGGCAAAGGGATAAACCAGTTGGTTGTGACAATGCTTCAATACTTTTTAAGGACTAGGAAAAATATATTCATAAATCCCATTAGGAAAACAGCTCTAGAAGACAGCATAATGTAGTGGGAAGTCACCAAATAATTTTTGAAAGTGTGCTCTGAAAAATTGTATGTCTAGACCCCAGACAATGTGTCATTTCTATTTACACTCTATTATTCCAAATGAGAGTCTGAAATGCCCACAACTTAATGATTCTTTTGAGATGTCAATATAACAATGGAAATCTTCTTTAGACTGGAAATTGTCTTGCATAGCTTATCCAAGAGGTGTTAGGGTTAATTTACTTTTACTTAACACGCCAAATTTCTTAATTGGACTTGTCCTTTCTTCATTTTGGACTGTATCATTAGTTTTTTGGTTTATTTTATTTGAGTGCTTGCTGAAAATTTATTATTGACTGAATAGCAAACAGTGCAGACCATGATCAAACTGCACATATATGCAGGCTAATCTTGGTCTGCACTTGTCACGAAGGCAGTCACAAGTGCCCACAGCATTACTGAAAGGACAAGGATTAATTAATGGTCCAGTGAGTACATAAGGATTCTAGATTTGAAAGGTGTGTTCAAAGTCATGGAAAACTAATCAATTTTATTTAACAGATATGTTGGCCAAATTTTGAACATATCAGGGAATTCACTGTTGCTAAAGCTTAACAAGGAATTCTACAGCAAATAACAAGGAAGCGGAATTTGTATAATGATAGTTGCGTTGTGGGACCTTACTTTAAACTGATTTTATATCAATTGGAAATATAGTTTGAACAACTTATCTAATCCTTTTCGACATCTCTTGGGTAGGACCATCGTTGAATACCAATTGCTGATCAACAGATCATCTATAGCCTGTGGGATATTACAGTTGAATTTGGTCATTTTAGGATGTGTCAAATTATGCTAATTCATTGGTCACATCACGTTTTGAAAACCAGTCATAAATGCCGTTTTGATACAGCTGTCGGACGAATTTTTTTATTGTTTACCTGACTTTCAAGCCTTCATGTCAAAGAATATTGCATTTAAAAGTTACGTTTTTATTGGTCGATAAATTAATCAATAACTACTGTATTACGACGACTTGTTTGCCTATTTCCCAACGGCATGATGTCGTATAGTGAAACGGAATAAGTCAGCCAGGGTTATTCGACGATAGGGTTGGACTAGAACTTTGCACTTGAGAATTTCATGAATGATTTTCATCCAAGATGGGGATCAAACACATACCCGTCAGATCCACATTCATGTACTCTACCGCTGGACCATGGCATCTTCTGAAAACTTGCTTTGAAGGCACGTGTTTGGATAAAATTTGTACATGTATTAATATATGAGTCAAATAGAGGAGGAACTTGTTCAGGGAAGATGACCTATACTTTTAAAAATGGGAATTTTCACTCAAAAATGTTAGAAATTGGGAAAAGTAGTCATAAACTTACAGCAATTCTAGGGAATGTTTCTTTGTTTTGCTTATTGGGTTTAACATCCCACCGACAGTATTTCAGTCATTTGGAGACTATATGCCTACTTGAGACAGCTATTGAGTTGATACCAGACCCAGTCATATTATCCAACAAGTCCTGGAACTACCTTTATATGCTGAGTGCCAAGCAAGGGAGCTATACCAGTACCTTTTTTGTGACTTGGTATGTTGCAGCCAAGGACTGAACCCATGACTTCCAATCCCAAGGTGGACAATTCAAGGGAAAGACAGTAAATGATATACTGATCAGATTATCAATAATAATTGGTATCTAGAAACTGCCTGTGTGGAAAAGTCTCCAACTTAGTCAATTATTTACCAGACGGCACCAAATTTTCTTCCTCTGGGATTTTTTCCTTTTAAATTTGCAGGAAAAATATGCTACTGGGAATATAGGGGAATACTGGCTATAAAAACAAACCTACAGTAGTCCTGTCCCTGTCTAGAGAGCACATGTCATGTGACATTTGACGCTTGATACAGGATCATACCAAAGGTGCTAGGTCTGTCTGAGGATAATCATGTTTACGTTATAAATATTTTGTGAGTGGGGCCACCAGATCACAATCTCAGACAAGTTTGATTAGGGGGATCAATATTTTGGGAAGAAAATGGAGTCTTTTGAGATAAGCCATGTGACTGGATAGGTGATCCTAGTCACATCGCTGTTTCTGATATGTATGTGTTTAACTCAATCTATGACAGAGAGTTCTATATAAGCATCCTGGAAGGTTATGGGATACCACAAGAAAGTGACTTATACGCAATTACTGAACCTTTACTCAGTAAAATGTAGAAATAGTCCTCGGACTGAAAGATTGACCAAATAACAAACATGACAAAGGAGTTCATATACTTGGGAAATGTAACTAACTATTTTTAAATCACCTAATGACAACAAATGACTGGTCCTATCTGATTGTGTCAACAAGTTTATGCAATCTCTAACATAATTTGCACATACTGTTGTTACTGACTACCCGTAAGTTACATACTGAGCTAGACATTACTTATTCATGAAGTTGTCTCTCAGAGCTGAATAATGTCCGTTCATGCCATTAACTGCCATGGTTTTCATGTATTAATCCTAATTGATACATGATATCACCATTTTCTCTTCAAAAATAGATGCATGACTATCTATGTGGTATAGTGCAATTCATTAGACACTAAACGGTGCATTGTAAATAGTCTTTAACCTGTTTTTGGTTCCATACTGCCATCCTTCCGGCTACACCAAAGACTGTATTCTCCGTCCAGAATTATATAGTGGTCTTCTGTTTGATACACTTCCATACTTACTCTTAAATCAATAAAAAGCACTGTTTAAAACACTTGTCATTCATGCATTTTATTTATAAACACTTCTAGTATAAGGCCACATTTATTTTGACAGAAGACAGGAAATGAGTTATGCCCCTTTGTCAATAAAAGCAGAAACGTAACTCCACCATCGGAGAGTTTCGCGTCTAATGGCGGACGCTGGTTTCGTTTTGAAATCTGACGAAGATATCCGTCATCATCGAGCATAAAACACTATAACATCAACCGAAATACTATTTTCTGTTAAACTTAGAACATCTTGTATACGATTCAATCATGTATGGACAAGATGAGGGTACAAATAAATTTTATATTCATCAAAATAAAATTTACCGGTACAATCAAAACAAAAACAATAGTATTTCTGCGCATTAAGCAATATTTAAAAATGTCACCGTCCACGGATAGTGTTCTAGACCTTTTCATATAGTTCCATGCTTAAAGATATTTGGTAGATAGTTGAATATGGTAATGGTTTTAAATTTTGAATACATCGAGATCTAAAAAACAACAGCTTCAATAACAACTGGGCTATATTTGATATCAAGTTACTATGTATGATTACTGCATATATAAAGATCAATTATTGTAAGATTTCCTTAAAAACACTTACACATTCTTAAAAACAATAATGCTCTAGTGCTCATTTATACACGCTAGTTCTTTCCAGTTAAACATCAAATATGAGCTTACAGTTAAATGTGTTTTGATATAAATTTGAGCTACTTGCCAGTAATACCCGAAAGGGGAGTTTGTGCAGTATATATAGATAGATAGATAGATATATATCTAGGTTAAAAAAAAAATCATCATGTTTGATTAGGACCCTAGTAGATTACCATCGAAAAAGTAATTGAATATCAATACTTTTTTTCTTTCTTCTTCAACAGAGACGTTTGAAACCGAGGATGACACTGATGACATCACCACAGATCTCTGGCAGGAGGCGTGCTGGATCGTCATCAGCGCATACTTTGACGAGAAAGGTCTTGTACGTCAGCAGCTTGACTCTTTTGATGAGTTCATCCAGATGTCTGTACAGAGGATTGTGGAAGATACCCCACAGATAGAGCTGATTGCCGAGGCACAACACAAGGCTGGGGTTGTTGAGACACCAGTAAGTGATTGCATAGACTGACCTGAACCCAGCTTAGACCTTTCTAGTTTTAGCAATGAAATTTTAAGCCCAACCTGGATGTATTTTTATGGGATC
>CM037785.1:21087323-21137323 GCA_021229015.1 Solen grandis | reverse complement strand
TGAAGCTAATTAAGTAATTATATGTGAAATGCGTCAACAAACAGGAAATTATACAAATTTGATCTACGTGCAGACACACGTTCTTTCATTCATTCATTCATTCATTCATTTCACTTATTTTACAATTTGAAAACCAGTTAGTTTTGATTAAACCAACTCAGACAAGAACATATCCTACCTTTCGAGCTAAACTGTAAACACCTCTTACCTGTACACTGGCTGATTAGCTTTGACGTATCTCCCATATGTGTTTACACATAATCATCTGTTTCTTTACCATTCAGGGAATTCCCTTGGGTTTCCACCTCATGTTATTAATATCACGATACAAGACGCACAGTAATTATATTGCGGTTACAAAATTTAGTGATTTAACTTGATGCAACTCATTTCCATCAGATACAGGGGATTATAATTCATGATACTATCACATCCCCCATCAAACTTCCTTGTTCAACTGTTTGAACAAAAAAGACAACGCACGACGGAAGCTATATAATTTACGACATCGACCTTAACAGAGATCTCATTTATTGAAGAGACACGTCAGTCAAGATCATAAGGAGGTGTAAGTAGAGAGTATTTTATTTTCAAATCGTAGAAATTACTAACATAAGGCTACTGTAAATATGAAAGCACGTCAAATCCTAAGTTAGAATTTCCTTTTACCTTTTACCCCATAAATCGGCCATGTACCCCTTAATTGTAGGGACGATTTATGTACAGGGGTACACAAATAAGGAAAAGTGTACCCTGGAAGTATGTTGGTTCGAATTTCTTTTTAAGGACAATACTCTTTCGTGATACTCCCAAGCGCATGGAGCCGTTGAGAGGGATAGATGTAAGTTGTTAGGAAGGAAATGTTAATATTACTGTGTTTTATTACACTTCTTGTGATACGTATAAACACACATCACGGGAAAACCCGAAATATTACCATTGATAATTCTAATGTTATACATGCATGCGGGCTTGGTAAAACTCATCTATGGCCTGATTGCTCTGAGCAACGTAGACTTGACTTGATTTGACTATTTGTGTTTACCGTTGCTTCGACAGTATTTCAGTCATATAGCGACGTCCAGCTAATTGCAGGTGGAGGAAGACGCCGAATGCACGGATGCATCCGGGTTGAACCACCGACCTACCGCAAGCTAGCTGGAAGGCTTCCTCACGTGAAATTCAGAATGACCCTGTAGAGATTTAGAACCCACGCGGCGAGGGGCTGAGCGTAATCAACGTAGAGGAGAGAAAATGTAATCTAAAAGAAGTTATCCGGATATTAACTGATGTTAAATCATTGGTCATTTTGTGGTTGTACCATTGCCTGTATTTGGAACACCTCTAAACAGTTTACCTCCTCAAGATTGAAGAGGGTAACAATAGAAACCAGATCCTATACTATAGCTATGAATAACCTTATACTGACCGGAGTTCCTTTCCCTTACACTTATGTTATCTTGAGTACGGCCGGGAATCAGACAAAACCCCAGAGAGCAATCAATGTCGCACATGTATTTGTTCAATATACAGTCGAACTTCGGTGACTCGAACAAGGAAAACTGGAACACCATACTTTACTCGAATACATTTCAAGGTCACGGGAAAACTGTTCTTTATTCTTTTTTGTCGACCTGGGATGAGTCGAACACTGATGGCTGGAACTCTCGAACTAAATTCCGGCCCAAGGTTGAAAATGCTATGTATGTCGAACCATTTAAGACCCTACATGTGATGTAATTGCAACCTGCGATGCAGCGTATTTTTCACACATGGTCAGATTGGCACAAGCAATATTATTGTTTAATTTGATTAATTATTTTGTTAAATGTTACTTGTTTCATTTGAGCTGATATTTATATTATCTGATTTCCCGGGAAAACCGTTCTTTATTCTTTTTTGTTCGACCTGGGATAAGTCGAACACTGATGGTTGGAACTCTCGAACTACCGGCCCAAGGTTGAAAGTGCTATGTATGTTGAACCAATTAAGACCCTACATGTGATGTAATTGCAACCTGCGATGCAGCGTGTTTTTCACACATTGTCAGATTGGCACAAGCAATATTATTGTTTAATTTGATTAATTTTTTTTTTAAATGTTACTTGTTTCATTTGAGCTGTTATTTATATTATCTGATGGTGCTATACATGTACATGTAACATAATTGTGTGTGATATGTTATAGCTTGAAACATTAACTCACGAACAATTATTAAACCAAGCTATCGTTCGGTTGACATAATTGTTATCAAATATCTATATAATGGTTTTGGCATACTTGATACATGGGTTTTAATTATGCTGAATAGCTTACGTTTAACCCTTTTACCTCATGGCTATTAATGTTTAAACTTATGACTTCGGATGAATTCCTTGAAAGGAAACATGTGGCATGATACCCACCTAGTAACATTATCCTGACACCGGGCAAAACAGATCTGGAACTACCTTTTTTATGCTAAGCGCCAAGGCAGGTATACCAGTGCCATTTTTGCGACTATGGTATGTCGCTTTCGAGGATGGAGCTCGAAACCTTCCGATTCCGGGGCGGGCATTCTGACAACAAAGCTGGTAAAAGTAGACCCTGTCAAAAGCTTTAGACTTCGAAATATTGATCACCAAGTTCCAAGTGTAGTAAGAGGATAATATCGTAGTAGATCTACTTGTATGTATGAAAATTGTAATAGGGTATCCCCGTCGCAAGTTATTGAATAAAGGGAAGTTCACGTGCACATGCCAGTCAGCTTTTCATTGGTAAACAGTGACACATATTTGATTAAAGGCGGTCTGGGGAATTGGTAAGCAAAAATATAACAGTAACAAAATCACTGTAGTTTATACTTATTTGATTTCAAAAATATATAAACTAGTTTCAGAAATAAATTTAAAAAATTCTATCTAGGTATTAATACTAGTTAATTAGAAAGATAAATACATATACAAAAGTATTTCTTTAATCTTTAGAATAAATATTAGCACTAAAACTAAAAGGAAAAAGAAACGCAGGGTAACTAGAATCTGTAGTAGCCAGACTCAGGTTTTTACTTCCTAACCTTGCAATAAACCTCATATGATAGACCCCATCTCATTCGACAGCATTTATTTTGTTTGAAAAAAAAAAAAGATCTTTATCAAAATAACTTAAACTGTAATACCGTCGAATACTTCTTATTTAAAACTGACACAAAAGTTTACCCTGCGTTTCTTTTTCCTTTGAGTATATATGACAACAAAAGCTGACAAACGGTATATTCTATCTTTTTGCACACTATGATCATGAAGCAAAATCAATTTATCAGTAAAAAAGTCACATTATAAGCATGAAATACAACAAGAAAATAACAAACTGTACATAATACTGTAAGATTATCAGAAAAAAAAGGAATGAACAAATCTGAAACAAAGTGGTTTTAGTCGTTCTTTTATCAATATATACACATGTACCGGTGTAACCTAGACTAATGCACTGTCCTTGACAGAACTGCGACAGAATAGTCAATATTAACTCTGATCACTTAACACACAATGTTCATCGAATGTTTGCTTGTAACAGCGGGTGGGATAAAGTATTTACATAAAATGTATATTATTCTTTGACGTATTTTCCACCAGCGGACAATCGGAACATCTTTTTATATGGGAACGTAAAATTAATGTATTTTATTTAAATTAACTAATGGTTCCACTACATTTCGGACCTCATGGCCTTACATGTAGGTAATCATGGTTTCTTAATGTTTAATTGGGGTACATCGGTTATCTTTGTAGAAGTTAAGTGGTCCAAGACATAGCGGAATCATTACAGGGACCTTAGCTCAAGCCTTACAAAATTTCGAGCTCGAACTTAATCTGCTTTATCATAAATTTGTGAATGAAATACAATGGTGAAGGAATTCCGAACCCGTCGCCATGGTAAGTATTTTCCATAGCATGTGCGATGTACTACTTATGTTCATGGGACTTATTCATATACTAGAGCAAACCAAAACACTTGGGGCCTTACAATATAAACAAAACCGGATGTGAAATTTAAATGCTTCATCTTTCATCAAAATTTCGTTTCAATCCAATCCATTTGTTCTAATGAATTTAAGTTTGACATTCCGAAAGAACGGTTCATCTTGAAGGTTCAAAAATGCCACAAAAGCCAAATGACGTCATCAGCACTGTCACTGCCTCCCAAGGAGTTATGATTTAGGTTTAAGAAATAGGTAAATGTATATGTCAGAGGGAATACGTGGGTGGGATTTTGAGTCAGGACATCGAAGCCACATTCGGTTGCTGCGGCTATTGCAGCTTCTAATGTTTGTGCATTGTCCTGGAGCAAGAGGATACCTGGTTCGAACTTTCTTGGGAAAAGAAAAGAAAACAACAAAAGGCCAGGGCAGAAACCTTTTGATGCGCCCTTTTAGATATTTAATATGTTGAAATGATTATATTGTGTCTTCATATGTCACAATGGAACAGCAATATTTATGCATCGAACTTCATTCACAATTCATCATTAACATTCCATAAGTTAGACAAAAACATGGAGGAGTCCGGCATCATCATAATCACCTACAGGGGAATCATCGCCATGGACAATGTCCATTCCTATGCCTCTCATTTCAATCTCATCAGTAACCACCGCTCCTAGACCATGGCTCTCATCATTATTGTTATGTCGCCTGAATGTCGCCTGTCTTTGTTTTTGTTTCCCCTGACTCCTTATTATCTTCGCCAACTTCTTCGGCAACAAAGCTTGTCAGTTGTTGGCCATCCGGACTGGTGTCTTCAACAGTCTCATCAGCAAAGATAAAGGCCTGGGAGGGAGGGGAGGGAAACCCACTTAAAGGCAATGTTTCCTTTGCTTCATTGAAATTCTGGTCATCGGTTTGGTTTCTGTTAAAGTATTGATATAGACAATTTTACTTGGGGTTCGGTAACACTCGGTATAATCCGCTGATTTAAACTGACCAATCATTATCTGGGGAAAAATCTCAAGTGTATGTTTTATTTCTCATTGAACAATTTTTGGAATTTTACATCAGCATGTAGTTTAGGTGTTCGGGGAAGTGCTCGTTGATTTACGTAGGTTTATATGTCATTTCGGAGTGAAAAGGTCAATTGGAAGTTGATTTATGGGTAGAAAATGTCTGCTTGATAAAAAAGCTTGATTGCAGTCAGTTTATTTTGATAATAAAAATATACATTTTTCTCCAGTATCTGTGCTTATTTGGGGTCAATAACTGGACAGAGTTATTCCTGTTCCTTACATTTTAAGTCTTAGTAGTCAGGCAAAACAATGAAATAAACATCTGTACTACTAAAGAACATCAAAGAATTGCAGTACTTATATTCAAAGTGATAGAAGCAATTTTTGATTTCTAAACTAATTCTAGTTCGAACCTCATCTTCGGTGGAGTTCTACTGCTCATTTTTACAGCTTTTATGAATGCATTTGAGGTCCGTCGAAAGTACTTCGCAAGCATCATGGAGAAAATAATGCTAGGTATGAAAAAGAAAACGCACCATCCGAGAGCAAACCAGCAACCATTCTGAAATATATAAAAAAATGTCCAGAGGCCTATACGCATATTACTCGATAGTTTAAGCCTCCTAAAATGCCGGAAATTTTCCTGTATTTATGGAAACGGTTTTTGACTTTAATTGGCGTCAGATTTAGCGCAAACCTGGCGGAGAATGTGATTACGCATCACAAGTAACTGATATTACTAACTCAAATATAAGGAAATTACATGGTAAGACTTACGACCGTGTTTATTAGGTTTAAACAAACAGTGTGGACCAGCAGGGAATTATACACGTTCCACAGAGGCGTACATGGTGTCATTCGTTGCAGCAACTGAAAAATAATCACATGATGTATACTTTAAAAAGATACCGATAGTACCAGAATCGCATTGCAAGTTAAAACTGAAATTTGGAGTTTAGTTACAGTTCAACAATATATCTATGGAATCCAGCGGGGCCACTTCATACTTTGTACAACCATTTGGTTTCCAAACTCTGCTTTAACTGAGAATTATTTGTAAGGTTTTAATAGATAAAAATAAGAAAAATGACAACTGCAAGGTGAGGCTCCATTATTCCAAATTCTTTAAAAATGTACACCGAGCGACTTGTCAGTATTCGAAATTAAGATATGTATATATGATGCTTACATTTACCTCATAGAATACGGTCTAAAATATTCATATTATCATACATGAATGATGAAACATTGTTTGATAATCGTAGATTTTTTATTTCAGTTTTAGAATTTATCCAGAAAAAAGAACTTGAAGAAGATAAGACATCTGTAGATACGTACAGTCTCAACAGTGAATTTCTTGTAGGATTCAACCATGTCAAGGAGATGCATAACATGGGTTTGCAGCTCCTGAAACGAGTAAAATACTATAATTCTAAAATACAGCGTGTCAGTGATTGTTTTAAAAGGCTGGTAAACTGATTACCATATGACATTCTTTACTGCAGTGCGATCTCCACAGGGCAACATTTTTCAAATGACATAGAATTGTAGCGGTGCAGTTTTGTAAAGTCGGAGATAAATTGAAACACTTAATATGGATATGCTATATTTAATTTGTGTATACAATGATGTCTAATTTTTAATGTAATGTTTAATTTTTAACTTTTTAACTTTATAGAGACATATATATTACTTTGAATATTTAAAAAAATCATATGTTATCTGTTTAATTTTACCTGGATATTTTCTGGGATTATTGATGCTATTATTCGTAAAACTGTGTGCACGTGTGCCTAAAGGTGGATTTCAAAACAAAGCAAGTCATAATCTTTATGTTCAGTTATTTGTTAAAAAAATGCTGTCACTGACGTTTTAATAAAAGTAACCGTCTAACCAGTGCGTCAATATATCTTATAAAAACTAAATCGTTAAATTATACGCATAAGAGGTACAGTAGCATGCAGTTTTTGAACTCTAAATTTAGAAAGATGAAAGTTTCATGCAGTACATTTGTTCAATACAATACATAACTATATAAAATAGTTTGAATGATAGTTACTGTTTGTTCAATATCGTGTCCAGCCTTCTGAAGCGTTTGCTTTATACTTCGCTGAAAACAAGTATAAAATTACGAAAAATATCAAGAGTTTCAGTAATTTGTGATTTTATACAGTTATAAGATCGATGAGATGAATAAAGACATCGACATTTCTAGTGATGTTAGTTCTATTTTCTTAAATTGACTTGTAAGCATTTATCTTTTTTTTCCGCTTTGACTTTTATACAGATGAAAAACATTTATATACAGACAAATATAAACCCATTTGCAATATTAAAAAAGTAATCACGTTAACTCGTTCAGATAAACTATTACCACTGATAATGAATATGAAAATAACATAAATATGGTCAATTTGCCGCGGGACCCTAATTACTGTTTCCGATCGTAATGGCTATATTCAGGACTCCCATGGTGTACGATCGCTATTGTGTGAACTCATAAATTTTCGTGGGAGGTTTATTCTCGTTGATGGTTTTATCCACGAATAATATTCCCCACGAATATGTTCTGTATATAGATTTCATGTTTTCGAAAACATGAATCCACGAATAAAGATACCCACGAAATACTGGTAAGTACATAATTAACGAAATCTAATGTTAACGAAAATAAATGATATAACAATAATTCAGTTAAGTTTAATTCTTTGTTATTCAAAATAAATACGTAAGGGAATAGAAAATTATTTTTTGAAGACATTTCGCATATGTGTATAAAACCTTTGTTTTGTGTTATTAGGTTAAATTATCGTGAAATAATTAAATACTTCGCCTGTCATGTCCACGCCGTCAAACTTCAGAGCTAAATACGCAGTTTCGCCGCTTCTGCAGTCACTGAAATTTGTATGTATTGATTAAAATCATATACTTACGTCATTAAAAATGGTAAAACTTACAGACCAGACTTATGTATTGTAATTGAGTGACTTTGTTAAAAGTGACCGGTCATTTCACATGTATAATTTGCAAATAACATTCACAAGGTAGTAACATCTGACAAATCCAAATCAAATAACTGGTCATTTAAACAGTTATTTATTTATGTTTAAATAACAAAAAAATGCCTGTTTTATTTTTCAAAATGTTTTTATTAATTACATATTATTTTACAATTTGATGATAATATATTTACAACATGCAAAAAAAAATAAAAATAAATAAAAAATAAATAAAAATAAATAATTAAGAAAAGAAAAGAAAACACGAGGAAAACAAATATACACATACATGTATTTGTAATATCGACTGTGCAATTTTGTTCCCCGAACGGTTGCCATCTTTGACTTTGACAATACAATTTTGAAATAATTTTAGAATAAAATAAGAAGCGTAACAAATACGATTTCGTGCCAACTGAAATTGTTATAACAGCATATAGTTGAAGTCACGCTTATATATCTAAGATGGTTGTTAAAGATATTAAAAAAACGTTTTGTGGATGTAGGCCAATATATCATTAATCTATCAGTCACCAGTCATCTTAGTGGCAATTCTTTTAATGTGATGAATTCCAAATGAAAAAAATAAATAAATTAAAATAAAGGGTGTACCTTAACAATCCTGTCACAGTGATGTTATCACCGAGGAACTGGTTGATTTCATTTCCGAACAGCTGCAACACCTAACCAGACCACAAACATATAACTCATGTTCTTTGCATCTTAAAGTGACATACATAATTAATTTAAAGATACATATATTCTCTAGCATACCAAATACATATAATATGCATATAATTCGGTTGAATTACCGACAGCATTAAACAACCGTCTTGTTTAAACCAAATTACAAACACAAAGTCTATCCGAAGGTTTGTCTTCACGCCTCTGTGCCTGTATATGCGTATATAAGAACGTGTATTTTCCTTGCTAACTGACGACCTTGGTAGAGTGAGAAAAATATGCAGCTTGACAGGGACTTGAACTTGGGGTCTTTCGCTTAGAGGGCGAATGCCTTTCCGACTGAGCTACCCAGCCGCATATACATCTTTCTCCCATATTGTGACTAATCGGTTCTGTGACATTACCCCTGTCTATCTTTAAATTCGTCCCCGAATTCTAAGAGTAACGGGGTAAATATAACCATGTGCAGGTGTCGTTAGACAGACCTAGCACCTACGCCTCAGTCCTACTTTTGGCGCAAAATGTTACTGGGTGAGAAAAATATGCAGACTGACCGGGACTCTAACGAAAGTGAAGAAGTGAATATCCAATTTACCTGTTCCAAATCATCCAGATTATAGACAGCCCGACAGAAGATACTTCTTAAAGGAACACCAAAGATGAACAAGAAGACTGTCGGCAACATGAACACAGCACCAAATACAAACATGATCACTGCAGATCTGAAAAATGTTACAGATTCTTTTGCAAAAAGAAGTTTTCACAAAGGTTTCTCAGAAGTATTTCTGGGATGTAAACATTCCACTAAAGTAGCGATACTTATCGAAATAAAAAATGCACATCAGATAGGAGTAGTATACGGGTCTCTAAGAGGCCCATATACTACTGATAGGTCATACACTACTCGAAGTGTTTTATACCTAACATATTTCGGAAAGAAATTTGAATTTAAATTAACGATGACCTGAATGCACAGTCACTTTCTTTTGTAACTAAGTAGTAAGTACATAAACAAGTATGGGTCTTTTATACGAAAAATTAATTTGTATGTCCGACAACATTTTGTCATTGTATCCGGATTTTATTTTTACACATTATTTATAAATAAAAGCAGCGCGTATCATTTTACTTTATATGTATGCTACTTGCACTTGTATTGAGTTGCTTTAATATTATATACTTTGATATTGCAAGTCGAGAATGTATTAAATGATAGTGTTGTTGGCCCTACTGACATCATGGAACCAATCAAATCTACCTACGTTGTGAGTAGTATGGATCCACAGTTGGACATTCCCCCTCTCTCTGTTGGTAGCACGTATAGACTCGTGCCCCATAGGCCAAGGGCGATACCAAATCCAGCCAGGCAAGTAATGAACATTACCAGGTACCCCAAACTCCTGAACATGTACTTGCTGGAGGATAATAAATATTGCAAGAGAACAGAACATTTTTATTGTATGATATAACAAAACAGCCTGAAAAACTGAAGAGAACAGACAATGAGCTTCTGTGCCCAGTTCCGGTGATATATGGCCTTCAATTTCCCGTAGAAGGACTATGGTATGACTCCTAGGTGAATAAATCGTATACGGACGGTCCTTTTAATAAATCCCTAAATTTAGAATCAAATCAGTTATTCATAAACCTGTACATTTTTTATTACATTGAACTTTGTATTGTAGATGGTGATTTATTAAAATGTGACAAACTATTTAGAGCACAAAATCGCAACTAAATACAAAATACTCATAGAAAGAATGCATTTGATCTGTTCCCGTCTCTCTCGCATCTCTCTCTCTTCCTCTCTAGCTCTCTCTCTGTCTGTCTGTCTGTCTGTCTGTTGCTCTCTTTCTCTCTTGACACTGTTATAATAATTAATTTGACGAAGAACTCGTTTTCAATCCTTTGGATTTTTTATTCATCATAAAAACAAATTTGATCCGAGTGTTTTCGAGCAATGCTATTTTTTTTTCTGATTACAATTTCTCTATTCAACCTTGTTCAATCCTATTTCCCGTCTTTGGGATTGTAACATTTAGATGCAAACGTTGTCTAAGGCAATGATTCCTAAATAGTTTAGACTCTACATACAATTTAGCTATGTTCTCTAAATATGATAGAATTTATTAAGATATTCCACAAACAAGAGCAGCGTTGTATAACAATATGCTGAGTCAAATTACCTGGGTATTTCCAGAAAAATTCTCCAGAAATCCATTCGAGAATACAAGTCATTTTCCGGAATGTCAGATATAAATGATCCAACTTTGGATCTGAATCAAAATATCACATTTGTCAATTAATTCTTAATGATAAATAGGAACGGAGTATTCAAGCCGTGACATTAGATACTAACTTAGTTTTAATCATAATGATACAAAGATATGGGTAAAAGTTGGAAATAAAAAGACCCTGAAAGTCTTGATGTTAGCATTTTTTATATACATGTAGTTTTATATAGAATAAGAAATCATTTGGCAATGGTTAGTTTAAATCATTTATTTATATATTTGTCTGAAATACTCGTATATCAAAACACATAAATGTATACAATTTGTTTGAAATAACGTAAATGTTTTTTTTAATCTTAACATTTTTTTCTCTTCTAGAGATGTGTGTATAAAAACATCGTACAATATGAAACTACCGAACAATATCCACAGTTAGTATCAATTGAATGATTCAAATTCGATCCTAAACTAGAAAAAATGGGAACTCTGGCTCACGTGTTACTCACAGTTTGGTAAAACTGTTCAATATCACTCAAAATAGGCTTAATTTCATCGACAAGTACCTCAATGGTGCGATTTATATCTGAAAATTTAAGATCAACATGGTGTCTAAATAAGATTTCATATTCTTGTGAGTAGTACACATACGCACTGGTATAACTATCTTAGCGAAGTATCCAATGTGTTAAATATACATCACTTGTACATTTTGTACCTCAAATTTACAGAGTGTTGTCAAATTGAGTTACGACATTGAATCATTTTAGCCCTTAACTTAAACTCCGAACTCCGAAATACATCTACCTCATAAGACAGATGTATTATGTGTAAAGCATATATTGTGTTTACAGATATTTTTTCTTCACTTCGCTTCGAGTTGTTTAGTTATTTTATTGAAATTTGTCCCTTTTCACACAGGCGTATTTTGTGTGTATGTATCATGCAAGCTTACCCTCTCTCACATGTTGAAGACAATACTCTTTCATGTATCCTGAACTGTTGTATGTGGTGTCCTCTAGTGCCTAGTGTATAATGTCCAAAATCACAGAGTTTTAATCATTGTGTATGTCAATATATATATATATATATATATATATATATACACACACACACACACACACACACACACACACAGCTAATCACTGTAAAAATGACAATGTTAAATTACTTCCGATCTCGGAAAAGTTTCAAAAACATATCGCATTTGACGTGGTCTTTCTTTGAAAAGCAAACATGCCATTATTAATTTTACAATTTTAAATAGTTATTTTGATAGTAGAAGTATATTATCTAGTGTAATATATGAAAATCATTAAACATAAAAACCAAAACTATAACTTACTAATATTTTACAGCTTAATTCATAGACATATAATACGCCCTCTATCATACATCTCTGCCTAAATTATATACTTATCAACCTAAAAGAAACATACATACATATCCTGCACATGCATTAATAGTTATGAAGGGGCACAGAAAAAAAAGATAAAACTAATAGAATACAATGGATTTTTTTGAAGTGGCATTATTGCTGTTGTATTCGAGTAGATCTTTCTGACATTCGTCTAGCAGTTCTTCATTAACTCTCAGCAGTTCACTCGTCATCACGTTTATTTCAGCCTTATATGTCATGTTTCCTAATTTTGAACATAAAATTAAAACAAATCTTTTTTTTTGGCATATCGGCAAAATACAGACGACATAATAACAAAAGCATTATATAGATGTATGTTTTCTACAAACATCAATGGACATTCCGAAGTACGACCTTTCGTATAAAATCTATAGCGAAACCTGAACTTCACATGGTAGAAAAAAAGTGAATAAGTCAGGTCTTCGAAATCTTAATCAGCAGAGTATAGCATGAAGAATAAATGTGTACATATACAGTAAATATAACAACTGCAGACTGCACAAAAAATAAACTGACCCTCATAAATACACAAATAATAAACAGATGGAAATGTTTGCTTACATATAGAAAAATACATATTTTGACTAAAGTATGGTATGAAAAAATGATAAATGAAATAGATCACCATGGACATAATCATTGCTACCACCAGTCATCGTCGTCATGTAGTCTTGATTATGAATTGATCGGAGAAGTTATCCCTATGTATCACATCTGCTTACAGCAGGTGACACAAAAATGGTTGGAGAAAATAGTTACAGTGTCCCACTAAACACAATAAACAACTTAAGTTTAAACTTATTTATTTTACGTCGATTGGGAAAAGGTTCTTACAACATATACTTATCCCTCTCGACGGTTCCTGGTTTGCACCAGTACTTTGCGCCCGAGAAGGTCATGAAGAATTCTTGCCTCCAACGGGGTTCGAAACCACAACTTTCGAATCCGTAATCGGATACGTTAAAAATTGACCACGCTGCCCTCAATTAACATCTGAATAGCTAATTACCAACGAAACATACGCATATATATATAAATACAAATGATATATATGAATATGACTGATGTATTTAAAAAGAAAAACAAAAGTGTTGCAACATGTAAGTGTTATCTGATGATAATACACTTTGGTCGGTTATGGAGGTTTCGTAAAACTTACAAGGGCTACCTTACTTGACACTCTAAATCCATTGTGTTTCATGGTATACGAAGTCGGGAATAAAGATATGAAATTATACAAAAGGACGATTGTATTGTCTTACGGCCTATCAGCATGATATTAGTACATCGTTATATCACGATAATTATACATTACGATAGGGTAGTCAATCGGTCAATAATATACTGTATTGCATACTGTGAAATCATTTATTTTCGTGGGATACTAATTTTCGTAGATTTCGTTGAGGGTTTAATCCATTAATATTAAGCCCAACGAAAACTGACTCTTATATAAACCTAACTTTTTATAGAACATCCACGAATAAATGTACCCACGAAATTCCTTTAGGTACATAATCAATGAAATTTAATGTCAACGAAAATTGAAGATTTTACAGTACTGAATCTCAATGTTTTATAAACATTCATTACGTCATCCATTTTTGAATTTTTACAATTAATGTTATATGCCGGACAAATTCATACGCTGAAGAGGGTTCCGTGGTCTAGAGGTATCGTAAACAACTGCGGATTCGAAGGTTGTGGGTTCGAAACCCCGTCTAGGTGCAAGGAATTTACGTTGCACTCCAAGGCGCCAGGTACTGGTACTTGCCAGAACAAACATATTGAAGCACAAAGGATTTGGGCAACATACACATTTCTAAAGTAAAGTTAAAATATATGTACTCGAAATAGTTTCGAACGATCTTTTGAGATTATTCGCTTTGTCTCACCTGTTTGTGAATTAAGTGACAATGTCTGGTTGTCATCTTTCACCCCAGCTTGTTCTTTGACAACTGTAAGTATTGAACATTCATAAGAGAAAAATACAACCAGAATTATCTATGAGTTTACTACATTTGCAAGTTGCTTCATAAAAACAACACTAACAAAGAGGCCAGCGAATGCATGTAACGATGATGTATAGTATCGCAGAGTTATGAATTACTTTCTCTTCCTTACTGCACATTAACACTACTTACTTTTCAAATCGGTGTCCATGGTTTTAATCAGAAATTTGAAGTTTTTATCTTGAAGATGTTCAGTTTGCTAGAATGAGAAAAACAAATAATATGTCAGAACAAAAAAAAAATTAAAAAAAATGACGATATACTAAGAACGTTTTCGCGTCATGGTTTAAAAGAAAGACAACTTTTCATAGCAAAATATCAATTTCCTGATTTCATATATAATGTTCAAAATGACGGTAAATGAACTATGTTTTTTTGTTGTTGAAAAAATTGATAATTTCATTTCATGAATGAATGAATGAGCTATCCAAAAACTTGACCTTTTTTATCAAATGAAAGAAAATGGCAGTTGAGTGTAGATTTTATCTTGGCAGTCAGAATAAAAGATGAAATGAGTTTGTTTCAACTTTTGTGGTTTTTGATCACTATTTTTTTTCTTTTCTGGAATTAAGTTTTTTTTATTTCCATCACCAGTATTGAATTCACTTTCCTGGAATAAAAATAAATCATATTAATGGACCATACCTGTAGAGTGTTTCTAAGGAACGTTTTCATATCCAGTAGATTGTATCGGGTTACCGTGGTAACGTTGCTGATGGCATCAGACATGTTCTCGTTGTTTATAACAGTGGCAATCCCACCAACTCTAATGTATCGTATGCATATGTATTCATTTAATAAATTTTAGCAATAATTGACAATTAGATAGTTTCGATTGACTTTTAAAAGAGGTGCTTTTCTAAGATAATGATTATATAGTAACATGTAAAAGATTCCAAATTCATTTATATACATTTATATAAGGTGTAAGGAAATTTCAGTCAAGGGCAAAACTTTTTTTCTATTGAAAATGAAGGTGTAAGCTGTATCTGAAATCGTCCGAATTCGGGATTGTGATCTAACGTTAGTATACAAGGATGACCAGCAGTCACAGTTCCCCAAACATTTACTTTTAAGCAAAAAAAAAAAAAAAAAAAAAAAAAAAAAAAAAAATCAGACCAGTGAATGGATACATGACGGTAGAAACATGGTGGGAAATTTATAAAAATGTTACATTTTTAAGTCATTAAATATGTATGATATTGTTATTACTGCAAAGAAAATACAGAAACAAGTGTTTTATTATTTCACATTTTATCAAATACGCTTGTGTTATACATTATGAGAACTGCTAATGCCAGAGTCATATTATTGTATATTAATAATACAATCTACGTACAATAAAAATGGTATGCTTAACAAAGAAGCTAAAAAGGTTTTATGAGATAGAAAATGATTTACAAGCTGGGCAGTAAATGTAGGGTCAGTACTTCCTGCGATGAATAAAGGACTGAAAAACTGAGATAGTTGTTTAAAGAGGCTGCATACATTTTTACTTACAGCAGAAAACAAAAGGAGAGACTCGTGCACACAACGAGGACTGTTCTTCGCAGTCCATTCTGTGCATCTTTCAGGGACTGGTGACGTCTGCCTCCACATTTTCCGCGAAACCGGAAGTGACATACCCAGCATGCCACGATAGGAAATATGAAGATAAAGAAGACTCCGAGTAGTGCGCATATCAAGTAAGTCATAAGTGGCCGGATTAACTGCAAATACCAAAATTAGTCAAATTATGATATTTTATATTTTGCAGGTCTTTAATTTTAATTTTTCGTCATATCGAATACCATTTTCATAATCATATTAATCATCATATTAATTTACTCATACTTATCGTTCATTCTTTAATCTAAAAAAAACATGTTTTTCACTTATATCAAGTATATTTACTCATATTGATATTTAATTTAAAAACAACAACAACAACATGTATTGCTCTTTTCAGGCTGACTGATTTATAAGCCAATAAGGTGACATTTAAGTAGAAATAATAAGATACACACTATAGTTAGGATGTTAATGTCCCCGTTCTTCTCGAAGGATTCATATAAGGTTTCTGTGACATCTGAAATTGACATATAACAAGCAATCATTCTATTCTTGTTATTTGATACAGTATGAAACCAATTCACAGCATTTCGGTCATTTAACGATAATGACCCCGCCTCATTGTAGTTTAGTGACATAATACTACACAGTTAATCCGCACACCGACCCTGGAACTATCTTTAGATGGTGAGCGTCATGCCAGGGAGATATATCAATATAATATGTGATATACTGGCTACCACATTTTAGCATATGATAAAAATGATAATTTATGTACATATCACTTTTAACTCTAGGTTATGAAATCGAGCAAACCACAATACGGATAAATTATGTAAATGTTTATTCTCTGGTTGGGGTAAATATAAAATATAATATTCCAACAGATAAAAACGAAATCAGTTTCAGATTTATTTGAGCAATGTTCCTACCTATGGCAACATCAGTCGGAACTACCATGCTGATGAAATAATCTACAATGTCATAGAAGAAGCCCACTCCTATCGCCTGCGGCAAACCGGCACTGTAATCATCCGCACTCAGATTTGCCCACGTGATTTTCGAATTGTCGTCTGCTTCGTTTCCAACGTCGTCATTTTGGAAACTGTGACTCTGAAGTTGGTTTGTTAGGGCAACATTGATCAACAAAATCCACGGAAACAGTATCCACACCATTTTATTTCCACTGTTTCAAAGAAATACTTAATGAGTTTGACAGTTATTACCAATGTCTTAAGGGTGAAGTATGTTTGTAATTAAATGATACAGCCGCACATGATGATTTTCCTGTCACGAGTAATTCATAAAGTTATCCAATCAAAGTAACTATGATTTTCCTTAAGGAAAATTAAAGTATAATGACCACCAATCTACATTTAATGTTCCTTATCTTTGTATTGAAGTACATGAAAGTCATGGACATTTAAATACATTTAAAGTACATCAAATTCATCAAAATGGACTTCGAAAATTATTAATATTTAGACGCAATCAGTTCATCTAGGTTATTGAATTTTACTTATACTTGATAGTTAGGATCAAATCTATATTACTTACCTTGAACATTCAGTAGTCAATAAAGTTGCCTGTAGCAGGAAGACGAATATTTTGCCACTTGTGTTCCCCGACTTCCTTATTGCCAGGGGATAACCCGGAGCAATCTACTCAAAGAATAATTAATGAGCATCCTTGTTTTAGTCACGTACATAAATGGTCTTAAAACATCACATATCTAAATATAATGCCGTCCTTAAACTTTTTCCTTTATTGTTTATAAAACATTTTGTAGAATGCTTAATTGCTATTTTAAGTTCAAGTGGAATACAATGTACATGTATATACAGCAAAATTATTTTTATGGACAAATATTGCCCGTATTGTATTATCCTGTGTGGGAATATTACTTAACAAATCAAAATCGAAATAGTACAATAATTTTATAATATTCTAAAGCTGTTCTTATATTTCTCTTTTTCGTTTAAATATTCCAAATATACAAATGACAATAATAAATACAGAATGACGAATACATGTGTTTTCTTCACATGTTTTAATTATTATTATTAATTTCAAATAGACATATACCGAAGGTGCCGCTGACTCTGCAAGGTGCGCGAATATCTACCAAATTTTCAGAAGTACTAGATATATTCAGTCAGCGGTTAAAAAAATAACGCAACATATTGGGGCATCATATTCTAATTATTTATCTATCATTATTATTTTTAAATTTAAATCAAGCAATTGTAATCTAATAAATCCGTGCCATTTGTTGATGTCCGTATATTAAATCCTGTCTCCAGTCACAATACGCAAATGCTTTAAAACAAAAACTAGTTGAAATTAAAAACTTTATTCCTAGAACATCTCAAAATACATCAACGTGGTTGAAGATAAATTATGTTTCTATATAAACTTATTTCAAACCTGACAGTGCCCTGGCCCAGTGCAGGGTGTAAAATTTGGCAGGAAAAAATGTGAAAAAAATGAACCTCTGTATATAAATACATCATAACACAAAAATGCATCGCAAGAGTACATTATAATATTGTCATTGAAACTTAAAAAAGTAATTGTGACACAATCTTTATTTAGAGAAGGTAACTCAATTATAGGTAGGTAGAAAAGGGTCATAATTTGTATTTAATTCAGTCAAAGAGTTATCCTCCTTGGTTTTATGATGTCCCTGAACACACTCATTCATTTTCAAGACAATACCATGAACAATATCTGAGATATAAGCTGGATAATAGCTTGCATGTAAAACTTTAGCCACATTTTCTATTGCATGCACAAATCTTGCAGTATATTATATTCAGGCAAAATTATCTGTCTTAACCACTGAACTTATTAAAGATTTTTTAAATCAATCATATGCCTGGTTACAGATATATAAGCATGAAATTTCTTGCATGCAAAATTTAACCAAAAGTTAAAAAAGAGGCCATAAGTTGTAATATATTTTATCAAGAATTACCTAACTTGATAGTATGATACCCCTGAACATGTTAAAATGTTTCAAATCTGGTAACTGGGGACATAACTTTTAATATATTCCACCAAGAGTTATCAAACTTGATAGTATGACACCCCTAAAGATGTTTCAAACCAATCCCACGCCTGGATACTGAAGTATAAGCATGAAAGTACCTTGCATGCAAAACTTTTACCAAAATTTGTAAGTTAAAAAGGGGCCGTAATTTGTATTAAATTCATTCAAGAGTTATCTACTTTGATTATCTGAAGCCCCTGAACATATACATAAACTTTCAAGTCAATCCCATAAATTGTTATTGAGATATAAGCTTGATAGTAACTTGCACGCAAATTTTAACCAAAAGCTGCAACGTTAACGCCAACGCAAGGGTGATTGCAATAGCTCTTATATACTTCGAATGCTCGAGCTAAAAATATAAATTATATAATTATAACATTAACATAAATAAATGTTATGCATTTCTTCATGTGTGTGACGTTTGAACATGTGAATTATTCCAACACTGATAGAGTCACCGGGTAATCTCTGTGTATTTCTTTTATAAAACACATCAGAAGAATGGGTTGTTTCCAAAATAATATTCGTACTAGTTCTTCTTCAGCAACTCAAAAAAATTAGCCTTGAGTGTATTTAAAATTTAAATATGACACGAAGCAGTTGCATGTGTCAACATCACAATTAGTGTAATGAGATTTTCATAATCCATGCTTCTTTCTCTCAAAATTGTTGTAAAATTTGTGCCTGATCATAGTTTAAATATTTCTATATGAAGAATATTAGGAAACAATTCAAACCATAAGAAGTCTCATTTTTCAAAGGAATAAACTTTGATTAGACAATTATGGTAGACAGCCATGAGATGAATGTCTGTGCCAATTTCAAATACTATGTATGAAGACCCAAAACCTATGGGAAATAACAAAGGGGGGATTTCAGTAACTACGGACGAAGACCCCAACCATGTCAGAATATAAATTCACTCGAACAAATTTTGCCCCACCTCATAAGTTGTAAGAAATAGGGGATGAACTGGACTTTTTCAGTAACTACGTATAAAGAACCAAAATCCAGGAAAATACACCCTGTAGCTTTATTTCTCGCGAACACCTGCAGCACAAGTTTCATGATTTTAACTATAGCAAACTACACATATATATGTCACACATAGTTGTGATTTCAACATGGGTAGACGTAAAATTGACTCAAGTTTAGTGGGTATTATAGAATACCTGTTGAAGAAAGGAAAATTCCTATAGAAGCATAAAGAAGGAGCTAAAGGGGCAGGGGTGGTATTTATACTACAGACTTGAAACTTCATGGATATATTATTCAGGACATGAACTTGTGGACCTGGGTATTTTTATCGAACCGCTTTTGAAGTTGACAGAGTAATGGTCCTTTGTTTTTGAAAAAATAAGGAATATCATGCTTCTGACGCACGTAAATCTGAAAGTATTTGTACTAAAGACTTGAAACTTCATGGATATATTAATCAGGACATAAACTTGTGTTACCTGGGTATTTTTATTGAACCGATGTTGAAGTTGACAGAGTTATAATCCTTTGTTTTTGAAAAAAAGAGAGGAATTTTATGCCTGTGACGCACGTGACTCTGAAAGTATTTGTACTACAGACTTGAAACTTCATGGATATTATTAATCAGGACATGAACTTGTGCACATGGGTATTTTTATCCTCCCCCCCCTCACACACACACACACACACACACACACACACACACCAAAAAGTGAGGCATATAGATTTGACTTTGTCCGTCCGTCCATCCCAAAACTGTGACACAGGTAACTCTGAAGGTATTTGTGCTACAGACTTTAAACCTCATGGACATATTACTCAGGACATAACTTGCGCTCCTGGGTTTTGGCCTTTGTTTTGGAAAATGCGACGGGACGGGGCATATGTGTCCTCTGGACACATTTCTGGTTTATTGGATTTCGGCATCTAATATACAAGCTGAAAGTGAGTTGAATTGTTTTTGCTAACCATTTATCTTAAATCGAAGCACATTTGTAAAGTTCAATTGTAAAAGCAAAGCATGACAACAAAATTTAGATGGACGCCCGAAAATGGACTGGGTCCAGTACAATTAGAAGCTTTTTACCGAAGAACGAGTTTTAAGTTTGTGAACAAAATGGCACTGCCCATACGATAAACGGCTGTGACGAAAAAAAATCCACAATGCTCTGAAATGTTGATCCAAATAGAAGTCTACGCGATACTGTAGGGCGAGCTTCGCCCGCTTTAAACAAATTTCCTCTATTTGTATTATAACACAAATATAATATTTATTTTCCGCGTAGCTGTATAAAATTGATTTTGACATACTTCTTAAACCAAATGTTGATATGCAAATGACGCCATAGTAAATGCAATGTTATTATGGGCTTGTATAATCTATTTTTTGGGGGGGTATGTAGGATATTCCAACTTTAAATGGGATTTACAGGTTGTATCTTTCTACTTGATATAACATGTTTATTTTATAGTTTATCATGAAAAGTAACACAGTAATGAATATTTAATATTTACTTATCAATTTAGGAATGCTGATTTTGGCAATATGATTTAAAACAACTAAATAAGAACTAGGGCATATGTCTATTTTTAGACCACAATCTCCACTAATTTGTAAAAGTTGACTCCGCCTTCAGGGGAGGTAACTACTGCGGAGGAGTTGTGCAGTGTATTGTGCGGATCTGGAAACAATAATCGGATATAGGCGATGATCTTTCGGTTTCGCTTGGTTACATACGAATTGCCTTTACTTTTAAAAAAATCAGCAAGTGCATAATATTTAACGGAAGTTGGTAGATTAGCTTTTTTTTAGTTTGTAAATTATATCCGTTCTGTTATATAGTCTTCACAATACTTCCCATAATTTTGGTATTTATGAACATTTTTGCTAACTTTATAAAAGCTTAAATATGTTGTACATGTTACAATTGACAATTATTTAGCTACGTTGAATATATTTTTAAAACTATTTCTTGTTTTATGTAAGATGTAATTCTGTCTGTTTAGGAATTTTATCATCAGTGGGTATTAATGTTCCTTAGAATGGTACTCCTGTCGACGTTAATCTTTTGAAGACCAGCCTGGACAGAAAGGTAGATGACAACATTGTTCCATATCAGATAAACAGATAGCAAGATTACATTTATAAGTTGTTTACATATATATATTGGTTTGGCAGTTGTATTTTTCAAAAGACTTGTAGACCTCAAAGTATGTTATTAAAACTCTTTCTATCTCGAGTTAGGTTTCCTTTTTGCACATTTTTACTTGCATGGAATGCATCAATTCTGAGGGAGTAGTGCGTTGTCTATCGACATTGTGAATTTTACTTCAAGATGTACTAACAATTTTGTTTAAAAAAAATTCAATAGCTTAACACTTAGGGTTTTTTTTTATTTAGTTTATCATTTAATTGCTTATTTGATTCAAATCCATTATAAATATAAAGAATGAATATTTCAACAACGGACTTTGTGTTTCTTTATCCATGTCTTTTTTATATTTTAGAAAGGTCCATCGAAAACTTAAACTGTAAAGTTGTGATAGGGACCAAAACATCACGTGTTCCAAAAATGTATCATGCTTGTTTGTTCGTTTGGTTTAGCATCCCACCGACAGTATTTCAGTCACTTTGTCTACTTGAGATACCACATCCTGACACCTGGTATTTTAACGTTGCAGTCAAACTAGCGTGTCAATTGGTCGATTTCTGGTGAGGACATGTGGGATAGAAATTCCCTTACAATACGTTTCATTCTCTTCAGTGGGACAGCTGACAAATGGACTCCAGTGTTTTGTCAGAATAATTTCCACACGCGTGTTCTCCTCGGCAGGTCGAGAACGCTCTTGGAAAGAGTTTGCAATGATTAAGAGTAGAGGTGTTAGCAAAATATTGTATCTGGTACCCTGTTCACAGATTGCTGCTCTAGTCTGCCTGTTCACGGGTGAAGAACTTGAAGATGGCATAAGTAACCTTCTTCTTTTCTTTTTAGATTTGGAGTTCAGAAATATGAGTCCATCTGAGGTAATTCAAACTACCGAGAAATTTGTGATTCAGTTTGTTGCATTTCGTCAATAACTGAAATTATCTATAGTTGCACATATACAAATGATAAGGATTTACAATTCCAGGAAAAAAAAAATCTTATCGCATATGTACACAGGCCTTTTTTATGCCGATTTTGGGGCCGATATTCGGCCTCTTTCCCTCTTAAAAAGTATGCTTTTTTCCCCCCAATTCAAAAATTCCCCTGACAAAAACGTATTTTCATTTTTTTTTATATGACTCACTATTTAATGACGACAGCGTACGTAAATGAGTGGTCGAAGTTTGAAACTGTATCCGCAGTTTAAACGTATTACTATGGTTCCCGTTCTCACTTATTCGATAATCGCATTTGCAGTTTTGCGACGGGTACAAATTAAGCCGTATGATGGCGTATCGTTAATTTAAACATCCGCTTTGAAGATGTCTCATAACAGCCGATGCTATGTGGAAAAAAAAAACTCAGCAAGGAAAAGCTGTAAACGCATTGATATGTTGTTCAAGCAAGATGCTTTGGCAACAAAGAAAATGAAACAGAGCGAACCCACGCCAAACCAAGCTATATCAGTCTCGGGAACGTCAACTTCTGAGCAGTCTACAAAAATACTTGTCGGTGAGTTTGAAAACAACAACAACAACAACAACAAACAACATTTTACTTCATCTTGTGTTTCGGACAGCGATAGTTACGAAAGGAATCGTCCGAATCTGTGTCGGTTATGGTTCCCGATGCACAACGTTTCACCTCGGCAAAAAACAAGTCTATGTTCAGCTGGATTTACTACTTTGCCGCAAAATCAGTATACTTTGTAAAATTTGTAAATTGTTTCCGTCGGAGGTTAAAACAGAAACCTTTGTCAGTGGTGTTAAATCAAATGCTACTCAGCCATCAAAAAACTGAGAAAACATGAAAAGTCATATTCACACGGAACAGGTCAGTTTCATATCCTAAATTTATTGAAAAATGCAGCAGGAAAGCAAAAAAGTGCTGAAATTGAAAGGAAAAAGAAATATTTTTCTGTGCTCATTTCAACTATTTTTTTACTGCCAGACAAAGGTGAGCCCTACACAGTGTTAGTAGTATTATGGACCATATATCTGTGACTGGCAATCCTGATATACAGACTTATGTACAGTATTATCCTCAGAGAAAGTACACTTCTTCGACGTTAGTGTCTGAGACTGTATCGTGTATTGATCAAAACCTTGAAGAGCAAGTACTGAATGTGGTGAAAGCAACAGAAATGTATGCGTTGCTTGCTGATGAAAGCAGTGATGAAACCCACAGAGTTTAATTTGCGATCACTGTCAGGGTGATGGGGGAAATAGGACCATGAGGAGCATTCCTTAGGAAAGTTGAAGTGAAGAAACAGACTGCTGAGAGCCTTATGACTGCCATTGAGAAATTCCTGCGCAGAAAGGACATAGACATCCGGAAAGCATTTTTCCTAGGCTTCAATGGATGCAATACAATGTCAGGCGAAAACAAAGTTATGTTAATTTATGTGGTAACATTTGATTTTTATTTAATCATATCTTAAGTGATATTTTTATCACAAAATTAATTACATACACAAATAATCATTAAATACTTATTCCTTGTACTATTAATAATAGAAATAATATATTAGTATATAAACTATTAGTAAATACTTGAAATAAGTATTAAGTTATTAGGCTAGCTATCAATTAACTTATAAATTATTCATTAACTATAATGCAAGATACAAGATACAAACAATTATTTTGAGTCAGCACATAACATTGCTACCTGTGCCAGTAGGCTTTATCACTGCTTTCATCAGTAAGCAACCGGCAACATATACATTTCTGCTGCTTTCACCTCATTCTGATTTCAATACTTGTTCTTCAAGGCATTAACTATTAACCGACATAATACAGCTTTCAATCATTTATATGAATGATGTTAATTTATGTGATAATATAACAGTTTTATATTTAACTTTTGTAAGTGTAACTATTAATTCTGTTGCTTGTTGTATGACTTCAGGATTTCAGAGACGTTTTAGACACGTACCACACCAGCTCTACATAAATTGTCGCAACCATACACTTGCTTTGTGCGTGAAACACATCATCAAAGAATTTCCTACCATAGATGCTGTTGACAGTCTGCTCATTTCAATATGCAAACGTTTCTACTACTCTCCAAGAAATTACGCTATCTTCCAGGCTGTTCAGGAGACATATGGGCTGAATAAAAACTAAAGTTGATCAAAGCCTGAACAACTCGCTGGTTGTCACACGGAAAGTCTTGTCTACGCCTGCTTGAACGCTTTGAGCAGGTACAATAATTGTTGTGAAATTCTGTCCCCTTAAAGAAAATGTGACATGGCAGTAACTGAACAAAACTATGGTTGTTAAAGTAAATAATCTGAAATTTCTTTATTGTTTTGGTAAAAATGAAAATTACAGCTTATTTGACCTTAAATTTGAATTTATCTCACTTAATAATGAGATCAATGCATATCTGCCATTAAATTATATGTAATTGGTCAATCATTTTAACCCTTTCCCTCATATAGACTCATTTTGACGCACTCAATAGGTACCACATAAAGCCTGATCTGCAGAAAACCACAGTTAAACCTTACCAAATTTAATCATAAAGTCCTCATTTCCAGACCACTGAGGAGCAGCGAACAGCATAAAACCTGATCAGCCCGCGAGTTACTCGCAGGCTGATCTGGTTTTATGTTGTTCGCATAGGTCTTTTGATGGTTTCCTCTATAAGGGAAAGGGTTAAGGTACTGGATGCTATAGATGTGAGCCTTAAAGACAAGTGTGTGCCAGAGGTTCAAGGTTTGCGCCAACAGTTGCTCCACAAACCAACAGTTACCATGGTTCTTGTGTTGTGCGACATTCTGAAGCCTGTTATCAGCTTCAGTGACTACCTCCAGGGGGACATAGTCTTCTCAGATATGCAGATCAAATGTGGGGTATGTAAACATTCATGTAAAGGTTAAAAAAAAACAAATTTAACAAATGAAAATCAAATTAAACTTCTGTTCTGCACCAGACAGGATGTATAAAATATATTTAGTAAACAAAAATAGTTCTGTACCATAACAACTACAGGTATATTACACTAATTTTAATGTTAACACATTCAAGTATGATCTTGAACAAAACTATTCTCAACATTCAGCAAAGTTTCAATTTTATTTATTGCTAAGCCACCTTATGACTGCCTTTGTTCAATTTAAACAGAATTTACCAGCCGCACTATCTTGTGGCCAGATTTGATGCTGCTGTTGACAAACGAGATGAAGACCTGTAACTGTCGAAGATGGGGCACATTTTGAGATCATTGACGATATAAATGCATTGTCAAGGCGTTTAAGGTAATACATTTTTGTGTTACTTTATTAAGTTTACGCGTAGATGTTTCTATTTATTCGGAGGAAAATAGTCAAAATGAAACAATGATTTTATTTTAGAATTGTAAAGTAAATCATTTAATACATATTTATATTAGTCTTTAGACACTCATGATACTCGTAGTCATACATTTTATTTATTTTTAAGATTGATACAACATACTATTATAGACATGAATTATGATCCAGAGATGACTTAAACGCAAATGGTTGAAAGAATCGCTAAGCATGTGACCTACACCCTCATCAACGAGATCAGTGATGCTTTCCAGTGTCCACCAGTACTGACCTCATTTTTTCCATTTTCAACATGCAGAAAGTGCCAGTGAATATGACTGAGATTGCTGTGTATAGTGAGGTATGGACACTATACCTTTTTAGTAACCTTTATAGTATCAATTAATAATATTCCTGATGAGTCAAATTCAAATGTTTTTTTCACTATTAAGTGATTTGTTTTGCGGAGAGAGATACATAAGCTTGCTAGTCACTATGGCAGACCTCTGGAGGACATGTAACTTGGCCACAGGACTTTGGCTTAACTTAACTTTCTTATCACTGTTTTCTGTGTTCTTAAAGTTTGAAAATTATAAATGATTTTTATGAAGTTAGAGTTTGATCGGTCATAAAAATTTGACCTGATTTGTGTTTAAAATGTTCTGTTACACAGTTTGAATATACATGTAGTTTTCTATTGTTTTCCTTGACTGTTGTTTTAATTTTATTTAACAGTTTGTTCATGACATTAAGATTCAGATTGAGAAAAAAGGTGACAAATTGGTACAAATAGTTTCATAGATTTTTTTTTGCAGTTCTTTTTTTTGAAAAATAAAAGGAAACCATTTCACCTTTTCAGAAACAAGAACTTGAATTACCTGTTATTGAAAATAGTAAATGCCTTAAAGACAAATTTACATTTCTAGATTATGACTGAGTGACACAGACTCCTTATTATTACAGATGATTGATTTTTAATAACTTATTATGATATATGAAATGATGGAAACCAAATATTGATAATCTCATTAAATTCTTTTTAATAATTATTCTCGTTTTAACAGGCAAAAAGGTGGCACAGATGTGCCTGAAATCTTCAGGGAGGATAGTTAGGTCCTTTCCAGTCATGGCCTTCCTGGTTGATCTCAGTGGGATTTTGCCTACCTCAACAGCGTGTGTAGAGAGGCTTTTTAGCCTACTGAATTCACTTTGCACACCATCAAGAAGTACCCTGGTGCAGGTTAAACGAGAGGCACTGATAAGAATGTGTTGATCTGAAAAACAACAACTAACTCAGAGAGACATTGATTTTTAGCTCACCTGAGCATAGCTCAGGGTGAGCTTTTGGGATACTTGATTGTCCGTCGGCCGTCGTCCGTCGTCCGTCAACAATTTGATGTTTACACACTAGAGGCCACAATTTTGATCCAATCTTTCTCAAACTTGGTCAGAATGATATCTTGAACCCTTTCGAAAAGGGTTGGATCCAAAAGTAGGTCAGTAGGTCAAATCTTAGAAAAATCTTGTTTACATACTAGAGGCCACAATTTTGATCCAATCTTCCTCAAACTTGGTCAGAATGTTTGTCTTGATGATATCTTGAACCCTTCCGAAAATGGGTCAGGTTGGATTAAAAAGTAGGTCAGTAGGTCAAATCTTAGAAAAATCTTGTTTACACACTAGAGGCCACAATTTTGATCCAATCTTCCTCAAACTTGGTCAGAATGTTTGTCTTGATGATATCTTGAACCCTTCCGAAAATGGGTCAGGTTGGATAAAAAAGTAGGTCAGTAGGTCAAATCTTAGAAAAATCTTGTTTACATACTAGAGGCCACAATTTTGATCCAATCTTCCTCAAACTTGGTCAGAATGTTTGTCTTGATGATATCTTGAACCCTTTCGAAAATGGGTCAGGTTGGATTAAAAAGTAGGTCAGTAGGTCAAATCTTAGAAAAATCTTGTTTACACACTAGAGGCCACAATTTTGATCCAATCTTCCTCAAACTTGGTCAGAATGTTTGTCTTGATGATATCTTGAACCCTTCCGAAAATGGGTCAGGTTGGATAAAAAGTAGGTCAGTAGGTCAAATCTTAGAAAAATCTTGTTTACACACTAAAGGCCACAGTTTTGATGCAATCTTCCTCAAACTTGGTCAGATTGTTTGTCATGATGATATCTCGAACCAGTTTGAAAATGGGTGGGGCTGGATAGAAATGTAGGTCAGTAGGTCAAATCTTAGAAAAATCTTGTTTATACTCTGAGGGTAACATTTTTGGTCCAATCATCCTCAAACTTTGGAATTTATGTTTTGGGGAAAATTTTTCACCTATTAATTTAAAGCAATCTGTTTGTACAGGCAATGAATGATACTTTTCTCAGGTGAGCGATCTAGGGCCATCTTGGCCCTCTTGTTTAATCAACATCTTAAAGGAAAGCAATAGAGACTCAAGGAAAGAAATAGAGACATTTTATTGTAAATTAAATTATAAAAAGAAACAAAAATAAGCAAATGGATTTCAGTTACAGAATAATTAATGTTTTCCCCTGATCAACATATTTTCACCCTCCTGAAAGGACCCGCAACCTTTCCCCAAAACTCAAAAAAAAAGAAAAGATATATATGATCTACTACTTGCAATATGTAAGTGTATAATTTTACTTTATTGTAAATGACGTCATTTTGATATGTCAATAACATATTTCATTGATAAGCGCTTCGACGTGTTTTACTAATTTTTGTATGGAGAAAGATGCGGGTTGTGTTTAATAGCAAATACAAACACATGGCCTGGTTGGTCGTTGGTCTTATTGTTCATGAATGTGCCTATTTAGAGACCCGTCAGGGCATTTTGATTGTATTGCCAATCATTAAATGTTTCCAAAAGGAGCATAACAGGACGGGACGCGATAGGACGAGGCAACGTGGGTGACTTATATTCTGGTCCCATCGGAAATACAGTAAGAAAAGTTGCAATTAACTCTAAAATGCGCGATCCTTAATATTAAATCTCCAAGCCAAGAACCGGACACTGCGGACGGTGATAATTAAAGCAACAAAAACATGCCCATGCTTTTAGAAAACAAGGAAAACGTTTAAGTTAGAAGGAAAATAAATATTTGTAAGATTTATTGGACTTCCGTGTTGTTGTGTTTGTTCGTGATAGTTAAACATCCTATCGGCAGTATTGAAGTCATTTCGGGATCTGTCTATCGTAGTGCTGCCTCCCGTAGTGCTGTTAAGCTTCCTGTTGCTGATATAGCCAAGAGAGATTTAGAGGGAGGGCGGAAGCGGCGTACGCCCACCCCCCTTAAAATCGACAAAGGTGGGCTTTTTATGCGTTTATCCACATATTAATTTTAAAGTTTATATGTAGCAATTAGAGTCAGTCAATTTGATCAAAATTGAAATATCATTTGCAGTTCGCTGATTACTTTCTCGTATAAGTTTCATTTTTTGCTTGTTTGTCACCTTCCGCTAATTAAACAAGCAGTAACAGTCGATACATCGAAAATGTCCGGCCCATCGAAGCGGAAAAAAGTTTTTTCTAGTGCCATATTTGCGTTTTTTGTCTTTTTTTTTCGTCTTCCGATATCAACGGAAATGATGTCAGATTACAGTCCATGACATTATGTATAGGCCTTGAGAAAAGGTCTTGGAAGCGGTCCGTATATTTGGGCAGTTTTTGACGTTGGGAATTTGTCTATATGTGATATTTAAAGACAGGTTAACATGATGTGTTTATTTAAAAAATTGCCCCGCTCAGCGTTACCCGACGTTGCCATAGTGACTGGAATTTGCATAAGTGCAATTTGTTTCCTTTTCGCTTTTGGATAAAGTTCAAAATATATCAAAGTATCACTTATGAAAGTTATATTCTGATAGCCATACTAATAAATAAGGTATGACACTATTCCGGATGCTTTTCGTACACCCCTCGTAGTTGCTGGACTTACGCCCACCAACCCCAAATCCTGGATCCGCGCCGGATAGCAGCATCCTTATTGGCTGTCATCAAGGACTCTGGTAGCAAATTCATCTGAAAGACTGTCAGTTCCAGCAGGGGGTCATGCATAGACCAAATTTCTACAGCTTTTTATACAAAATTAAATAATAGTCCAATTTGGGATGATAAACTAGAACTGGAATGGACTAGAACTGGAATGGGCTAGAACTGGAATGGGCTAGAACTGGAATGGACTAGAACTGGAATGGGCTAGAACTGGAATGGGCTTAGTTACTAATGAGAATGACACATCGTAAAGTTAGACTGAATCAAATGAACAACGCACGAGGAAGAAGTTCTTAGAGGCCACTGTCAGCTTTCCTTTTAGGATCTCGGGTACAGACCAAAAGTGCTCGAGATACTTCTTAAGAGCAAAGGAATATTTATTCCTTAAGCAAAGGTAATAAGTATTGATAAGTCAGTGAGAGCAAAGGGACATAACCCTTGAGATTCTCATGTGCGCATAAAATTTCAGCATTCGCGCTAAACTACATATAAAGGTAGGTAATAATGGTAAGTTTGAACCACATCCTTTAAGTAGTGTAAGAGGAGTTTTGTCCACAAGGTTCTGTTACATAAATGCATAAAGTAAGGGAGGGAACTTTATAACTATAGCGGGCATTGTTTTGTGAAGTGCTAGATTATTCCGTCATATAAAAGACAATCTAGATTCTAGACGACCATGATGTTTTGCGGTCCGTATATTTGGGCAGTTTTTGACGTTGGGAATATGTGTATATGTGATCGTTAAAGACAGGTTAATATGTGAAGATTTGCAAAATTTGCAACGCTCAGTTAAAAGGCCAGATCAATTCTGCATAATGTTATTGCACAATCGTGCATGTGTATCCTCTTTTGTTTCAAATTTTGATTTTATTACTGCATGTGACGTCACATAATGTACGCCATCTTTAAACCGCGCAGATATGCATGCCATACGTGATGTTCATTTAACATGGCTTTTATTTTAATTTAAAGTCCATTTCCTTCTTTCAGAAGATCTACAATAGTAAATTATTTAACCGCAATAACAATGTAACTTGGTCCCAGTAGATCAAGAATACCACTTTCAATGACAAACTCTACCACCCCAAGCTCCTGAAGCAGAGGAAATGACACCAGAAGGAGTAATTCCAATGATGGATTTAAAAAAGTGTGATGTTCATTTTTATACGCCCATCTTAACATGGGGCGTATTATGTGAACACTCACGGCGGGCGGGCGGGCGGGCGTGGAACATTTGTTGTCCGGGCTCTAACTTCAATACCGTTAACCCAATCCTTTTCAAACTTTCCACACATGTGCATGGCCATAATATCTCGGATGAGTTCGATATCCAGCATTATCGCGTGAATGACTTAGAATTATGGCCCTTGACGTACACAAAATACTTGAAATTGTGATTGTCCGGGCTCTAACTTCAATTCCGTTAGTCCAATCCTTTTCAAACTTTTCACACATGTGCATGGCCATAATATCTTGGATGAGTTCGATATCCAGCATTATCGCGTGAATGACTTAAAAGTTATGGCCCTTGACGTACATAAAATACTTGAAATTGTGATTGTCCAGGCTCTAACTTCAATACAGTTTGCCCATTTCTTTTCAAAGTTTTCACACATGTGCATGGCCATAAAATCGCGGATGAGTTCTATATCCAGCATTATCGTGTGAATGACTTAGAAGTTATGGCCCTTGACGTACACAAAATACTTGAAATTGTGATTGTCCGGGCTCTAACTTAATACGTTGCCATCTTTTCAAATTTTCACACATGTGCATGGCCATAATATCTTGGATAAGTTCGATATCCAACATTATCGCGTGAATGACTTAGAAGTTATGGCCCTTCTGAGCTATTTCTGAGAGTCCCCATACTGTGATGGGCGTATTTTGTGGCAGTCCTGACCCTTGTTAGAAAATGATTTGGATATAAGACTAGATGATCTTTGAAAGAAAATTTCAGTTGTCAAAAATTATTATTTTTTTAAAAGCGATTTGCATAGTTTGTAGATGAAATAAATATGTATTATTTAAGTTCTTCATACAATAAACATATTCATGTGACGAATGTATTAGAAAATGCAGAGCTTGATACAGAGATATGCCAGCTATATTCTGTACAAACAGTCCCACTTCCAGACGCATGAGCACTGCATGTAACTGGCCTATTAGGGGTCGTGAAAAGCTATTTGTTTTTTGTCTATCATACATTCCATTGTTTCAGAGGATGCTGGTTCAAAAATTTCGTTGTGGCAAGCATATTTCATTACCTTATATTGTTCCATTCCAGGATTAGTAATTTTGTAAGAAATTCTTTCCAAATCAAAAGGATGTATCATATTGTTAATTTCTGTTTTTTCAATATACAATGTATGATGATATTTTTGAGTTAGAGTTTATCATCACCGTGACAGTATTTCAATCATATAGCAATGCTGGAAGCCCGATGAAGAGAAGATCTCGTAGCAATGTCACTGTCTTTGATCTTGTCAACCTTCAACTTCAGTTTCGTCACTTTGTTCTGCGGCATTTGATTGTCCTCTTTCAGCCTTTTGTTTTCTACTAGAAGAGGATCCATTTCATACTGTGTGATTGTAAAAAATATATTCATTTATATGAGATTGTATTTTAACAGTCTTTTAGTAATATATTATATATATTTAAAAGATTTGTGTAAGCAGTCCCATAGATCAGTCGGTAGATCACTTGTCCTGTAAGCTTAAAGTTTAAACTCTATTTACTTTAAATCGATTACGAAACAAGTTCTCTAAACTTATATTGATCACGCTCGATGGCTCTGGTGGCGGCGTATGTGGTCATTATTGTGGGAGGAAACCGGGGAAAAAAAAACAACGTGTCTGGACGGGCGACCATTGCACTCTTTCTTCATGTACGTGACCAGGAATCGAACCGAGGACAGATTGGTAAGAATGATGAAGCAAAGCTCTCACACCAAAATAACATACTAGCTACAAATTGTTTTATGTGGAACTCAATACCATTGGGCTTTTTCATTGCCTGTTCCAATTTATGCTTAAAGTAACATTAGGACTCCCAGTTCTTTGATTTTTTTAGCTTACACCTATTGTCTACGATTGGGACAAACATCTGGGACGAACTGCCTTGTCGTTGATACCTTATCTTCAAATAGAAGAACAGGTTAGGGTAGAGACGATGGGTTGAATCCAGCCGTTTTGAATATGCATGGCAGATAAATCAAGGCGATACATCACGGCAGTATATTTCCGATTAAAATAAGCGGATTTACAGAAAGTGAATTTAATCGATTTAGCAATGTTTTATGCTGTCAATAATGGGACATAGTTGGTCGCAATATATATATAACACCTTAATAGGGCCATTTTTAACTGCAAATTTGAACCAGTTGTTATATTTCAATTTTGGAGACAACAGATACTCTGCGCACAGGAAACAACGCGCATGATTATAGACGCAGACGCGATCACGGTGCTCATTTAAATTGTTAGTGGGAAGTCATGTTCCAAGTCTCATGAAATGTGTATCTAAGTGTTCCTATGAAGCAGATTTGTCCTTGTAAAGGATAATCTCTTGAGAAATTACTCTTTTTAGACTTGGCCCCATCCACAGAGGTAGTCATAGAGCCGTGAGTTATTTAAGACTGTGATTTTACCGTCTTGCCAATGAATTTCGGACTTGTTATATCTGTAACAAATGTCTGTCATATTGGTTGTATGATTGACAAGTTGTTCTTCTTCAAAATTACTGAAGAGATTTTCGAATCAAGGTTTGGCATCAACACTTGTTCGATCAAGAGTCGACTCAGACACAGTACTTAAGACATTCCACTTTGAGTAGCTCATCATACTGCAGGCGCTATACGTAAGTTGTGTGCTCCTGTGAATTATGTAATCCTTACTATACTCTTAGAAAATTTGGAATCGATTTATCGCCTGATTTGAAACCTTAAACTGGTTTATTTAAAGTGGATGAATCCCAATCTCTTTTCATCCGAACTGACAACCCTGCCTTCTCGCGTCTTCACCTGATCACAACAATATAATTTTATTTTAAAATATGCAGCAGATAAAGTTCTAGCAACTGTCAAGTCAGCCAATTCCATTATTTATGCAGGTTTTGTTTTGGTGGACATGGGATGATGAACAGACATACATTAGTAGAACATCGGTTTAATGTAAGAAGTGTAAGCTTTTCTCACCATTCTACTTTCTTCGTGTGTGTGTATTTTTTTTTATATTTAAAAATCGCAACTTGGCGTATTGAACAGATTGCCAAAATAATTTAGGTTTGGAACAAAATATACATGTATTTAAATAAGGAATATTTAAAGCTGATGATTTCAATTCACTTCATGATGTCAATGCCCAAGAAAAGGAAAACCCAACCTCCGTACAACTTTATATCACAAGAACATTATTTCATTGAAATATACACAGACTAATTAATTATACCCTTAATGTTTCTTCTATAAAAATGAAGCCCAATTATTTTTGATTATACACATAGATATTATATTTGTTTCCTTACTATAGACCTATCCAATGGTTGAGTGTAACGTACCCGACTGCGGATCTGAAGGTTTTGGGTTTGAATCCCATTCTGGACATGGGTTTCCATGACTTTCCCTGGCGAAGAGTACTGGTCCAACACAGGAACCGTCGATAGGGACTAGTATTAGTTGTAAGAACTTGTTTCAACATCAACGCTAAAATGAATAAATCAAAAACTGTCTCAAATAGCTAGACAAAACGAAAACTTAAAATAATTAGACATCAATGCAGTGAACAGTCGCAAATGTACAAACGTCCGTCATTATGTAGTTGCTCCAAATTTTTTCTTTAGAAAGGCAAATTTTGCCGAAATATTGAAAAAAAGGAATGTAATTGATTTCTGTATTATTTCCTTCTGGAAAAAAAATGTATTTTCTTTTATTTCATATGGATACATAGTTAGGAACCAAGAAAATCACCGGTACTGATATCATAGTGCGCCCTTTGAAAAAGAAAAAAGAGCAAAACTACAATGTACGCTGTATTTTAATCAGTAAACAATAACAAATTCAATATTTTTTCCTTAAAAATATTTTGTAAAAAGAAAAAATAACAACACAAAAAAAAGGAATTTTCAACATTCTACTTTCACTTTATACTTTTTCTTAATTTACAATTATACAATATTCAAGTTTAGATGTAAACTGCTAAGGGTAATGTTTATGACTTGTTTGGCCTTTCAGAAAAATACGATTAGTGTTTAACTTACATATCCAACAGTTGCGATGTAGGACAAGACAGATTAATTAAAATGCATAGTAACGACCTATTAAACAAAGACTGGCATCTTGTCTTAATCTCACAACAGCACGTAACATATTGTCCAATTCTCGCAAAGTCACGTTTTAAAATATCTCATTTTCTGTTTAAGGTATGTGAAAATAAATTGTATCCTACAAAAGAACATAACAATACCATCAAGATGATACCCTATGCATTGAAGTAAGTAAATAATAAAAATGTTTCATGTAAAATGGAAAAGTACCTGTACATGTATGATGGTAACAATATAAAATGAGTCATTTTTTTTTTTTGCTACATTGGTTGAATTTAAATCATTATTAAAAAAGAAGAAAAAATAAATCAAACTAAAAATAACTCCTTGTAGTAGAGAAATGATTATTTTATAAAATAGTTACATTCTCCCTTGTGATTTTTCCATACTTTTTTTAAAGTGCCGTGTGCCTTAACAATATTTTCCACTGGCTTTTTCAGGAGTTTCCTATCTCTGTTGAATATGTCTTTGTGCATAGTAAGTTCAGCAAAGGCTACATGAAAAGAGTTTTAAAAAACTGTCACTGTCCAGTTAATTAATGTGTCATTATGCGATAAAAGACATAATCTGATATTACATCGTGTATAAAGTTATATACGTATACCGTATTAATTGGCTATACAGAAAAAAAACCTGTGAATGGTTTCTAAGAAACGTAAATCGGGCTGAAAGGATAATGGATAGTTTTGAGGCGAAAAAAAAAAAAAAAAAAAACAATCACTATCCAGGAGTATTAGTTTTTGCTGTTCAACTTTAGTTAGATTTAATAATTAAGCAACGACGTATATATTCGGGACATTTTCCTTCTTTATATTGGACCGTTTACATAATGTGTGTGTCATTGAAAGCTCATTTTTTAAATAATGTTTAAAACCTTACATAAAGTAAAAAAAAAATACACATGCGATTTGACAAATACGTTGTTAGGTACTTTTTATTATCGAAGATCAGTCATGCATAACTGAACCCTTAATTATCAGATAATTATGCAACTTCATGCAACCCCACGCGGTTAACAGTAACTGTTACTGATTTGGGTACCAAATTCCTTTTTTGTGACATGTTGATACTCTTGGTCGGGTGCTACTTTTGAAACATGTTAACCCTTTCCCTCATAGAGGAAACCATGAAAAGACCTATGCGAACAACATAAAACCAGATCAGCCTGCGAGAAACTCCCAGGCTGATCTGGTTTTATGCTGTTCGCTGCTCCTCAGTGGTCTGGAAATGAGGACTTTATAATTAAATTTGGTAAGGTATAACTGTGGTTTTCTGCAGATAAGGCTTTATGTGGTACCTAATGAGTGCGTCAAAATGAGTCTATATGAGGGAAAGGGTTAAACAATTTTAGTGTAGTGTTTGATTGTATTATATGTACATGTACCAGTTATAAATTGTCTACTACAACTACTACTACTTCATAACTTACAAAAAGATCGCTGAACAGCAAACGATTAAAAAGTCAATGCAATTAAAAATATGTCGACAACACTAATTGTTGTTGCTGTCAGCATAAACACTATCATATTTATCTTCTGGTGAACATTTTTGTGAAGGTGAACCTTGTCCTCGTAATGATGTCCCTTAACACCCCGTCCCTGTGAACGTCATTGGAATTGTTTGGAAAGGCTTTTGTTCCGACAGGTGGCACTGGTTCATTTCCGGTTGTTGTGGGTGATGTTTGGTGCACCTCTACAGTCGTCGTTTCATCTTCTATTCCTGTTTTCTCCCGTTTCCTGAATACAACACATGTACATGAATTGATATTTATAATAAAATACTATTAAAATGCATTCCAAAAATCGAGAAATTCGGCATATATTAACTCTAAAAATCTAAAATGGAATCTTATTTTTACTGATGTTGACTTAAATTGGAATGAAATTAATAGCTATGTATTTAGATGTACAAAAGATACATATATACAATGGTTTCAAACTAGAATTATACATAGAATTTTAGCAACTAATTCATTGTTATATAAAATGAAAATTGTGTCCAGTAATTCATGTACCTTTTGTCATGATCATGAGGAAACACTTATGCACATTTTTTGTGAATGTTGTTTTATTAAACCTTTGTTAGATTACATAAATGATATTTTAAAAAGTAACAAATTAGAAAAGAAGATTAACAATTTTTGGAAGATAGTACAAATGAATATGATATTTTGTTTTTAGAATTATAAATAGTAATTTAAAAGAATAATAATATGTAAAAAATCATCCCCACCAACATAGGACTGAAATTAAGTTTTAAATTTGCATATAGCATTTATAAGGAGGTATTATCTGACAATTCAAACCCCAAAAATTGGTCAATTATACAACTATTTATTAATTTATAATTGCTATGTACCTGTATGTTGTGTTTATTTTCCTAACAAATTCTAATAAGTATGAAATGGTTATTTGTTTATATTACAACATGTCAAAACTATACAATACAAAAAAAATCAAACTTTAAATTAAAAGTGATAATATATATGTATATATTACTGTCAGTATTATTCAAATATATATATGTATTTTTGAAATGTAAGGTGGCTGCAGGATGGTTCCCCGACCTGCTGACACCTATGACGGGGATAATAAAAGTTTGAAAAAAAAAAAAAAAAAAAAAAAAAAAAAAAAAAAAAAACTCTAAAAATCTTGTTATATAATTATAATAGTGATATTGCAAATGGAATTTCGTGTTGCCCACACTTTCATTTTAACAATTTCTCAGCAATCGTTCATGTTTATTGTACATGTATGGTTATACAATTTCCTCAAACAGCACTGTCTTGGAAAACAAATGTAAACCAGTAGGTCTCTGATGTGCATATAAATATTTCGAGTGCTGAACTGAAATGCGATTTTGGTCATAACTTGTATTTACCTGACAAACTTAGCTATAAGCAGGCCTGATATAACACCAGCAATAACAAGCAGTCCCGCAAACAATGGTCCAAGGATAACTGGGAGGTTGACAGGTGTTCCTGAAACAAACGAAGAGTCAACAAAGTTAACTCATAGCTATATTATTATTATAAAACTTTGGGTGATAAAAAGGAAAGCATTATAATAATAATTGTTCATTCATTGTTATCTTGTCTGCAAGTAAGAATATCGACTTACATAATAATGACAGCGTTTAAAAATCACTACAGTTATTCTAAGTGCCCGTATCACAAAATTATCTTCATGATTTAACTTTTAAACTTCAAATTTATACAATTAAGTGAAAAAATAAGTATCAAAATTTTGGGGGAAAAAAAAAGGTAAATCGTCAATAGATTATATTGATTTCGTATCGCGGTAATGGTATTTACTGCACCATTTGTTAGCATATATCTATGAGCAGCATAGCTATGAGATGTACTACTACAAATGCACGACGAGTGGTGTATATTTGTATATAGGATAGTAAGTACATATCTATGACTTTAAACAAATATGTGACCCAACTTCAAGATATAAACCTAACTCTTCTTGACCAACCATGCTTCTAAGCTTACCTTCATCAACATGACTCTGCAGGATGGGGACAGGTTGATCGCAATCTCTACCTGTCCAGTTTGCAGCGCATACACATGAATAGGAACCAATCAGATTCGTGCACGTGCCATTGACACAAGGGTCATTAACCGTGCACTCATCTACATCTGTCCCACAATCGTTTCCTGTCCATCCATCCAAACAAACGCATTCATAGGAGCCATCTAAGTTTGCACATTGTGCAGAATTCAAACATGGATTTCTAGTTGCGCATTCATCGACATCTCTTTCACAATCCATTCCTATCCAATTAGATGGACAAGCACAGTTGTAGGAACCGTTCATGTTTGTGCAAGGTGCAGCGTGCTGGCATGGATTCGCTGCTGAGCACTCGTCCACATCTTGCTCACAGTCTATTCCCGTCCAGTTTGGCGAGCACTGACAACTGTATGAACCATTCAAGTTTGTGCACTTAGCAGAGTTCTTACACGGGTTGTATGTGATGCATTCGTTTACGTCTTGCTCGCAATGTACTCCTGTCCAGGCCTGCGGACATGTGCAGGTGTAAGAAGCGTTCACGTTGCTGCAAGTTCCAGAGTTCATACACGGACTAGACACCTGGCATTCGTCTATATCTACCTCGCAATCCTGGCCAGTCCATCCCGACGGACAGGAGCAGCTGTACGTTCCAATCATGTTGGTGCAAGGTGCGGAGTTTTGGCAAGGGTCGTAGTCTAAGCATTCGTCCACGTCTTGGTCGCACATGGTCCCTTGCCAGGCTGGAGAGCAGATACAGGTGAAATTGCCCCGACCGTTTGTACACGTGTTGTCAGCTCCACATAGATTCTGTCTGTAAGTTATTCGTTTGGGTTAAGAAGAATGTGAAACGTGTCCTTATTTAAGTTTAAATTAATAAGATAAAAAGGAGAATGCATTTAAATAATACTTTCTTAACTATTATCTTTGGTTGCAATAAAAAGTTTGTATTTCTGTATTTTCTTTGTAAGAGTGGACAAGACAAATTAAGTCCGTATATAACGATACATACCATTTAAATATATTATTTGAGAACACCATCAGTTCTTTTCTTTAAAACTGTTTTTATTTACTTGATTAATCTCAAATCCACAGTATTTCCATTATTTAGGAGGCTTTATCTTCATAAGACAGATATAGAGCTGCCTTATACTGCTGTAAAGTGGCATGATACCACTCAGTCACATTGTCCTGTTACTAGGGCCTGGGCAAACCACTCCTAGGAGTATTGTTATGCAGAACACATAGCAAGGAAAATATACCAATTATTATACCATTTTAACGATTTTGTTTTGTCATGGCTTGGAATTGAACTTATGACCTACCAGACGCTTTAACAAGTCGGTAACAAGTCGGTAACCGGGGTTAGGTTAAAACCTGTGTAATCAGCAGTTATACGTTATATACCAATGTGACAATGCCAGCACCATCGTCAAAACCCACACTCGCTCAACCGTTCGACCGTAAGTTAATTGGTCAGTAAAACTTCGTACTTGTGAATTGTTAATTAGGTATTTTTATTTGACCAATGAAACGACACGTTATTTATAGTTGTTCGTAATTTGCTTTTGTAACTTAAATGAAGCGTATTCAAAATACTACGCATGGTTTCATTGGTCACAAGAAGCTGATATTATATTCATGAAAACGATATTTTGCCATTTGAAAATTCCACAGTGTATACTGTTTTGAGAAGGGAATATATACAGTGGGTTCCCACAATGTTAAGAAAAAAAATACTTTTAAAAACTAATACTTAAATAATTATTATAATTTCCCTAGAGATTTTACAACGTTGACGGTAGGTACAAGATTAAAATATACTGACGTCACGTTACATTCGTCGATATCGGTGGTACACCTGGTTCCCGTATAACCAGGGAGGCATTCCTTGAGCCCACTCCCGTCCTCATTCTGACAATGGTCCCCGGTCCAACCGCCAAGACACGTGCACCTGTTTAGAATGGAGAATGGTTAAAAAAGGCTTAGGACTAAGGATTTGCAACAAATCTATCCTACGGTCAAATAACAATTAAAGAGTGAAATAAGGGAAGGGATGTTTATGCATCAGCGTGAACTTTTCATCTCACCTCATATACATCGTAATTTTAATTCAAAACAAGATATTTCGTTATAAAACATACATCAAAAGTTTGCTTTCCGTTTATTTATTTATTTATTTATTTTTTTTCACCCCCAAATCAGGATATTTATGATATTCATTAGCTATTTTATGATGTAAAAAAATCTGTCGAAATGAAAAACAAATATGGTCCAAACTGTTTTAAATACTGCGTTAGCATTTGTATTATTTATTTTTTGATGAGTTTATTTCACTGTTTGGTTATAGAAAAAGAAAACAAAATATACGCTCACGGAGTAAAAAAAAAAAAAGATAGATGAATTCATGATACAGTAAGTTGGTTGTACGCACGTGTAACTGCCTATTGTGTTGGTACAGTGTCCCCGGGTGGTGCATGGTGTTCCACGTTCACATTCATTTAGGTCGTCGGCACAGTCTTCTCCCTGACACACAATTAACCCATTACCTCATGCATGTTCATGTACAGATTTATGATTTGAAGACATGAAACTTATTTTTATTTTGCATTGCCACGCATACGATAAAATCTGAGCAACAACATTGTCCTTGAGGTAGCTGCCAAATATGAGTCTCCCGTGTTTGCCAGTGCTTTAATATAAGTCTAAATATGATTAAAATCTTAGTGCGTTTAAGCTTAAACTGCACAAGAGCAAAAATAAATTTTCGCAAATTTCACAAGGGTAAAGCCTTAAAAGAGGTTTAATGAGTCTCTGAGGTCCACACAATGAACTATCTAAGAAAAGAATACTTGAACTCCCTCGGAATCCTTATTTGTTCAGACAGGGCACTATAATGCTATTATAGTGGGTTTTCTGAAACATAATGTGCAGTAAATTCACGTCTCTAGAGGTGCGAGGGGTGTTTCAGACGTCCGTGATTTTTTTTTTATAATTTTCTAACAAATTTTGATTAACTTTATTAGAATGGCTATGAAGAAAATTCGCTAACTTTTGTAACACTTCTCGTCATGTTAATTTTATGTAGGCGATGCTGTGAGCTTAATATAGAGCGAGAAAGGTACAACTTGTGATTTTTCTTCTAGTATTTTTCGTATAAAATGACATTTCCCGGGGTCTTTCGGGGATGAAATTCACATAGGGGCATTTATGGTGTAGGTGCATGCGGATATATCTTAATTAATTATAAGGTACCGGGACTTTAAAACTACGTAAGTATGAAATAAATATCTTTATTTAATATTTTATATTTTTATTTAATTAATCAAGATATATCTTGGACACTAAATAAGGCGATTTCTTATTTGTCTATACATTTCTAAATGATATACTTGTAGATGACACGTTGTCATTTTTTTCACCGACAATATTTGAAAGAAAAACAGCTTAAATAACTATAACACCTAAACAGTTATATACATAGGATACAAATTTATTTTTTTGAACTTTCATTTCCTAACTAACTGTACTATTGTGTTGTGGGTGCTAAAGAGGTGTCCGCTACATGCCTTTTTATTCTCTCTTTTTATTTTTTGAATTAGACAGAAACTTGAACACAATTAGAATTGTTGATTGCGTAATAAATATTTGATTTTTAATTTAATCGGTTATTTATGTATATTAATGACAATTTTGGTCTGATACACATTTTCAGGTCTTACTAAATAAATACGATTAAATATATACTCTCATTTTACAGTATGTTAACGTTACTGATATTATGAATTGAGAATACAATAAAATACTTTATTTGACGTCATGTCATTACAATGGCGTAATAGCAAACCTAACTAAATGTGTTTGCACTGTTAGTAAGTACAGGAAAACGTTTGACGCAAGCCGAAGGACTATGGTGTTAACTTGATTCTCCGTCATTGCGGGAAAATGATTTAAAATTCGTTTCGATGCTCGTCTGTATTTGCTAATACAATGGGAACCAGTATGTAAAAAGACTGCATTTTGAGATGGTCCCTGTAAAAGACGTTTTCGTACAGGCTGGTGAAGCTGATTTCAGCAAAATTACGTTACTTATAGCACTTAATCGAACATCTTAATCTCTAAAAAGTAACTAATAATACGAAAAGTTTAAATAACAATGTAGTGTAATCTGTTCTACAACCTGCAGTAATATGTCATTACTGTTAGCAGAAAAGTGTAAGTATGAAAACGGAAATTGCGTGTATATACGTTTTGTGTAAAAACAATATAATACTCCACTTGCAGGTAAAACATAAAAAAATAAACTAAATTTAAAATACTGGAAAATATAAATTCATAATCATTATCATCTAGACAATTTCAAGAAAAGACAAGTGACCTATATATCTATTTTCATTTATAAAATTACATCATGTAAAAACAGACACGGAGAAACGCATAACACCGAATCAGGACCGTACCAGCTCTTACCGTCCCGTATTTATCACTTTAAAAAAAATGGCTTCAGTGATAAATCTTCTACAATGTTGGGAAAAAGGAAGGCTTGCCAAGTTTATCTTTAGCCGGTCTAACCATCTATAGCTTAACCACAAACTGATTTTGTTCAAGTCTTGGCCCCTGTGTATTAACCATGTACCTTAATGTTTGAATTTAGCTTTCATAAACTGTTGGCGTACGCTCGCAGGTGTTGTCGAAAATATCGTATGTCATATATGAATATATTGCATCAATAATTTTAATACATCTTTTCCCTTTTTTAAAGAATTATGAGTTAATTGATGTATCTGCTATTTGAATTACAAACCGATCTGTCAATGTGAAGATAAATTGGGTTAATAAAAATTAATGATTCTCGGTTATGTATTTTGTTAACAGTCGAAGCAGATTACCAGAACATGCAGTCAATTTCTGATTAGTTGTTTGTTCTTTCCCGCACATTCATAGTAACTTGGAAAACCCGAATATGACGTGTACACAAACGGATAATCTCAACTGTCATTTCTTTAAATTCATCATGTCCTAATTGTTAAGAAACAAATAAGTGCTACCAAAATAGATTCACAAATCTATATGAATAAATGGATTGTAGTCAAAAAATGTATAAAGATGAATAAAATATACCTGAAACCCGGCAAAACATAAACAGTTGTAGGTATCAGAGCCGGTTTCCTTGCAGCTTGACTGAGATGGTACACACGTGGAGTTGGCACACGCTGTCGTCACATTCTGACCTTGTACGTACTGGAAATTGAGAGTGACCACTACTTGTAAAACCCCTTGTACACTACAGCCCCAAAAATTTGCGGAAGGGTTGCCGATAAAATTAAGCTAGTTTCGGGAACCTTTCAGGATCATTAATCAATAAAATGGGCGGAGCTTTTCGTTCAGGGTCATTCGGGATACCAACACCGTTCCGAACGTTTATCACACTTTAAAACTTTTAAAATTTTTGAAGCCGATGTGTTTTCGATCCCGATTTAACCCCGAAGTGCCCGAAAGATTCCAGAACTGTTAGAAAGAACACAGATTGGTCCCAGAATATCGCGAAGACTTGCCGAAGTAACCCAAATTTGCTAATTCCGTCTTCGGGAGCCATTCGGGGTCCTAGTGTACAAGTCCAACAACATTAATTAACAACATATACAATATTGACAACGGCAAGTTTTACCTTTCTACATATCGGAACAACTATGCTGTTGATTTAGATGAAGGGTTTGCAGCTCAAGTACACTGTGATTGCAATGTCACTTGGTATTTATCAAATGACAATTTACAGGTAACAAAGCAATCATTTATCTTTATTTTATCATTAATTATATTTTAATAGTTGAACCCACAAAATATTTTACATCAACGAAAATTGCATTCCCAACGCTTAATATATTAATATATTGCCTGAATACAGACATTTCGAAAAGTGCCTCTCTGTCTGACCCGATTGGTGATTTTTATATCGGTCTGTGAATATTTCAATACAGTCTGTCAGAATGTCCGGTAGGTTTTCTAGTAGTAATGTTTACTACATACATATATGAGTAATGACTGACCTAAATGTTGAAAATTCATTAAATTATATCGGAAAACTATAAAGATATAATATTAAAGTGTTAAAAAAACTAATAGAATAAATGATAAACAATAATGAAATCTTATTATTTTCGTTTCGTCCTGTGATGTTAATTTCGGTCCTTTGAATCTTGTAAAATTGCAGGGATTCCTGAAAACTTTTTGGAATGTCTGGACCAGTTTAAACAGAGTTGCTCGGTGGGACGTTAAACCCAATAAATAAACAAACACATAAACAGAGTTGCTTTTATTTTAATGTATATCATGACGTCAATCAGTCTTCTTATGAGTGTTTTGATAGATTGACTATAGAAACGGGTTGGCAAATGAAGACAAATAAAATGTTCGGGAAAAAATGACGAATAGAGGAAGGAAATGTTTGAAGAGTAGCTGTTTAAACTACTGATTCGTTGAACGGCAAACATCAAAAGGTGATGAACTATTCTTATCAACAGTCAGATTTGATATGCCTTTGAAATAAAACTAAATAAAAATGTATTAATTGAATAAAATAAACTTAATTGTTTCAGTGGATTCTGAAGTGTACTTGCTTCAAAATTGTTCGGAATTTCCTTCAATGCCATTGAACAGTCTATTGGTGTTAATTAACGCGCAATAAGGGTAAAACTAGAATACAAGACGAATTGCGCAATCTTTGAAATATAAGCAATCGGAAAAGCCAGAGTTCCTAATGCGGAATCCATGATTTCATATTGTACATTTTTATATCATTGAGCGCCACATTTCATTTATTTTTATAATAAATATAATAGTTTACATGAATTACAAACCAAAATAATTGTTTACGTTTGCATGCCAAACGCATGTAATGTTTTAAACTTTGCATTTATATCAGTATGGATTTTTGTCTTTAATACGAATGGCACTGTTAAAAATCATTCTCTTGGGACTATACGAGTAAGTGATAAATCATTACCTATGCAAACCTAAAATTAATCCACATCTCAAGTAGTTTCAATGTTTATATTGTGACTCAATGACATGTATTGTTTAACTTCTGATAAGAAACATATGATAATCTGATATTATTACTTGTTCATGATAAACCAAGTGTTTCGGGTTGACCATATTCTGTTTCCGTAAACTGTAGTGAAATATATATTGAAAAATCTAAGCCACCACTATTGGACTCTTTTGAGCACATTAACCTCTAATTAATGCATATTAATCAAATATCGTTTGGTGCCCCTCGGGAAAATTCCCCGCCCCATGTGTACCATTAACATAGATAGTAAACCAATAGTTAATCAGAGGTCCCAATACTAAATATTTCAGTATAACATACATTTTGCACGTTTAATTTACTTGTGCGACATATTTCATATATTCCGTATTAACGAAACATTAATCAGTAATATCGATAAGAGTGAGGTTGGTAAGTAGGAAATAGAAAATCATTCGTATTAACGAGTAACAATTCGCAAAAAAAAGTGCCTGATGTCACTTTTTGGAGGGTAATACACCAACGATAGCCAAATCTTTATACTTTTTGAATGATTGCAATATTGCTTTGCTAAGCCCAGCGTGGAAGGGTTCCGCACGTGAAGAATTTGGAGTGTCCAGACATAATGCAAACCCGCATAAGTGAGGGGCAGAGAAATTGCAAGTAATTGACCATACTTATTGGCCACTAAGGCTTTATTTTCTATTCTTATTATAATATTCTCTGCAAAATGAATTCAGCTGAAGAAAATCTCACCGCAAAAAATAAATAAAAAATAAAAAAATTATAAAAATAAAATAATAAAACAAAGTTTAAACATACAATAAAAAAGCAAACAAACAAAATAAATAAAAATGAAAATAAAACAATATTTAAATAAAAGTAGAATATCAAAAAAATAAAATATAATAAAATTTTAAAATAATGATACAGTCTGAAAGATATGTTAAAAAATAGAAGTTATTATTACGCCATTGATTCTATTCCATCTTTATAGGATTGGTATATATCTAAATAAATTTAACTTATAAATAAAGAATAATTATAATGTTCGTGAAATTTGCGATTACATTGATATTCCTTTCATTAATTTTGGTCTTTAAAAAAAAAGTTTAAATGTATTTCATATAAATGTGTTTTCTTAAAATCTTACCGTAAACACAAAAGGGCAAATTAAAATCCATTTCATCTTCAATGATTGACTGTACACCGTAAACATTTTGGTAATACTAAAAGATATATAAGCAAACAGAAGTTTATATCCTCTTTGTAATGTTCTTTTACATTTTCAGTGGTAATGACCCTTAATTATTATAATGAAGAACAATGTTTATGCACATTGAGATTAATACACGCTCTCGTTATGTTGTTATGTTGTGAAGGTTGAGGTATCTGTATAAACAGTGAACTGGCTCTTGAAAATTGTCCTAACATGCTATTCATATCTATCAAACAACTTCGGTAAAGTAGCCCGGTGAACCTGGTTGGAGCCAATAAGAAGAAAGCCAGTGAGACACGAAGGTAACCAAACATCTATTCTTACTCCGCGTTCGCAACAATTCCTCCGAATCTTATCATCAAATAAGACAACCTATCTTTGCCGCAGCAATTACAATAGATCTATTAAAACCTTGGTACACGAGATATCATCAGTCGTTGAATTAATGTTAAGGGTCCAAATTTAGAATACGGCCTTAAATGTTATATGGGGCGAAGGTAAGCCTGACCCGAGAGTGATGCGTGAATTTTAATATTTCCCTCATAAAATGCCGTTATTATGAAATACCAGGCCTATAAATTAGCGATTGATTTCGCACCTGTCTGTTGTAAACGGTGGATGAATGATCAAACGTCTTACAAGGCTGTGCATGGACTGATAGGGCACTGTTGACATATCACCGGTGATCCTGATAAAATCCCTGTATTAATGCAAAATTGCCGTCAAAGATTTGATGCTCTACTTTTTCATTTAAGTGTTTCACATCGTCAGATCACAGACAAATGGTGGTGACCTCTGTATTATTGTTATCGGTAAATGACTTACGAGCATGTATCTATCTTGGTCAAAGTAGGGGGCAGATTTGGTACACATTGACCTATTTTTCAAAATATAAATATAAATTAATGACTAAAATACTTAATATCATTAGGCTATTAACACTGTTCTGTACAATACGGATATATTATTGGACGAGTATACAGCTTGAAAAATCATATCGGACGAGTCGCTTTGCGAGTCCCAGTATGCCTCTGAACACGATTCCAAATACAGAACAATGTTATATATTATAGTTTCATCATCATCATATTCTATTACTAATTGTTTTGTTCAATATTTCAGAATAGTTTAACTTTTGTTTATACAAACGACAATAGATAACAGCGCCTTTCATTCATTTACCACGTGACCGTATAATATATGTTACTATATGTGGCCGCACGCGCACATAAATCGGTATAACAAACAATCTCAAGAAAATGCACTGGTGACAGAAATTATTTTCGAACGTTTCGACCATACGCTTCGTTTTTATCAAGATATAAAGGAATATATACATTGGAATGGCATGGTACAGTGTTGTAGTTCCGAATGTCATACCACAAAAATCAATTTGTTTTTATCAGAAAGACATCTGAGACCGCCAAGCGTGAGAACTATATCAGTCCCATTTTTTACGACTTTCGTATGTCGCGGCCGGGGATCGAAACCACGAACTCCTGCTCCCGAGTCGGACGCTCTAACCACTCGGCCACCGAGAACGGTAATCTCAGGCCTGAACTCATATAGCATACGTAAATCCTCATATACTGTTATGGTCATATGTTGAGTTTAAACATTAAATATTACTTAAGTATAGAAATTATTTTCGCGAACACCGAACAAAGCTTCACACTCGGTCTTCTTAAAACCTTGAGGTAAACTAATATTATCAATAGGCTATTAGTATAATAATTGTAATTGCACTGTTATGTTGAATTTGCTGTAGTAAATACATTATTCAAATATTTCAAAACAAATAGTCCTATTCGAACAATAATAGGAGAGAGTTTATATATATATATAATATAATAATATATTATATATATATATAATCTCTCTCTCTCTCTTATATATAATATATAATAATATATATATAATATATATATATATATATTATATATATTGCACAGAGATTGTACTTTGTTGCGCCAAACTGAGATTAATTTTCATAACAGATCATCAAATGGATGTGTAAAATTTACATTTTTTTTAAATTAAAACATTTTTTACTTATTCGCAAAGACGCTAAAATTTTAAGTAGTCTTATTTCAAATAAACAATTAAAAGGACTTTTTACTATTACTTCGGTATAATTGCTCTTGTCGAGGAAAATTAAGAATTTTAACGCTTCCACATTGTAAACGTCTGAACAACCGCCTTATCGTTATTGTTTAGTGTTATCACTAAAGAACGTGTTCATTCGAACACATGTGTCACCTGCTGAAAGAAGCGTGACATACAGACAGACGACGAAAAAATGATCCATTTGTGTCTCGTTTGCTTACACAATTATGTTACCGACAGCAATAACAATATGGCGGTTATACACACGTTTAAAATGCAGTGGCTTCAATAACACTGATGAAAAAAATTGAGATTTTTTTTTACTTTAAACCTTTACCCTTTGTATATTTATGAACAAATTTATGACTTGATAAATATTAATTTATTGAGCTTTAAATTGTATATTACAAATAATATTTATTTGCCGTGCAGATATTTTGTAG
>CM037785.1:21037223-21087223 GCA_021229015.1 Solen grandis | reverse complement strand
GCAGTTTTTTCTGTCCTTTAAAATCATTTATGTATGCTTACATTTATCTAGGTTTAACTCGAGTTATTTGAAACTCAATACGTCTACATTGTTAGCAGTAGCTTAATGTTTTGAATAACGCTTTACATTAATCCCCGTTCTACAGTATATCACCAGATCACTGTACCTCTTAACTAGGGCATTGTATGAATAGGCTCTCGGGTTGTAATTTGTTATCTGATACGAGTTTAAGAGTAGGGTCAGTCCTGGGTCGAGGTCGTTAATATGTACATGTACGCCTTGTGTAAACTTTGTATGAATGGAAAGCACTCGGAAACGTCCTAGAAAGAATTGATTCGCGTTCATATCTGAGCAAGGTATGCACGCATGCTGTGTTTACGCAATAAATTGGAAATCAGCATGCTCGCAAAAATTAAAAATAAAGATCTGGGGTTTATTGACGTTTATGTTTGTTTGTTTGTTGGATTTAACGTCCCATCGACAGCATTTCAATCATTTAGAGACGATATCTACTTGAGACAGATTTAGTGCTGCCACACTGCAGTGTCACGCCGTAGACATGTGGCATGATACCACACCCTGTCACATTATCCTGACAACGGGCCAACCAGTCCTGCAACTACCCTGATATGCTGAGCACCAAGCAAGGGAGCTATAACAGTACCATTTTTTTACGACTTTGGTATGTCGCGGCCGGGGATCGAACCCATGACCTCCCGCTTCCGAGGCAGACACTCGGCCACCGGGGGCGGTCATTGATGTTTATGAGCGAAGCCAATTTTATAGGCCTTTGTCGGGATGTTTACATTACATAATTATGATTTTCTTTTTTAAAATAGTGACTCTGCAAAATTAAGGAAAAATATGTATACAAAATGAACATTATAAAATAACTTCAAAAGTATAAAACAAAAATTAAAGGTTTGTTAAGTACTCAAAAACATTAGAACATTAGAAGCTCAGTTAGTTTAGTAACAATTATAATATCGGGGGTGGGGTGCGGGGGAGACGTTGAAGCCCAAATCGTAGGGTGTGCTGGAAGTATGGCGGCCGTCCGTTTAACGCCACTTCTTCCTTTCATGATCAAGTCAAATGTTTATTTTATCCTCTGTTTAGTTTCAAGTATGTGCCTTATTCGTCGTTTTGGGAATGTACACCGAACCCATGATGATTGGTTTAAATTTCTGTACCAAAAAAGACGAAGCCGCCAATGAAATGACAGAATTCTTTAAAAAAAAAAAAAGAAGAAGAGAAGTAACTATACGGCTGAGAATTACAGCAATGCGTAGCAAGTCAGTTTTTTAATGTTGGTTCCTTACGATGGGACCTTTGAAGTGACACAAACATCTTACTACAATGTGAGAACGTGAAAATGTTCCAGTATCATAAGTTCAAGGTCAAGGTCATACTTAAAGGTCAAATTGCATAAAAATGGTTATATAGTGTGGCCATCCCGTTATGTTTATTGGATTTTAAAGCTAGTAAAGCTTTCTGTTTTGAGTAAATGACTTCGAAAACATAGCTAGATATAGTGAGATAGATAAACATAATTCTATCTGTAACTATTAAATGTTTATTTAATAAGGTTATAGCTCAAAACTGATCCCAGGCTTTTAAGATGTTAATGGTGCATATCGTCTACGCCTAACTGAATATCTCGCTTAAATAAACGTGACTTGCATACTATATAACTGTAACTTCAGGTAAAATGTACCTGTTTCACATTTTCTTTATTATTCAAATTTATATAAAACAAATAGCATATCATTTCGAAAATTTATACAGCCGCATCGTTTTAGGTTCGTCTGAAAAGCTTTTTAAACAATTGCAGTTGTAGTTAGGTTTTCGTGGACTGCAACGCAGCCGCGAAAACCTACTGTTCTTCTTGTGTTTCTTTTTCCCTTTTTTTTTTTTCCAATTATTATTATTCTTTGCACTGTTTTTGTGGCCGCTGTTGCGGCGTGATTAGAAGTGCTACAAATATGAAAATTTCGCTGCATACTCACATGTATCTGAAGTTGTGCACCATTAAGTTTGTTTTTTATTTTAGTACTAAGTTTTGCCGCTAGGTGGCGTTTAGCATCAAAACATATAATTGCCGATAACTCTGTCATTTGACATTTTATTTGTATGCAGTTTTTTGCATTCTGTTCTCTGTCAACTACCCCTTTAAATATGATGAGTGGCAATATCCATATCTTTGAAACTTTTGAGCTAGAAGAGGTTGAATGTTTGAATCTTTGAAAAAATCTGGCAAATTAGGGTGTGTCCACGAAAAACATGCCCATTTTTGTTAGAGATTAGATATCCTCATTCTGTTTTTTGAAATTGATTCTGAAGATCTTTGCGCACAAAATATATGGGGTGGCGATTTCAGAAAATGCATAAAATGGCTTTCAATAAGCGGTCAAAGTGTACTAAAATTTAGAGGATTTTTTTTTTCGAGAATAGGCATTTTTTTAGTTTTTTGATGATTCTGCCATTATTTTTTAATCAATCTTTATGAAATTTTCACAGATTGTATTGTTTGTTGTTTCAAGGGACTTAACAGTTTCAAAATTTCAAAAAATGCAAAGGTCAAGGTCATATTGCGATTATTGGTTTTTTCTTTGACCTTAAATATCTCAAAATCTAAAAATATTTTATCGAAAGAATATGGGTAAAATCAAAAGCCTCTAAAGAGTACTTTTTGAAGAAATTTAGTTTTTTCAGATCGGGGTTGATTTGGTTGTTTGGTGGCAGTTTGAAGTTTGGTCATACTTTGAACTGATTTCAAAGCCTTTAAAGTTTAAATGTGTGATATATTTTGTCATCATTGGAAAAAAGAATGTCTTACCTCGTCAACAAAAAAAGAATTTCGCAAATCTGTCGAGAATTGATGAATTTATAGAGAATTTAAATACATGACCCAGAATAAAAACTGAGAAAATTTGACAGAACACTGGATACCTATGTTCTATAATTAGAACTCTGCTCTGCTAGCTTTGCTCTTTAGGTTGGGATGTAACAGGTCATGAATGTATGTGTAAAACTAGCCTACTATCTCACTTCCATTGTAGCAGGTAATTTTGTTATGCATCAACCCATCAGAGGTTTTACACACAAAGCTACTGTAATGGCTAAAGACTCCCTGCAGTGATGACCAGATATTAACAGGGCTGATCACAGCAGTTGGGGGCCTGGCTCAGTGGGACATCACATTCCTTTCGAGATGCCTTTAATTTAAGTTTTGGTCACAGCGAATTCACCAATGAAGAAAAACACTAAGATATATAAAGCATTTTGCACTTTGTTGTTTTTCTGGTATTTTAACTTGGCTGATCAGGTTTGAAACTGTTTCTCATCACGAAAACCGGTGCATTTGCAGTATGCAAATCTAGTTTGTATTGTGGTTATGTATAAAAGAACGATACATAACTAAGTATAACATATGCATAAACAAATAATTTGAAACAAGTTGCTTGACAAGTATATATTTTAGAGTCGATAAATCAAGCCATTTTAACCGAATCCGGAGGCCGAGTGGTTACAGCGCACAGGAACCGGGCTGTTGTGGGTTCGATCCCGGCCGCGGCATACCAAAGTCGTGAAAATGGTACTGGTATGTAAGGGTTGTTTCAGGAATGGTTGGTCCGGTGTCAGGATAAAGTAACTATGTGTAACTATGTGTGGTATCTTGCCACTTATCGCATTGAGGCAGCACTACATCCGTCTCGTGTAGACGAAAATCCCTCGATGACTGGAGTAATGTCAGTGGGGCGTTAAATCCATTCAAACAAACAAATACGTCATTAAAAGGGATCCTCTGTAGTCAAGTGTTGGTAGTATCTGATTCTATCACATAGCCTCTTGCCGGTGTGGGCTCGGGTTCATGTCCTAGTCATTAAGACTTCTCATAAGGCAGCCTTCAGTCTGGCTCGTGTTAGGTCGGTGGTTCTACCCCGGGTAGAACCTTGTGGTGACCTTTTAACCTGGTTTCAATAGAACTTAAGGACTAAAAGCTAAAGAGGTGAAGGACAAAAATATGTCTAAATAATTTGTCATACACGCTGTTACTCAATAAAATAGAAATTGATATACATGTTTATCAATATTCCAATGTTATATTGTTTACCAAATGAGCTGAAGAAATGAAATAATCGGAAAGCATAGACGGGGACAGAGACAGAGTGATTATCTGATCACTATCTAAGCTTTGGTTGCCTGAAATAATGTAAAACCATTCCAGTGAACGTCGGACCCCCCATGTGAGATTTGGGAGTATGATAGAAAAAAAAATGCACCGATACAATATTCCGTGAAATACTCGTTTCAGTATATTGTGTTGAGTTCAAATATAATTAAGATATGAAATATTCTTTTTGTAAATTAAGATGAGACAAGGGCACCGCATTTCTCAATGACAGACTTGGTGAACGTACTTATCACGGGATATTAGTACGAAACACGTGCACAATATTAAAACACGAGTGTAATTTATATGATTCCGTTTTCAAGCAAAGATAGCACGCAATTCTTCAAACATAACAAGGGGCCAGGATATATAACTTTATCAGTTAAACGATGATGCAACCTTATCAACTGATAAATTAATTGGTTTGTGTACGCTAGTAGTCTTGTTTTTGGAAAACGAAGCTTTTTAATAAAAATTAGAGAAAGCTAGATGCTGAGGTAAATATTTTTATACGATTTCAGTTATGTTTAAAATGTGAAAAGAGACATCAACTCCAATACACTTCTTTATAGGTTTACCAATTTTAGTTGTGTGTGACGTCAACTATAGTACTACGTTTTCAACCCAGGTTCTCTTAGATTTAAAACCGAATAACCTCTCAATAGTGTAAATATGATCGAGCAATTGCATATATCTCTATATCATAAGTATACTAGAATTTAGCAAAAATGCTGAAAATCAATGCTGTGTCAAAAATAAATACTTTTAGGCTACAAAAATCGCCTGTGACATGAAAACATTATAGGACTTATTCTTCTATGATGATGTAACTGTTATTATCACGTGATCACTTTACCAAAGCACGAATATAGTTTGTTTCGATGCAAAGATGGCTCGCAAATAAATTTGATAATAAATGTGCAGCGTTCGGTCATTTTGGGATATTACAATTACCCATGTGAAGTCCAAAACAAATCATTGTAACATTCTAATAATCACATCAATCTATCGGCCTCAGATATCTCCAAGGGTTTATTTCTTACACTAAAAAATATCGAAACCTGAATATCTACTATCCGAAATGAGTTCGGAGCCTCTGACCTGTGCAGAAAATTTGCATTATTACTTCAATCTATAAATAGAGTCTGTTGTAGATAAGGTACTGCATGAATATAAATCGTAATTCTGATACGCTGAGAGAACAGGAATGCCGTATTTCTTTTGTTTATCAAAGTGAATTTAATTATTGGTGATCGACTTGCAGCCCTTAAGTTAACAGTATGTAAATTTCACTGAATTGCCATACTACTATATTTTATGAAAAGGAACAAACTATATAAGCTATGTTTCTCGTTCTAATCGTAACTGTAATGTTTATGTATTTATATGTATGCCAAACTTTATTAAAAAAAATATATTTAAACCAAAACTCAGACAATAATATGACTAGACACAAGAACCGAGATATGAAGAAAAGGAGAACAGTTATTATCAGTCAGACTCAAATACACAAAGTTCTGTATCATTTCTCGTTATGTGTTACAGACCTAACACGCTACATACAAAGCTGTTACACCCCCTGCATAGACATTCCTCACACGTGCCGCTGCCTTGGTAACAAACCCGCCCCAGTCTCGGGACTGTTACAGGAAAAGAAAAACACACTGTATGCACCAGTTAATACATATTGTAGCACAGTATATGTCACCAACCTCTGCTTCTGCTACTTCGTTAAACTCTCGGCAACTTTAGAATTAGATTTGACCTACTTTGAAGACATATTTAGACGACACTGCCGGAGAAATTCACGGATGACTACGATTTGTCATCCTGCGACATGTTTTATATAAATAACATGTTTACTGTTCACCGGAGCAGACGGCCTATTCCTAGCTGAACTTGACCTATATAGGTAAAGGTAACCGTAAACTTTCGGTACCTAGAGAAAGACTAGCTGGCAGGTTGTTAAAACAGGAGTCAGTTAAAAGTCACTATCCGCCAAGAAAGATCTGCATTAGCTTGAGGTGAAGCGGCCCCACTATCCTGCCGCATTGTTTTCGAGTATTAAGTTTATTAACGAAATCAAATTAAAACCGGAAATGGATTCTAAAATTGAAACGACGGCGGTTCTTACTGATGCAAAATTATAAAAGGACAAAATGCAAAACAAAAACATTTTAATCAACTTTCAAAATTGGAAAAGGTAAGTTATATGATTTAGCACTTATGTTTTAATTAACATTTTGATGTTCGTGGTACAGTAAAAAGTAAATTGTTGTTCTAAATATTATATGTGATAGGATTTACTGAACGAGACCAAAAAAAAAAAAAATCGTCGAGATAGAGAAAATGTCGACATACGAAATATTGAGATAAACTAGAATGTTTCTATGTTTATTGGAAAAAAGTCGCGACTGCAAGATATGTCAAAATATCTCAAATGTCGAAACAGACGATGTCGATATTACAAGCCTCAGCTGTAGTACTGTTACGTAATAACGCTCTATATGAACATTCTCCGGTTTCTTATAGCTTGAATATCAACAATTTCACTTTTAAACATTAATTTACAGGAATGTAAACTGAAAGGTGGCAACTTATGTTATCTCAGAGTTAATCTTACGCCATATTTCCTTTTTTTGTAAAACTTTTTTTACGATTATAATTAGAATTTATTCAATTAATTGATTGATTGGTCGACTACTTTATCAGGAGATCCGTACTGTTAACTGAATTCCAGATTTGAATCCATGGTCATGATATTCTGATATGAACAATTAATCTTGAAAGAAATTCTATTATTCGGTTTCAAAGATTAATTAGGTTCTGTAAATAGATTAGATCTAAACACTCATGTGTTGGGGACCAGGCTCTGTCATGAATATTAAAATAGTTATGTCTGTTTTTTTTTTTTTTGGTTGTTTTTTGTTGTTTTCTTTTTAAATATAGAATCTCCGTTAAGGTTTTCACACCATTCCATTTTTTCACATAACCATTTTAGGTATTGCTTTGAAACTTTAAATACCTGTTTATGGCCATCACCTGTTCTTGACAAGAATGCATAACTTTCCGGGATTTTGACATAATTATGCCATACTTATGTTAACCATACAAGTAATATTTAAATTCTTAAAATATGTAGAAACACATTTCGCAATCTCGGTTTTATTATCAATACAAGTACAATTTTGGAAAATTAGTTTTTATTTTTGATACCTAATTACATATTATTGGCAAAGACATTTAACAAAACACTATTTTCATTCAAATTTTTCAAATTCATGATACCGACACAAATTCGATATACATGTAATGGCATTTATTTCTGGAAAACAAGTAGTGTCGTTATATGGGATCACATCTACCTTAGTAACTAACACTGGTAAGAAATGGTGTTTTTTTTTTTTGTTTTTTTTTGTAACGGATATTTATATTTTATACGCCCCTTTGGCACCAGAATCGTGTAAAGGGTCACTGCAATAATGTGATTGTTTTCTTCTCCATCTCTTTTGTGATGCACGGAATTGATTGTCTTTTGCAATGGTAACAGACGGCCGTCTTTATATTCTTCTTTCCTGCTTTACAAGTTTTCTGTCTCTATAGACTATTGTTGGCAAATATCTCTATTGTGAACAAAACCGTGAAGACACAGTTGCCGGGCTTAGGGTCAGATCTCAGTATCAACCATTGTTCTCAATGTCAGATTGCTCATGGTCTACAAAATAGGGTTACTAATGTCCGGTGTATCAAATTCCACTAAAAGAAAACAATTTCATCTTTCTACTTTTGAGATATTTAAGTGCATCACTAAGATGACATGACTATTTCTAAACAACAAATTTTGTTAAAAAATATTGGGATATTTAATTAGTGAAACAAGAGCATTGAAACTTACTTAAGTATTACTTAGGGCAAAGTATAGTTGGTGAAATCCAAGCATGGAATCATTTATTTGTCCCGATAAATACATTTCCGTTTATTTATTTATTTATTTATTTATTACAAGTAAATTATTACAGGTAATTTATCAGCCAGTTCTATTATTTTATTTATTATTCACAAGGGATTAAGATCAAAAGTGGGTTTGTTTGTTTTTTCTCAGAACAAATACATATACTTACTAAAACGGTCTTTGTATGCAAAACATCAAAGAAAAAATATAATGACAATAATAATGCGACTATTAATGTACCATGATACATATCGCAGTGGTAGCGCACTTCGCTTTTCATGCGTTCTGAGTTCGATAACTGATTAGGCACATGAGAGGAAATGATGGCCGTTAGTCCATACACATGTTGTTGTTGTTGTGTTGTTGTTGTTGTTGTTTTTTTCTGGTACACACGTCGCATACACCGACGCCGGTACCATCTAGAAGGATGTATATATGTAGTGAGAATTTGTTTTGCAACTTTTGTAAAATAATACAGTTTCACTCTTTTCAGGGATCTTGGTCTTCGAAACGCCAGGATACTGACAAAACTGTCTTTAATAGACAGTAAAGATACAAGTAGTGTGAAAAGAAAAATTACCTGGCACCAATCGGTTGTAAATTAAGCTTCATTTAGAACTGTGTTATCTTAGGACTGATGTGTGCACAAATGATTAGGTAGATGACAAGGTCTGTTACCATATCAGTGTATGTTTGTACCAACCAAACTGAAAACGAGACACAGTCGCAAATTAACAAGTTAATTAATTTATCAATAATCATACATTTCAGATCGAAACGTTCGTCAAGGGGTTCAAGCTCTCGTCCTTGACGTACAAGCGGGTCATGCATCTGCTGACGGAGGAAATGATCAATGGACTGCGAGCCAACTCCAACTACATGGCAGACATCAAGATGTTCCCAACCTTCGTCCGGTCTCTCCCGGACGGTTCAGGTCAGTCAACCAATCAAAACATTCTCCCGTTGTACATTTGTTTTCTAGTCATAACTGCTTACCGTATATCGTAATATATTTTTAATTGTTTATTGATTTTATTTCGTAATCCGGTTCACATAAAGAAGACAAAGATTTGCTTTTTAACGTTCAATAAAATTCAACAGTGGGTGTATTTAATAACACTTTTCTCTGTTTTCAGAAAAGGGAAAGTTTCTCGCCCTGGATTTGGGTGGGACCAATTTCCGTGTTCTACTTGTCACTATTAATGAACGTGACGTAGATATAGAGAGCCAGACATACCTCATTCCGCAGCGAATCATGTTGGGAACCGGTGTCCAGGTAAGAAAAACTACGACGTGTCATATATACTGAACCGGTGTCTTGGTAGAAAAGACTCAAATAACAAGTAAAAATTTCAATTGCTATGAAAATATTAGCAAAATTGTCAAAAATATGTTCTACAATGGCTCAGTTTTTTTAAGTAAAATATCATTTTTGCACATTTTCTAAGGAACCACATGTAGGTAATATTCAAGTTTGTAATGAGATTCAAGAAGACACTCATATATGTCATGCTACAAAACGTGCGTATCTGGAATCGTGTGCTTCAAAACAGTGACATAAAAAATACAGAGAATTCTCATTAACTTGGATGACGCAAGCAGCGTGTTCAAAACTGTCTGAATACGGTAATGAAATTGCTAAACCATTCTTGGCTCGGTCGATATTTTCATTTATCGACACTAGTCACGGCATTGGTCGAACTATTCAACCCACATAAGACATTAAAAGCATACACTAAATTATCTGAATATACTAATAGAAGTAACGATCGTGTCATTTGGCGATCTTCTGTTTTAATTATTTGTTTTATTATTTTATTTGCATTACATTATTCTTTTTCTCATTTTCCCGCATTTTAAATACGAAATATTCTCATTAACGTAAAAACGCCTCATGTATATTCACGGGTTTGACCCTCCTTTAAACTTATATTTGTTTTATTGATAAAATAAAAGAAAGACATAAAATATGCACTTTTATCTTATTTTCTTTCGATGAGATACTGTAATATATCAGCGAAATATAATTCATATCTCACTGTTGAAACTGATTGATATAGAATTTTGGTTCCCTGTCTAAACATTGAAATATATAACATGGTAGAACGTGAAACGGATAAAGATGTCCATGACGTCACGGTTACGGCAAATAATTTGAATGCAAGTTTAATGGAAAAAAACACAGAAAACAAGATACTTGAATAAAAAGAAAATTTGTTTGTTTTTAGTGAATATGGAAACAAATCCTCTATTTTTTTCTGAAATATGCCTCATTACATTTCTAAATAGATCTATTCAAAAATTGTTTTGAAATATGAAAGGAGATATTCCATGTCTTTCTGAGGTAAAGCGTTTTTATAGACATTGAGTAAACGTATAATTTATAAAACAGTTATGATAACATAATGTTGCATCAAATGCACTCTCCAATCTTTAAGCCTCGTTCTGGGTTTGATGTGCTAAAATCCTTTTCGATCATGATTTCTAACGTTTTCACTATCATAAAATGTAGCAGGGTCGAGAGAAGTATTTTTAGTAGTTGTTGACATATTTTTCTTCGAGTTGTTATATAAAATTTGGAGAAAATTATGTCACGTGGCTCCAAAGCAATCACGTTAATGGATTAGGATTCTCCGCCCAAGAAAAAGAAGTGTTAAGCTTAACGTTGCCAGTATATATATATAATAGTACATATTACTAGTTACATATCAAATATTGTGATTACAAAATGTTTATACGTTATATTTGAAAACTTCAAAAAGATGAACGGGGATGGTGTTGGAGCTGGCTAACTATGAAAATGGTTATACGTAGAGAACGGGGGTGGGGATGCACTTGATTTTTGAGTGTCATGTAAATATGTGGATTAACGTATTTAAACACAATATGTTAAAATCTTCTCATGCATCGTTTGTATGTCCCAGTATTCTACCAATATTGAAAAAAAAACGTTTTGTTCCCAATTTTTCAGCTATTCGACCACATTGCGGACTGTATCAACAGGTTTATCCGAGACCACGACCTGAAGAACGAGACGTTACCGCTAGGCTTCACGTTCTCGTTCCCGTGTAAACAAGAGGGACTGGCCAAGGCGCGGTTATCCAAATGGACGAAGGGTTTCCGATGCGAGGGTGTGGTCAATGAAGACATATGTGTTCTCCTGCACGAGGCAATGAAACGGAAAAACGTAAGTGTTGTGAATGGTTTCTATTAATTTTGTTTTATGATTTATATTGACCTGATTCCCCGTATATAACACCCACACTCTCAACACTAGTTTGAAAGAGAAAAAGCGCTCTGTATGTAACCGTAAACCCCTTTCACAACTCCTGTCCGTTCGTATGCTAGAGTTTGTTGGTTCAATACCTCTCCGGAGAAATCGGTACCCTTACTTGATAAGTAGGACATAAAACATGCACCCAAACATTGCTGAAATATGTCTCATTACATTTATGAATAATCTAAAATCAATTTAAAACCTCGAAATAAAATATTCGAGAATTTTCCAAGGGGTGGCATTCTTGAAGTCCTTAAGTATACGACCTTATACGTTCAACCGGTTGTTTAATGGATACCTTTTTTTCTGGTAAAGTACCTGTAATGGTTCCGCTACATTTCGGACCTCATGGCCTTTATAGGAGATAACCAATAATTCCTAATGTTTCATTTGGTTACCTTAGTTATCTTGGTAGAGGTCAACTGGTCCAAGACGTGGTGGAACCATTGTAGGGACTTTACCTTCAATGTTAGTTTGGAAGAGGTCAAGTATTAGAATTTAATCTGCTGTTCTACATAATCTAATATCATGTAATAATCTATCTCTGTTAAAATGTATTCCAAATATTCATTTTATAAAGTTAAATGGAGTACTGATACGTTTCTGTAGCTAAAAGCCCGAAAAAGAAATGCTTCTTTCTTTGCTTTAGGCGTTTTGCAATTGTTGTAATTTGTGCTTTAAAATAAAACATTTTCTTTTACGCCTAGAAAACATGATAACCTTTTTAGTGCCATTTTTCCTTATATGACTCGAAAGACCAGCGTCTCTTGAAGCTTTGTGAACTTACAGCACTGTATCATAACGAACATACAATTCTTTCTCATACCGGATAAGTTGCATTAGTATGTGGCATGCAATGTACTAAACTGTTGTTTGTTTGTTGCCGTTATTTGTTGTTTATTTCTTTTGGGGGTTCGTTGTTGTTTTGTTTCTTGGTTGTAACGGTGTTCCTGTTGTTTAGTCGGGTTGATATAATTTATTGTGTCACCTGCTGCAAGCAGAGGTGACACATAGAGATCACTTTTCCGTGGTTTTTCAGTTCGTTTGTCTGTCTGTCACATTTTTCAGTCACGCTTGTCCATCACACATTTTCTATCACGCTTCACGCTTCAACTGGTGACCCAAGTGTTCCAAAGAACACCTTTGCTTATAATATCATAATAAATCTGTTTTCTATACCTTGTAAAAATATTTTGATTTCACATGTCATAAAGAAAACATTGTTCACGAACTCAGTTATGTGAGTATGTCATTTGTCAGAGTACCCACGCGGAGGAAATAGAATCTCGGTCTTTAAGGATTGGCTGTCACGCTGGAGAGACAGGACTACCGATTATTTCCTGAGGAAAGGCTTCACTTGCTTCAACCAGTTCTGCAAGAACTCATTTTTTTTTTTTCAGATGATCGATATTTGAACGAATTCCTGTCCACAAAATACAATAGAACATACGTTTTGTCTAAAAATGTGTAAGATGATATTAAGAATGCTTATATATAGATGACTTTGATTTCTGTTATTCGTTTGATTTTGTTTAAAATTATGATGATGAGTCTTAAAAACAAAATGAAGTATTGTATGAAACTGATACTCAGGATTTTAATTTTTTTTTTTTTTTTAATGAAAATAGAAATATATTTTAAATTTAAAAATATAAATGGACTGTATTTATCATTAAATTGCAATCATGGTCCTTCAAATGCTTAAAAAGACTTCAGAGTAGATATAAGCATCCACTGATTCGGAATTAAAAGCACTTTTGTTCAAAGTCTATAAAAGGCTTGTATTTACTGCAAGTTCTCACGATCATTTGATGGACCATGATGGCTGGATTACCTTTAAGATAGATACATCTATGATAATCATACTGGACAGAAAATAATGTGTGTGTGGTTTTTTTTTTTGGTTTTTTTTTTTTTTTTGGTTTTTTGGGTGGGGGGTTGTTGTTTTTCATCTGCTTGTTGCTGTCTATTGGTGGATTTGTTGGTGTTGATTTCCATCTAAGAATAGTTGTAAATAATTACTAGGAATTCAAATACAATGGTTACTTATACGTACGTAACCATTGTATTTGAATTCCTAGTAACGTCATAAATGGCCCCGGCTCCAACCAACATCTAGAAAAGCAAACAACGCGTCATATTCTATTTGTATTCACACAACATACAGCTCATCTCAAAAGTAATGAAAAATAACCCAAGTCCGTATGATCGATTAAGGCAGATTATGATATCATAAAAACAATAACCACTAACATTTAACAATATGACAGTTGCGTCAATATCAGTCCCTGAAGCACTTTAATAACAATTGTGTATTGCAATCGCTAATGATATGTCTCACGATAGAAGCAATTAGGCTCAAGTTGCATCTCCGTGCATGTCATAATTCATTTTACATCTTTGAGTATTATGACAGACAAATAATGTTATATCCTCTAACGATCTGATTAGGCTGGCTGGTAAGATGCAAATCGCACGATGATTTCATGCCAGAAACGTTTACTTCACGCTAAAATGTAAAGCTGTTTGAGTTATTGTATTGTGTGATATACACGTATTGCAGTGTGTGTGTGTGTGTGTGTGTGTGTGTGTGTGTGTGTTTTACATAGAACGTAAGCCAATGATACGTCCTACGCCTTCCTCGGAGCTAAGTATTAGACCAACACAGGAACCGTCGAGCACTTTTCCAAATTTACGTTAAAATGATTTGAAAAGAAATGAATATAAACTACATCGATTTGTTTGAACGCAAATTTTACATCAATTTTAATACAAAAAATGCAAATTTCCTGCTAATTGTTTATGTCTAAAAATCGACGGTGAATTAATATTTGCTATGTTAACGACTTGACTTCCCGGGCGCAAAGTACTGGTCCCACCCAGGAACCGTCCAGAGGGATTAGTATAAGTTGTAAGAACTTGTTTCCCAATAGACGTAACATAAAAAAAGTTTTTAAACTAACTTGAGTCGTGTGATTCAAAATAAATTTCAAAATAAATACATCGTCATTAAACTACAGAGCACCAGTGACTTTTCTACACGAGAGCTTTGTGAGGAAGCTTCAAATATAATCAACGCAAAAAATATCTGCTTTTAAAAACCGCAAAAAAAGACTCCGTCTATATGATAATATGATAAGACTATTCAATATCCATCGTCGGAACCAACGGAATATATTCCGTTGTCACTACCGTGTATACCGTGGGGTTTTCAATAGGCAAAACTTCGTTTTCATTAATATTAATTAGCTTCTTTCAGACTAATGAAACCACGCGAAGTATTTTTAACACTCTTCTTTCAAGTAATAAAATCAGAAATTGACTTAAAAAATCCGAAAAGCTATATTTAACGTGCCGCTTCATTGGTCAAATGATCCGTGCTTTCTCCGGTACGGTTAAAATGAAATACTTAATGAATTATTTACGAGTACAAAAATAGCTGATAAAATATCTCACGGTCGATTAAGAAGCACCGCGTATTGAGCGAACGTGGGTTTCGACGATGGACAATATCGACAGTTTTAATCAGTCTCACACCGAACGGGACTAAGTTTTGATTTATATCACGAAGCAGTGATTCATGCAATATCAATTCAAATTAAAGTATATATGATTAGTATTATATAATTATCTATTTATGACTTTCGATTTTTCAGACGTCATCGGTGACAGTTGAAGTAGTTGCCGTCGTGAATGATGCGGTCGGCACTCTAATGTCCGCAGCTCATAACGACCGGAACTGTGAAATTGGGCTTATACTGGGTGAGTACAAATACATTCAGGACACGTCTATGACCTCCATGCATGTTACTCCTATCGTTTGTTTGTTGGGTTTAACGTACCACCGACAGTATGTTATTCCTATAGACGTCAATAGAAAGATGTATACTTACTAAATGAAAGGCCCATTGTGGACACACAGTGTCTTTAAATATCTATAATTCATGTTTGTTTGTTTACGGGGGTTTACGTCTCACCGACAGTATTTAGATCATTTGGAGACTATGTCTATTTGAGAGTTATATATATATATATATATATATATATATATATAGTGCTGCCTCGCTGCAGTATGTGACATAATACAACACAAAATCACATTATCCTGACACCGGGCTAAAACCAATCTTGGAACTTTCCTTATATGCTGAGTACCAAGGGTGCTCTGCAATATAGCTCTGGTCAGTGTGTACCAACTATTTGATAAAATAAGCAAACAATTGTACAACTTCGTAGTAGTTTGTAATAGATTTTGAACTCTATTGCATCATTCATTCACCCCCCCCCCCCCCTCCAATACCACCCATATTCATGACAACCACTGCAATGCCAAGAGAAATCCTTGTTCTAGAATGAGGAAACGGTTTGAAAACGGTTGCAACAGTAAATCATCGTGTACTTCTATATGTATCACAATGCCGTCATAAAACTAGACCAAGGTAGCCAATTTTCTGTGGTCTGTTTGAGAGACAGTAAAGATTCTGAATGTCATCCAAGTATGCGCGGTACTATAAAGTCGCTAATTTTTAAGATGCAAGGTATTGCATGACAGCCTTCAGTCTGTCTTAAACTATCTGTCACAGACTTGGATAACCTCGAGCACCTTTTCACCTTGACTCTTGATTTATACTGGAAGTTGCTTCCAAGGTTCCCTTCAAGCCCTTTCCGCACTATTGCGAATTATATCAAGACATAGTTTGTTTTTTTGGGGGGAGGGGGGGGGGGGGGGGTAGAGATAAAAAAAATTCCTCTTCTGCCATGACATCAGGTCTCTGCTGTGTGTTTGACATATATAAAGCCCTACTTTTACATATACGATAAGTTTGACACGGTAACGTATCTCCAGTCACGTCATGCCGCGTAGAAGTACACACACACACACATTTACACACACGTCGTAAGAGAGTGTCACAACTTTACTATCAGGTTTGATTATCATGACACAGTGGGATCTGTCCTCTTCTACAAATATTTATCAAGTAATACCTTATTTATCTTTGAAGCACACAGTGAATATACTCTGAAACTTTGACTCCGTCGAATCATTCAAGTCAGATGTAGATAAACACAGTTCAGACCTCCTATAGAAATTTTGAAAAACAAAGATGATTCATTCAGATGTTCAAAGAAATAATTGATATATTAATATTTTGAAGAAGGAGAAATAGAAATATATGATTATACTACATGCATCAGTCTTTAACATTTCAATCAGAATTAAACATATTCCAAATCCGTCTAAATTAGACCGAAATATTAGTTCAGAAAATGCAAATTGATAAAGATGTAGATGTGTATCTATATAGATGATGAAACTTTCCAAGTTATAAGATTATTCTTGTTCGACATTCAAGATGATTTGTCCCGACTTTGAAAATGATCGGTTCAGTGCTTCTTTATTCTACTGAAATATATCTAAAATCATAATCTAATCGCAAAATCTTTCATTTCTATTCACGAATATTTTTTGGGAAATATATCCGCTCACGCTAGTTTCAAATTTTGATGTTCACAAAATTATAAAATAATGATTCTTTGTAGGTGACATTGTGCTTCGTTTAAATCTCGGCTGTTTTATGGATTTGTTTCAACATTGTGCTTCGTTTAAATCTCAGCCGTTTTATGGATTTGTTTCAATACTGATTTCACTTATGGCCATATTTGCCGGAGTTCATGCCACGCCATTATTTTCTCCGGCTAGTTCCTGGTTAGGAAAGTTCTCGAGTCCACAGAGTCTTCTTGGTAGAACCACCGACTAACTGTAAGTCAGCCGGAGGGTTTCCTCACAAGGAGATCCGGATGGATAGACCGAGACTTAAACCCACAGCGGTAATGGGCTTAAAGATCATTAGTCAACGACTGTAACCACTAAGCCACGGATGCACCCGCTTTAAACTCGACCATAACAACAAAGTACTTCGTGCGTCATAAAGATAAACAATATCTGATGCAATGGAACAACAGACTATGAAGTCAATTTGGATGTAGAGTTAAATACCGAATGCAAATAAGTAATATCATAGTTTTAATAACTATGTTAAATCACGAAGTAAACAAGTATTTCAAGACAAAGTAACGATCGTTGTAAAATAAAACCCAGCAACCTATGACCTTTACATCGATTTCGAAACCAGCACGAAAATCTTGATATCCCATAATTTTGGGATGGTTTACTGCAAAGAATGTAGTTTCTTGATATCTTATGCCAAAATACGTTGGCGTGTTTGTTTCTACAAACAGATGTAATAGCATAAAAACAACAACGCTATTCTCCAACGTAGTTTGCTTGCTTGCTGACATATTTCCAAGAACAAAAAATGTTCTGTGAACGGCAGACTGTTCTTTGTGATAACAATAAGATGTTCTAAAGATGATTTTTTTCTGAGTGTGTGTGCTTGAGAGAGAGAGAGAGAGAGAGAGAGAGAGAGTTTGTGTTTGTGTCTCCTTTTTCGTTTAGATTAAGGAGAATTGAGATCACGCCCCCATGCAGTGACCATTATTTATCCTTGTAAATGCAATAATCACCATAAAACCTATATAAGAGATGTTTGTATAAAGTTACAAGAACTAAAGAAGATGAAGTTTCATTTTCATGGAGCTTGGATATGTATAATTGCTATAAATTATTGTAATGCACATTGTCATATTAAGGTAATCCATCCATCATTAAATTATAATCATGGTCCTTCAAATGCTTTTAAAGACTTCAGTTCAGATGAAAGCGTTTTAGCTCAAAGACTTGCATTAACTATAAAATCTCCATGACCACTTTTACGCCAGGAAATATATTTTCATATTACCAGTTTTGATAAGGACAATTAAAAGATGTCTCCAGTTTCCACATACTTAAGAGTGATAAGATTGGTCTAAGTACTCTTAGGTCCCGGGTTTGTACCACGGCGTCCTTGCTATATCACGACATAACCGTTGCTATGGTTATCACGTCAGTTGCCCGTGGCATTCTGCTGCAGTGTGGTTGCATTAACTTTTCAGTTGATCTGCATCTAGTCAACAACCCATAAAACCTCGACAAAAATACACTAACGAAACTGTCGGCGATAAATCCTCTCTGTCAGATATTATCTATGACGGTAGTGACATATCCTCGTACCTTGAATGACATGTCTTCTTGGAAAAATAAAGAAGAGATTGTTTGTTTTTAGAAACTTGTCGATTCGGGAGTACTTTTTTACTCATTGATTCTCATTTATTTCCTCAACTTTTTATGATACAGAACTTCATTATTTACTGTTACATAGATTTGAAATTGTCCACTTATGTTGAAACATAAGCATGTTCATCCAGTAAACGGTCTTAAATGGTTTTAAAATTTCAAAATTCTAGTAAGACGGATTTTGAGATTTTTGAGTTGAGGAAACTCTATGCTTGAGATGACTCGTGAAATGCAGGCTAGAGGTATAAGAATGTTTTTAACAGAAACATTTAAAGGTCTTTATATTATTGTGCATATTTTATTATTTTCATTTTACAGTATGCTAATCATGTATAAAAATCAGTAAGATCCTCTTTGCAGATTTTAAGATGCATAAAAAGTGGCAAAAAAACGCATAGATATACGCTGCAAAAAAAAAAAAAAAAAAAAAAAAAAAAACGTCTATAACGGAAAAAGATATTAAGAAAGGTCATTTTTATCCACGTTAAATGCATGTACTCGTATGTATGAAAATAAAACACGGTAAATAAAAATATAAGCATACACAACAGAAGAGCGTCGATAACGAAAATGGACATTTAGTAAAGCATATTAAATGTACTTTTTTCTCATCAACCAAACCCTAACAACAGTTTATCAGAGCGATAAAATCTTAAATTGTTTCTGGATTGAGTCTGTGGTTTTGTGGTTTTCAAATCTTATTATCGTATGTTGCGTTGCCGGATGCAGCGCTATTAAGGTATTTTGAACTCATCCAACAAATATTTATAAGCAAACAATCACTGCCGTCTGTCTTATTTTTTTTATTTTATAACGTAGACTGATCTAAATATAGAATACCTTACGTTTCCCAACGGCGCCTCTGTTGCAAGATATTAAAGAATTTGGCATTTGTTCAAGTTATTTGTATCTCTCTCAGCATAAACGTTATACTTATTGCTCTTGAAACTACGCATGCGCATTGACGTCAAAAGTGTTTGTAAACATATTCATAATATCACTAAAGGCTAATTTTAATTTGATTGATGCCATCATTAAGTATATTTATGAATGCTTCATCTCCTACATCTACTTCTTTATCATCATTGCCATCACCATCATCAAGTTAGATTCTTTGTATTGTCGTCTGATCATTTTATCACATCATGTTAAAAGTTCAGTAATCTGTAAAACGGGAATAACCTATTTTTATGAACTTTTATTACTGTAATAAACTAATAGAGATGAGACCTGAGAAATGATTTCGTTTAGCCATTACATTCTTTGCTCGTAATTTCAGTCATGAGTCAACAAGTAAATATACAATATTGCTATCCCTCATTTGCATATGACATACATACACACATTCTTGTAAGATATACTCATAGCTGACTGCTGCACGCACACACATACACCCATACACAATAAACACATTGTATCTATGGTAGTATATCTAGATTGCACTGAAGTGACTTCCTGTCTGCATATACTGTGTATTGCAATATTTACAATCCTGTAAATTTTAACCAGGAAGTTGTCGAAACGTTGAAAATCAAGCAAACATCCTAGAAATATATATGTACAAATTTATGACATAATGAATATAAATTATATAAACTGTAAGTAGTTTATGTAATAATGGATTCTGAAATTCAACATTGTATGAGCAAACAGAGGAGACACTGACCACACATCTCCTTCTAGGAGTTTCTTATCTGGGTCTGCTCTGTTTCCAAATGCGTTCTAACAAGTCTTTATTAAGGTAACCCATCCATCATTAAATTGTGATCATGGTCCATCAAGTGAGTGTGGAAATTTTTATAGTGATTGCAAGCCTTTATAGACTATAAGAAAAATAACCTATATCTCCAAGTCAATGGATGCTTGCGTCTCCACTGAATTTTTTAAAGCATTTTAAGTACCATGTATTATATATCTTTACCTAAGCAAATATAGTGCTCATATATTATAAGACATATTGTAAATATATGATTACACTTAGCTAATCCAAAACATTTGATATTCATACTGTGTTAAAACTGGATTTATTTATCAGGTACTTATGTACTTGTGTGTATCCATATATTAAGGTAGTCCACCTATCATTAAATTAAATGCATAGTACTTAATATTATACTCTTATATAAACAAACATTGCAAGAGATAGGACCACATGTCCTCTCTTTGTACAACCGGGTAATTTTGTATCGCAATGCATTACTATACGTGTTATAAAATTTCATGGATGATTAATACCCTTCATTAAAATGAATATAAGGAGAATAAACCTAGTGCACATTGTTTATTTCACTTTTACAGATATGTGTAAATATATTTTTATTATTTTGCCGAGTCATATAATCTAGCAGTGACCAGAAGTGACAGTTAAATGTAAGCATATCTTAGAGTTATGGTAGAAGAAGCCTTAGTCCTCAATCTTATGTGAGGCATTACATTTTGTGTACCATGAGGCTTATATATAAAGCGAGTGGGTCTACCTGTCAGATACTTACTTGTCTTTGTATGCGGTCCGTTTTTATAAATTTATGTTGAAGAACAATAACCCTTTGCTACAGATGGAGTGAAAAGTTCACGATTGCTTGTTTTACCTGGTATCGTTTTTTATGTTTCATCTGTTAACTATAACAGTACTTGTCATGTAGAAGAAAATAATGATTAATACATGTACAGTAAAACCTCACATAAAGACCACCTCAATATAAGGAACACCTCAGTATTGAGGCCACAATTTTCAGGACTCTGTCCCCGTCTGCATTGCTCAACTTGACTCGATAATCAGACCACGTCATAAATAACGACCATCTGACTGTGGTCCCATGACCGGTCGTATTATTGAGGTTTTACAATGGTGATATTAGTATTTGTAATATATGTTTATAATTTTGTTTACAAATTATTTATATACTTCGAAAGGGGCGTAAAACCCAAACAAATGTGGACAGTAGGGGTTCGTTATGACTGACGGAGATATGTGGTTTGTGTCTGCAGGTACTGGCTGTAACGCGTGCTACATGGAATCTCTTGACAACGTGGGACTTTGGGAGGGGGATTACGAGTATCCAAACCAGGTAACTTTTCATCTCTCTCTCTCTCTCTCTCTCTCTCTGCATTGTTTTGTTTACAGCTACTATAACGACAGCAGGAGGACCGGTTATATTGCCCCATTTTATATAAGTTGTATTGCCTCTCCAGCTACTTTAATATGGCAACACGTTTTTACAACTCCCTCTAGACAGCTCGTGAACTGGACCTGTACTTAGCGCCTAAATCGGCCCTTACATAGTCTACGGTTCGAAACGCATCCATCGTTTATGTTGCCAATGTAACACTGCCTCTGGATATTGGCACTTTTCACCACAACTACTGCTGATACTACTACAACTACTACTGCTGCTACTTCTACCACTATGACTATTCTTGCATATTACAGCTATAAAATGAGACCCAATGCCTCCAGTCATAATAAATGCAAAGTAATACTTAGATTTATTAGGAATTATTCATGTCATCTAAGTCCTTTACTTAAATACACCGTGGAACAATAAAATCGGTGATATATGTTTTCATACCTAGGGTTTTATGTATTAATCGGAACTAAGTGCTACTGGTGTAATTGGATATTTATTCTGGAGTTTGAAATGTTTGCTAAAGTGTCTTTTAAAACATCAGTTTTAGCTTAAAGCTTGCCGCACTGAATCAACTTCATCTTATCACCAGCTGGAAGAATGTCACGTGATTCTTGTTTTGATTCACGTGCAGAACTTGTTTTGTTTACCTCCAGGTTATCATAAACACGGAATGGGGCGCGTTTGGGGATAACGGTTGCCTGGACTTCGTAAGAACAGATACGACCGAGAGCTCGACACCTACTCAATAAACCCCGGAAAACAAATGTAAGACTTGTTTGCCTGCTACACAATCATATAATAACAATTGATCATTTCACTGGAGTTCTAAAGAACAAATGTACTTGTTTCACTTTCTATTCCGAGAATGGAATCAATATTTTGCATAAAATAGAGATATAGATCTAATTACATTTTATAAGAGGTTCTATCGTTAAAAGCAATTCAACAGCAAGGGTCTAAAAAGATAAACATGAATAGCGACGATTAATTGTTCCAATTAATGTGCAAAAACTTAGATTATTTTCCAGCTAGCAATGAATAAAGATAATTGTTATTTGAGCGGATTTTAATGATTACCCCCAACGAAGAAGACGTGCGTATGTATACTTGTATATATTTCATTGTACAGCGTCTTCAGCCAACACAGCCAGTATAATTATTACATTACATATTCTACAAGGTGTCAGATCATATGTATTCCGATGACGTCATGAGGATGATACTTTTTCAGCTATGAGAAGATGATATCTGGAATGTACATGGGTGAGATCGTTAGACTGGCCCTGGAGCGACTCACGATGGAGGGACTGCTGTTCGAGAGTGCCGACAGAGACTGCGAGCTGTTTCACCGGGGTCGATTCTTTACCAAATACGTATCTGAGATAGAAAGGTAATATGTTACATCCATGAGAAAACAGTCCAGTCATGACATCGACTGGCCTGTCAGCAATTGTTTTGTTAATAAGCTTATTCTGTAAGTGTTTATATATAACTGTGCGTTGGTTGGTTAAGGTAATCAATCCATCATTATAGTGTGATCATGGTCCATCAAGTGATCGTGGGATTGTTGTAGTAAATACAAGCCTTCATAGACCTGGAGCAAAAGAGCCTACAACTCCAAGTCAGTGGATGCTTGCATCTGCACTGAAGTTTTTTTTCAAGCATTTGAAGGACCATGACTATAATTTCATGAGGAATGGATACAATGAAGACTACCATCTTATTAATCAAGAAAGATAAAGATTTCTTCAGAAATAAGGAAAAATAACATGGATTTTAAGGTTTAAAACCCTTGTTCGAGTATTACATTTAAAACGCATAAATAAATTAAGATCATATTTTCACAGACTTTCAAATGGTCTACTGACCATTAACAGTGACTGTCCAAAAACGCAATGTTGTGAAACCTTTGTAACAAATGTCAGTAATGTTTTAAAAAAAGTTTGAACAGCGTTGTCATATCCAAACGTTAGATTCCTTTGTTTTGTGTCCATAAATCTAACTTGTAACTCTGGTTTACTGCAGTGACCATGATGAGTTCTTCAGAAACACAAAACAAGTTCTGGATGAAGTTGGCGTCACGAACTACACGTCAGAGGACTGTAAAATTGTCAAGTATATATGCACGTTAGTATCTGCGCGTGCTGCGTTTCTGTCGTCTGCGGGTCTCGCAACACTCATCAACAAAGCCAAGAAACCGGAAATGACGATTGCTGTAGACGGGTCTTTGTACAGATTTCACCCTAGGTTCCACAACCTAATGACTTTGAAGATTCAAGAACTCGTCAAACCTGGACTTAAGGTAAGTTTGATAATAGGTCTACATGTTTATTTTTTGTCATCACTGCATAATTGATATCATTCAAACAAGTATTGAGTTTTTAAACAACGAATACACACTTTCCGAATAGTAATTTTCAACTGTCAAACGATTACTTATAAAATGTTGCATGCACGCTATCAACTTTTAAAACAATCGATCGTTTTGTTATAATATTGTGTAATACCGTTATCTATACGGTAGTATTTCAGTCATTTCACTAATTCCAATATACTGGATTGAATTCTCGCATATAGCGCTTCTGATCGGAACGATTCAATATTGATAAAACAGCTTGTCATGAAATGCTTTTGAATTTAATTAAGATACTGGTAGATAAAATAGTTTATCATAATTGACACAAACAATTACTTGCTGCAAAAATAGCCTGGCCAATTCAATCAGTAATTTACCCCAGTTGGCACTGTTAGCAACTTGTTGATATATTTGTATTTTTTTTAATAGAGAGATACGCTCCAACGAATTTTTTTGGTATTCTTTCAAGAAGTATTTAAATGCCTAGATTGGTGAATGACCTGACAGTAGTCTGCAGTGCTTTACTGCTGACAATTAACTCAATGACTTCCGATAAAATATGGCAGCAAAATGATTCTATAAATACTATACGCATGTTGTATGACATGCAGTGCGTATGGGATATTTACGGTAAATGTTTTTGTTGGCACTAAGAGTCGATTACACTGTAAAAATGGCAGGATTATATCCATTGATAATTTTCGAGAAAACGTGTGGCCTTTTAAAAGATTGATTTTTGTCGGTTACTGTGAGTAACGAAAACTAGCGAAGAATAGTGATTTTACAGTATTGTTGTTGCTTTTACATTTCAAAGGATTGTGAGCTAAAATTTTATCTTTTAACTTCTATGAATAATTAGATGAAGTGGGCCGGAAGTAGTGGACTTTCGGTTTCAGTCTTTACTTGTTTCAAGAAAACGTTTATAACCTACACAGAATTAAATATTTACTCTGATATCATATTACTAATTAACGTGATTTCGACCAACGTTGATTTTCTAACTGACACAAATTTGATTGCAGAAGAGCATTATAATATAAAACTGTATACTTGTCATTTGTGACAAAGATATAAACTACTAAAAAAAAAAAAAAATTATCTCTAGGCATGCGCGCGCGGCGCGCGTGTGTGTGTGTGTGTTTATAAAATGCTTATGACTCTTTTCATTTCAGTTTAAACTCCAGCTGTCGCACGACGGAAGCGGAAAGGGCGCGGCGCTGGTTGCCGCCGTCGCCATGAGGTTACGCGATATAAAGAAGAACAAAGTCTGCGAGAGCGTCTCATGAACGGGTAACCGGCGGAAGTGAGAGTCAGCCATAAAGTACTGAGCATTATCTTCATTCTGTTCGCCGTCGTAATTCAGATCATTTTCTTTGAAAAGGTTTTGTTTCACAAGCAACCGGGCGTGGAGGCGGAATAGTCTCGAATGAACGGCTAACAGTCCACCAAAACGCCTCAGACATCGCCATATTGTCAACCAAGACTCAAATACCTATTCACAAGAAAAACGGCAAAGAAAGCCGTTGGCTTCATTTTGAGAGAATTGCAGTTGGCAGTAATAGGTGGAGCTTCCTGTTCTGTCTCTATACAACTATGGGTTCCACACATGTTCTGCTGTCGATTTCCATTCTACAAAGGAATTTGAATTTTAAAAGCCAGTATCTCTGAATGTTTTTATTTGCTGATACTGCTTCTGCAATGCTTATGTGTGCCTTACATCTGTCTAATCAGTTGATTTTCCAGTCTCTTGATTCCTATATCAACCATAGTAAAGCTTTTTTTATCTAGTCAAAGTTTAATATCTGTAAGGATGATCGGTTTGAAATTATGAAAACTGTCATAACGGATATTGGTCCCTTTCTAAGATAGAAAATATTATAACTTGCGCAAAGTATTAGAAACATTGCCCAAAAAAAATCCCATGTCGGAAAAAGAGCAAACCTTTCATTATGGTTGTGTTGTACTCCATTGTCATTTGAAAGTGGGCAGTCTGCCAGATTGTGAATGAATGACGTCATCTTAATGAGATTTGACTTTTATTGCATACTCATGATAATTAGCGACTAGAAATAGGGGATGATTATAGACAACAAAAGATATGTATTGTTGATTATTCATTTTTTTCTCTGTTCCAATGTATTGAATGTATATTATGTCAGACATTTACTTCGCCATTGCAAAAGTTCATTTCTATTTCGATGAAATATTTTAAAGTGTATATGTATATATAGTCATTAAGCATTTCTAACTCAAGAAATTGATGTTTTTTTTGTTTGTTTTTTTGGAAGAGTTGTTTTTGTTTTGTTTTTCTTACAATAAGTAAGTATTTGAAAAAGAAATTTTGAAAATGGAATTCATTTTGATAACACACAGCGAAAAAGGAGATGTGCAAGGTAGCTCAATCGGTACAGTATTTTGCCCTGTAGGCGAAAGGTTCTGGATTCGAGTTCCGGTCAAGCTGCACATTTTTCTCATTCTGTGACAATTTAATTGATTATGAATACCTTATATTTATCACGAAGAAGATAACGACGTTAATAATTCGTCACTAATGAATTCAGCTTCTGCACTCGCCATGCTGATGACTTTCACAAGGCGATGTTTTTTCTGTTCTAGTTATTTTGTATGAAGTTAAACACATTTTGCCCGCGTGTCCTACTCTATGTACATTAAACAAGAAATACAAAAGAAAATAGAAAAGATACTCGGCCGTGGTAATCAGCTTGATGATTAGTGTCTGAATGGTTTAACATGTAATAGATTTTGTTGTTGGTTTAATAGTTGTGTAATTCCTGTGTCAGTGCAGTTCTTTGAAATACTTCGAATCCAAATAATTTATACAATCTTGGTAGACTTACAACATCTGCACATAAGACTTCGTTTCGCGGACTACAAAACGAAACCGGATGTTACGTTTTTGTTGAATATAGGATCTGTCAGGGTCGAACAATCAATTCCGAAATCTATGTTTTCCTATTTTTTTAGCGTTCTACTCTTTCAGTTTACCTTAAAAAGGTGCAGTGTCTTACTATTCGGGACAAATCGTTCGAAGGGGAAAAAAACTTTTAAAACAAACAGAGATCTAAAGAACTCGTTTCCGCAACTCCTTTCTTTTCTTTTGATTAATTTTACAATGACCATTGAGAATTTAGCAAAGTATATAATAACCAATGAAAAGCCTAATTTTATTCTGCTTCATTACTGTGTGTTTCACAGGAAATCAGGGTGAAAATAAACGGCCTAACGGCCGAAAAATGGGTTTCAGCGAGAACAACCCAAGGGAGGTAACTCGTATTTTACAAACACGCTAATTGCTTTACGCGCCCGTGTCTACCTCTGATTTTTTGTCATTTTTACTTGCCTATATGTATATATATATCTTGTCTCCTCCTGAATCAAAGTTAGCTTTGACCGTGAATAACCATCAAATTACGGATAAATTAATGACATTGAACAGCTACGTGACATGTTTTAAAGTTCAATAATTACCTTATCAGCGTCATCAGACAGAACCTACGTTTAAATGGAAGGCGCAGACGGAAATAAATTTCCTGATTAGGCGTAATAAAAAAAGTTACTTGTTTCCACTAACCCGACCGACCCTATTTTTTTGTACCGACCCTAGACTTTTTTTTCCGTAATTTTCGGGCTATTACGGGTGGAAAACGCTGTTTTTCGTCAATTTCTCTAAGAAGATAAGGTAAAAATGGAAAAAAAAGTTTAAAAAAAATGTTCAGCCGACCTACCGACTCTATTTTTCGGAGATGTTAGTGGAAACAAACAACCTTTTTCCTTTATTAAAGGAATTGACTGTATGCGTCATTTTCGTTAACATTATTGAAAGTGACATAGCATGTGTTTATTTATGTGTGTTGGATTTAATTTCTATGTAAATATATATCTGACTGTTGTATACACGCAAAGAGGTCCATCCACAGTTTTTAAGAGTAGAATTCTTACTGAAATAAAAAGCACGTTGTGCCACGAGTAAATGGTGATCTAAGGACAGATTGCTAAATTGCTCATACGGACGTTATGTTTTCCATTAAATGCTATTGAAATGTATATTCAATAAAATTGTAATAATTCAGGTGAATTTCTCGGAAAATCGCGGAGTTCGTAAAAAACCGATCTTCTATGTCCCTTTTATGCCACTGTAGGTTCAAGCCATTTGGGAAAACCACACCTTGGAAATCATACTATTGAATATAGCAATTCACCGTTGAAGATTCCTACTGTCAAATACTTCACCAAAATGATTTTATGGTATTGCTTTTTAAACAAAAGTATGGCTTTAGAATACTTAACTTAAGGGCAGATGAGTTATTTTTTAAAAAGTTATATGTTATTGTCACTGTGGCAAACGACAATGGTGTTGATGTTAAGTTTAGTTTGACAAAGACGTGAAGCTATGTAATATAAAACTCATGTGCGAATCTCAGTATACCGTTGGAAAGAGCATGGGATGTGGCTGAATGTTGGTTATACTCGTGTGTTTTTTTCATTTGTACGAGAGACAGGGATTGAATGCCATGGAAACATTAAAATTAAAATGTATGTGCTTTAAAATGTGAGCTCAATTAAGACTATAATAGGTTTTAAGCAAAGTTTGTGTATATTTAAACGACTAGTATTTTCTGATCATTTTTTCTTCCCTTCCGTGGCCTGATACTTCATCCGAGATTTCAATTTTGTTATGTTCTTTTATAGCAGACCTTTCTTACATCGGTTTCAAATATATATCTGGTAGATTGTTTCAACTGAAATTCAAGCATTCCTAGTCAAGTTTAGAAATAAATCCTTGATACTATGGTTTGATATTATTTGGCACCTCACCGCTGTAATGTCTTAACAGGTACTATCCGACTTATAAGTCACCCTATATTTATGGCGTAAAATAAACCGATCTATTTTGTATATGGTAAAATAGAAATGTGTTTTATTGAAATAGATGGCTGATAAATTTGAATTTTCAGAGCTTCTGATTGGCCACAAATTTGAGGTGACTTCATTATCCATTTATAACTAACTTGGCGTTGCTATGTGATTGAGGCCCTATAGCATCGACGAACAACTCAAAAATAACAACTATGAGTTGCTTCGACATTCATTTATTAAAGATTAACGAGGTATAAGTATGGACAAGTGAGATTGGTTTTTAACAAAATTATTGTTTAAAATATAGTACGACCTTTTTGTCTGTTTGGCAAAAACGCGTAAAGTGTGTGTGATATACAATGGGTGAGTTGTTGAAATGAGTTGTTCAAAATACAATTTTTGTTAAAGGACTCTGTTATAGAGAAAGTAAAGATGAAAAAAACATAATATGTGTCTGTTATTTTTCCACACACCAAGACAAGATCAATGAACACGTGTATGTTTATTTCATTTAATATCTATAATTATTTATTTTACGTCGATTTGGAAACAAGTTTTTATACATTAAACTTTATACTTTTCGACGTATCTTGTGTAGAACCAGTACTCGTCGCCTGGGAGATCCATGAAAATTTATTGCCTCCAACGGGGTTCAAACTCAGAATCTTTGAATCCACAATTATGTACGTTACCATTGACAACGGTTCCAAACACGTGCTCCATGTTGAATATACATGTATAAGTGAATTTGTACTTGGAACGTCTTGATTGGTTTTACAATACAGTTTGTGAAAGAACATATATTTATCACAATGACGAGCTTGTTTAAGAGTTAATACTGACATATAATTTTATCTCGCACACTGTAATATGAACTAATTGTACCACCTGCCGCAAGTCGGATATATTCTTACGCTTGTAAACAAAAACATGGCTTACCCATTTCCCATCGGGGCAGTATCGTGGCCAAGCAACAATATTGAGACAAAACTCGTAATAAAATAAAATATTAAACGTTTTAGCGGAACTACATTTTATTCGCTTCAAATATGCAATAGGTGTAAATCGGTCATGGGGTTCCACCGCATAATCAAAGACAAACACATATGACAGGCAAGCGTGCGTTCTTGAGTTATGTGATAAAAAAATCTTGAACTCGTATTTATTTGATTTAAAATATATGGAACTCGTTATATGATTTCATATTTTGCTCGTCGGATTGTTTAATACAAAATTAATGCTCGTGATATATATATATATATATATATATATATATATATATATATATATATATATATATATATATATATGAGAATAGGGTGTGTTATCTGGGGTCAAAGGTAGATATATCCTGGCAGTCATTGGGAAATGCAGTTCCAACTGCCAGTTGCAGTTTCTCTCAACTTCACGTGACCTAAACGAGACTTCATTGATGCAAAACAATGGAAATATGAATGGGAAGTTGAGATTGAAAATTATTTATAAATTTGAATAAAATTCAGTAACTGAAATATATACCATTGCAGGAATATAATGAATCAAAGATTAGATACTGAGCATGATTACTTTTTTTTTATAAGAGTCTATATCAGTATAGCATTACTGTAAGATATATGATAATTGATCACAAAAGCAAGACTCACGTACTCTCTCTCTCTCTCTCTCTCTCTCTTCTCTGTGGTCAAAATCTAGTACCTCGGTTTGTATATATTGTCTGTGGATCAGGGTATGGATTATGAGTTATGGTAAGGGATAGGGCTATTATTTGTAGGGGTAGGAATTACTTGTGTTTGGTTTAGTATTTAGACTGAAATAATGGATAGTGCCAATGTTGAATTACATACCAAGGTATATCTCGGGTAAATATACCTCGCTATGATATTCTACATATACAGACCGAGGTATATCTCAAGTAAATATACCTCGCTATGATATTCTACATATACAGACCGAGGTACAAACCGAAAAAGTAAGATATGAGTCACGCATGGAATACCTCGCTGAGTTAGTATTAAACGTGTGTGTATGTGTGTGTGTGTGCGCGCGCGCGCGCGCGCGCGTTCGTGCGTGCGTGCGTGCAGAACGTATATTATATAAATGACCACGCGATAATAGCACGCAGTTTTATACACATACCGATTTCATTTCAACCTTTATGTATTGCAACTGTCCTTGTATGACGTAAATATCTGAAAAGTCTATTCAGATCTCAAATCTGGGAACCTACAATGCTTGTTCCTTCGGGGCTTGCAGATATTGATAATTCTCAACGTTCATAGGGAATAAACGCACTCATCATTTTAGTGCATAAAATAGGAGTGTTTCTGTGAATATGTATGTTTTCATTTAGATAGTTGCTAAAATTATTCACAATTTGTTGTAAAATTCAACAATCAATGACGATCGAAAAAACAAATCATGATTTATATGAATCATCTCTCTTCCACCCCTCTCTCTCTCTCTCTCTCTCTCTCTTAGTGGGTGAATAAAAACACTTGTTTTCTTTCCTGTTTTCAAATATTAATATAGGTTTATTTTTATATCATGTGTTTTAAGGATTCTTCCAAAAATGATTTTTTCTGAACTTGTTATATCGTCATATATGTACCATCGCGTTTTCTGGAAAAAAAAAGAGAGAGAAAATTACAAAACGCAAGCGGTAAAATTACGAGTGTTAGACGCTAGCATAAGATATAAAAAAAAGTGGATAAATAAAATGATGACTATACTAATAACATTTTTCTAGAACAATAATTATTAATATTTATTGCTAATTTGATCTAAAACTGCTAAAGGGAAAATAATAAAGAAATAAGGAGGTTTATTTGATGAGTTAGAGTAGCCTCCCTTGTCACCCAAGTAGCGTCATAAACCGAACTTTCAAACCAATGAGCACTCACCGAACACCTTATCTACATGATGGTGGGAAACTTAACACATTGTTGACATACTCTTGAGATTTTGAATCAGATACTGATTGGTCAGTTTAAGTCACCGAATCATACCAGTATTGCCGAAACTTATTCTTTTTCACAAATATTCTGAAATATTAAGCTCTAAAAGATAATTTTGCCGTAAATACTTACAGTACTATATTTAGCCGAACCAGGAACATCTGCACTTGTTGTCGATACAGTGCCACTGGTGGTCGCCCCGGTTACACTGACCGTAATTGCTGGCACATTCACTTGGCAAAGAGCAGTGGTAATCGCCATCTCCACCTCCACTGTTTGTGGGCACGCACGTGCAGACTTGGTCGTATCCGTCTTTTTTGAAACAGTCGACCCGGAAACTGCTCCCGCACTGGGTTAAGTTGCAATCGTTGTCATCATGACAAAACTCAGCACTGACGACAGCTATGTAAGAAACATGACGACTGTTTTGCTTTATTTAAAGTTATTACCAATTTTAGTCCACGTTAGGTTAGGCAAATTTTCACCGGGTTCGCGAAAAACTTGCGACTTAAAATTAAATAATGACATAAATTCGTCACGAACAGTTCGAAACACTCGCAAAAGTGGCGCGACCGGTGAAAATCGCATACACGGTCGCAATAGACTCGCATATCTCAGCGGTCTTGCAAAGCAATAGGCACTTCGATGACAGCTTTCTGCCACATTAGAGCCTCATTCTTGAGTAAAACCGAGACTACTGGGGCGGTCGTAAAATGAGGTTGCAATTTAAGTTGTTATTCGCTCGCAGTTGAAAGTATGTACTATAATCAATGTAGAGAACGGACGCAAATTTTGCAAGTGATAAGAAAACCCCGATCGCACAAGTCGCAATGGGGTTGCATTTTGGTGTATACGGGGCTTTACCATCAAAATAATGTTATTTCTGCAAAACTAAATGTTGTTTAAAGTGATTCATACGTATTGCAATATCAGTAAGATTTCAATGCGTCATTTCCCAAGTCAATACCAAGATGCTAAGTCTACAAAGATTGGAAATCGTAACCCCATGCTGCATTGATTAATGGTCATGTGGTCTCGTACATGAGACGGTTTGTGACATGTATTGCAGACAACGAATTACATGTCTGAACGGTGCTTGCATATAAATTATATCATAATAATGTATAGTTGATAATCGATTTTCCCCATCACAATGGTTCTTATTGAGTTGTGGCAATAAGGAACTATAAACGTCGTGTCAGATTCCGTGCTTAATTTCAAACATAAATAAACAAGACCAGACGCAAAAATACATAAAATTAGAGGATAGCGTATAGCTACAGCAGAGCGTGTCACCCAAAAGTCATATTAGGAAACGCGACCAAACTTTCCTAGACTAGTACATGAATATGCCTCTTCCAAACTGTAACAGTGTGTCCGGTTTTCTCGTTATCTCTAGATCACTGTTGACCAGAAACTATCTTGATAATATATGTTAGTGTGCGTGGTTTAACCTTAGTCATTTGGAGGTTATCTCTACTTGAGACATATATAGAGTTTGAACACTGCAGTATCACGCCGCAGACCATCGTCGGATCCCAGGGTATATATTCCGTTATCACTAACGTATATATCGTGGGGTTTTCAACTGGCAAAACTTCGTTTTCGTGAATATCAGCTATTCGGTGACCAAAGAAACCACACGTAATATTTTGAATACTATTCATTGAAGTTACGAATACAAAAGCCGAACAACTATATAATTATGCAACGCGCCCTTTCATTGGTCAAATGATCCGTAATGTCTCTGCGACGGATCAAATCAAATGCCTAATTGATCATTAACGAGTACGAAGTTTGTTTTTTTAGTCAAATAACCCATGGTCGATTTAGATGCAAAGAGTATTGAGCGAACATTGGTTCCAACGACGGCCGTAGACATTTTGCATGATGCAACACCCTGTCACATTATCCTGCCACAGGGTTAACTACACCGTATATATACTGCGCGCGATAGTTAACACACGATAGCTGTCACTTCTTTCAAATCTACTAATCCGGTAACCGAATGGATTCCATAGACTTTAAATGTATTTTTTTCCTTGTGTTTTGTTTTCTTATTAAAAGATCAGAACGAATTGTTGTCAAGTCAGATATTAGAGCTAAATCTGTTTACCATGTTAACCATGATGAATCATACTTAACACTGGTTCACCACAGTTGCTAGCCACATCGAAAAGAGAGAAGAAAGAAAAATACATATGATGATAACGAAGTAATTTAGAATAATATTCTATCAACAAGTAATATTTCTTTCTCGAGGAACCATTAGAAAGAAGTTCAAAATGGAGTTTGCCTCAAAGACTCTCTTATAAATTATTTAAAACAATGTGAATATATTCGTTAAAATAATTTGACATTAATACTATGAAATATGCATTTAAAATCCCTTTTTATGGAATATAAAGACATAAAAGAGTACAAACCTACAAATGCAATGAAAAGATAAACAACTTTCATCTCTATAAAATTTGCCAGCTGTCTTCACGCTCTTTCCTGTAGTTAAAGTGGGGTTATCTGTTCTAACACCTCTCGCCTTATATAACACTGTAAATGCGTCCTCAAAAGTGGTCCAAAAATAGAAACAATCTTTGCATTTTCGAAATTTCCCTTTAATTTGTTTAATCAAGAAAAATTTAAGACAATTTAATAGTAAATTAGCTGATTCTTTTAAACATTTGTAAAGGCAATAGTAAGTGTACATTAATAATGTTTTCTTTACATATCTAAAGGTCTATTCAACTGTGACAATCTCATCATGTACATTATGTTAAATATTATGTTATTCTATGTTATGTCATTTCATGTTATGTTATGTTATATTATGTTATGTTATGTATTTTGCTGCCCTTGTTTCAAAGTCCAGCGTCTCATCCGAAACCCCTAGGCTATTAAAAGGTCTAAGGAATCAAATTGAATAATATAATGAAAATAAATTTGAGTACCTGAATATATCATTTCAGATGTGGTTTGAACATACATATAAAGATCAAGTCGAATGAAAATAAATAACTCTCTCTCTCTCTCTCTCTCTCTCTCTGATCTTGATTACTGCGCTTGCATAGCCCTTAAAGACCATATTAACGTACTGCTGATTTTGAGATTTTTTTATCTGATCCAAAACCAAAACTTCGCTCGTGTGCGCGCATACAGAAAGAGATGCAGAGTTTTGTCCAGTTGTATCAACAATTATTTTTTTAAATTTGTCGATTCAGGGGAAGGAGAAAGAACAAAAGAACTAATATCAGTTTTTAAATATCATTCATGATCTAAGAGTGTTTCATCGTCACAAGTAATCAGCAAGTGGACAGTCTGAAATCAGAAGAGAAAAAAGAAAAATTAGAAAAATAAAAATTAATAATGTTTGAAAATGACTTAAATATGAAAAGGCAAAACAAACTACTGTAGATTCATTAATTTTCGTGGGGGACTAATTTTCGTCGAATTTATGGACGGCTCTATCCACGAATATTAATCCCCACAAAAATGATAATTTAATTTATCTTATGTTTTTTAGAACATAAATCTATGAATACATGCACCAATGAAATTGACTTCATTACAGATTCCACGAAATTTCATCCCAACGAAAGTAAATGACTTAAAAGAATTAAAAAAAAACAATCATGGAATTCTAAATGGTTCTTTACATGGGTTAGCAGAGCCTCCATCGCCAGCTATAGACGTTGACTTAACCCTTTCCCTCATAGAGGAAACCATGAAAAGACCTATGCGAACAACATAAAACCAGATCAGCCTGCGAGTAACTCGCCGGCTGATCAGGTTTTATGCTGTTCGCTGCTCCTCAGTGGTCTGGAAATGAGGATTTTGTAATTAAATTTGGTAAGGTTTAACTGTGGTTTTCTGCAGATCAGGCTTTATGTGGTACCAATTGAGTGCGTCAAAATGAGTCTATATGAGGGAAAGGGTTAACTTAACAACACTCAGCCCCTTATTGTTAAGGGTTTAAATCCCGACATGTTCACCCAGATTTTTCATGCTAAAAAGTTGTCCAGCTGGTTTGTGATTTCGAGGGTTTAGCGTAAAAGGGCCTCAACGTGTTCTTTAATACATATAAGCCCTCTGCGCTGAGCCCTCGATTTATGCTTTTCAAAAGCATATAAAATTCATATAAACTGACCCAATACGTTTTAATTCTTCATTATTTTAGTTCTTAACTTTTCTCTAATATTTGCGTGTTCACATCCTCGGCTGTAATAATCAGCATTTCGACCCATCATTTGAATAGTGAGCTATAGAAAATCAGTTACGGTCGTAACTTATATGTATTAAAGAACAAGTTACGACCGTTTTGCGCTGAGCCCTCGATATCAAAATCACACGCTTCTAGTATGTTGGACCACCACTTAGCGCTTCGTAATACCCTTATACTAGAATTAGTCAAAACGCATTCTATCATTCATAATGATATAAAAATAATAATGTCTTAAGTTAATATAAATTGTTGCCCTAATTACTCGTACTTATATTCGTGAGAAATTAAATATTATAGTATTTTATTGGAAAAAAACAAATCATATCACATTCGCCCCAATAAGTACTTAAATATTCCTAGCACAAAGTATGTTTGATGGAATTCGAAACTGTATCCCTGCACACCAAAGATGTACACTTTGTTATAAGGTTAAATAATGACCCTATAACATATTGTACATATTAAAGTATTTGTCAGTTTTTATATAAACTTTCAACTTTTGAAACATGCCACATGTATTCATATAATACTAACAATCCTTCAACCGTCCTGCGAGCACCGTTTTAAATTCAAAGTGTGGTGTATGTGTGTTTTTTTGTTTTTCTTTATTTGCTTTTAAGTTTTGATGTTGTTGTTTTTGTTGTTGTTGTTATTTTGGTGTTGTTGTTGATTTTGTTTGTTTGTTTTTTGTTGTTGTTTTTTTTGTTTTTTTTTTGTTTTTTCTTCATCGTTTTACCTTAAAAAGGCGAAGATGAAATTAAGAACAAAAATACCTCGAAAATATGTGAGCATTTAATTTCCGCGGTGAGCCCACGGGATAGCTCAATTTTAATGTGGCGACAACTTATCCATCGTTGGACACCCACGCCCGATCATATATCTATGATGTCATGGAGTGAAACGGAAAAGTTGACCGGGGGTTTCAGACCATCATAAATGATTGAAAGTCCAGGTTTAAGATTAGCCTTCAAGATAGATGCAACTTACCGTATTTAACCGAACCAGGAGCATCTGCACTTGTTGTCAAAACAGTGCCAATGGTGGTCGCCATGGTTGCAATCTCCAAAGTGACCGGAACAGTCATTCGCACCCTGGCAGGAGAAGTTGTTGTCTCCACCTCCATCACCAGTGGGCACGCAAGTACACACGTGAGAGCCGTCCCTCTCGTAACAGTCCACCCGGAATCCGGTCCCGCAGTTTGTCAGTGTGCAGTCACTGTCATGGTCACAGAATTCAGCACAGGCGACCGCTAGAATTCAATCAAGTTACACAGATTTAATTTTCATTTTGGAAATAATTTCTTGAACATTCAATGATCCTTTTCGTCGGTTCTCGGGTTTGACCAGTAAGATCATAGATCATAGACTCTTCTTACGAGATCAAAGCCAGAAACATCATGTGTCATATTTTCTACCCACAGAGCCAAGAGAATCATGATGCGATAAGTTATCAACTATTTAGTGATCACCAATGCTGCAAATACACACAGAGTTTAAGTGAGTCCAATTTCATACATGTATTAACAAAAACGTATTTCCCCCGAATTAATGTTTGCATACACGCGGCAATTTCGAAGTATGAGGATACATATTGCAGGAACTGCAAGGCCCGTTCCAATATCGATATTGGAAATTGATTAATTAACAATATTGTTTAGTTGCATGCATATAAGGACATTTTAACAACATTTACAGAACGGTTTCTTTTTCAGATGCCTAGTTCAAATTATCGCAAAAATCTATATTAATAATAGAGAGACATATTTCAAAGTTTACCCAAGTTTTCTATAAAGTATATTTGTTGATCTTGTCGAATTTAAAAAAAAAAAATTAAACTGACAGTATACCAGGTATACCATATTTGTAATTTAACTTGATGATCCAACAGATACTTATACAAATTACAAAAATAAAAGATAACTATTTTACCTTTCTAAACATGGTCTGACTTGTTGAATGGTCAATGAGAAAAATAGAAAGAAATAGAAAAAAATCTGACCCTACTGGAATTCGATCCAACAACCCCAAGTTACAAAGCAGTTGATATTTATTTTAGCCTATTTAAGGATGCGAGACTACCTTAATGCGAATTGTAATCATAAGTCCATACTGTTTCAATGTGAAACATAATTTTAATATCAAAACATTATCCTTAAAACAAATAGTCACGAGTAGTGCATATACTATAACAAATTTAAATGATATACAGTAATAAACAGTTGTCTAAAATCTTAAATAATTTATAACTCATTCATGGCATGTTGAAAATGTGAAAAACATGAAATTTAAGAGAAATACGAACCTGCCAGAGCAATAAAGACTAACACAACTTTCATCCTGAGTTCTTTTGTTGGACGAGAAAAAGATTTCTGCACACTATTTGCTTTCCCCTTTTATATTGGTTTCGTGACCAAACTTGAACCATATATAGCAAATATTTTAGTAAACGTTACTTATCACGATCTCTTAGTTTGTCCGTAAAGTGTGATTATCTATCAAATGTATTACATCATTATACAAGAAAACTTTAAATAATCAGGCCAAAGGATTATTTTGTCAGCGTGAATCTCCGTCATTGCGTGAAAATCCGTTTTGCGCTGTTCTACTTCACTTAAGGTGGAATCATACCTTTGAAATGACGTCGTTTTCGACGTCAAAACCGACGTTTTTGTGAGATTTAGGGTGGACGCAAACAAATCGTCGTCTCTTTCTTGTTTCAATTTATATAGAAATAAATTTCTTGTAAACTTAAAGAGGATGAATTCGCCTTTCCGAGAATGTAAATTTCGTACGTTAGTTTTTATTCAATTTCACCTAATTCGGATTTAATCTGGAAAACTAGCATGGGAAAAATATACTCATAATTCTTTTTAGGAAAAATACCCGACAGATTTTTATTTAAAAATGGTATTGTTTAGCACAGCCCTTAAAAAATGAAATATGAAATTCAAAGAAAATCAATCGGGCCGTTTTTTCATTAATTATAATTAAGTTACACTATGGTCGCAAGCTTGCCCGATCATTGACGTCAACATGCCAAGATGAACGTTTTTGATTTTTTTCTCTTCCTTTTATGATTCGAAATCTCCAGTCAAATTAACAGAGATGAATTAATCGTTCAAACCATGTAAATTTCCTACGTTAATTTTTCTGAAAAAAAAAATCATTAGAAAAATATCTTGAGAAAACATATCCAAAACTTATTTCATACGCTGTATTTTTATTTTTTTTTTTTTTAGAATTAACGTTTAGAGTATAGTTATAGGATATAAAAAAAATATATTGGGCTATTTTTTCAGTCATCAATTGAGAAAAAAAATAACATAAAAGTAACGAGACGGAATGTCCGTTTTCAATTGACAGTTATAATACCCCTATTGGTTAAGCTCTCTTCCGCATTTACTACTACTGCTGCCGCTGCTTACTACAAACTCTACTACTCCTTCTACCAATACTACACTTACCATTACTGTTCTATAAATGCCATTTATATACTACTACTACTACTACTACTACTACCTGGTACTACAGCAATTGCTATTACTACTACTACTACTTGTATTATAACGACGACAACTACTACCACAACAACATCTACAATTACTATGATTATAATGATTACTTACACTGCTATCTATTTTATCAATTATAAACAGAAAAATTATGTTTAAATTATTTCAAGGGCGTATGCAACAGTTTACCATCACAATGTTTCGGAGATATAAAGTGTAACATATATAACTCTAAACTTTCGGACATAAGCAGCAAAACTACGTTTAAAGGGTTGAATCGCCAATAAAGGACGTCTGTTGTATGTATCACATTTCCTTTTTGGTTTATCAATTTGAACTGAATTACGGTAAGTATGTTTTACAGTTTTCAGACATTGTTTTCCTGTTAAGCATTGGGAAGTTACCATAGAAAGTGCTTAGTAGCTCCTAGATGAACTCGATAACCAACACATTTGATCAAGCAGCCATAAAAGAATATTTACGAAAAAAAATCCATTGAAGGATTTCCTGTACAAAAAATCAAAAAGGTTTGAAAATATCGTTTTATATTTAAATTATTCATTCAGATAAATTGGACTATCATGAATGAACTATTAGCATGTGTGTCTTCTATTTATATTTTTTTTAAAAGAGAGATTTATATTATTTCTCAAAAAAACAGTTACCATGGATATACAAACGTAACATGAAAACGAGCAAGATGACCTTTCATTTTTTTTTTCGTATTCAGCGCAATTTTTTACATAACATATTCGTAAATTAAAAAAAAAGTATATTGGAAAAAAAAGAAAAAAACATACGTCCTGAACACTGTGGCTATGTATAAAGCTCAGTATAACTGTATCAACAGTCTCCGAGAGTTACAAACAGGAAATTAATCATCTAAGTCAGTATTGACTTTAGAGAAATTTTCAAACATGATCTTCATGTCAAAAGCAAATAAATCATGATACATACGGCATTAGGCTGACAATAAAGCTATAAACGCAGACTCTAAACACCACAAAAGTTCGAGACCCATATATGAAAGGATTTGCGGTGCGGCTGTGGTTCTTCGAATATTACGATATTTGTATGTCTGATGGTCTTCCTCAACAAAAAACAGCTATAAATTGTAATAATGACCATGTTTGTCGATCATATCCATAGTTGTACAGATGTTGTTGGCTTTGTGAAACAGACTTTGGTGACTTACATCAATGTTCAACTATGTATTTTTTACCTTTAACAAAGAAGTTTAGTCAAAGAGTAAATATCTTCATTCATTTCATTTTTTACATATTGTGATATTGTCATTACAGATTGATCACTATTATCAAAGATAAAACATAATTGTTAGACCATCAATATTATTATACTTTATTGTCATCGTTTCCTTGATATCATTGATGATTAAATAATAGAAGTTATAACGTTGATGATTATTTGTTTGTTATATTCTACATAATTCCTTTCAATTTCTCGAATATTACTTTTATTTGAAATATATGAAGGTATTATTTTTATTATTATTTCAACTTAAAAAAAAAAAAAACATGAATTGTTTGAGTAGGCTATAAAAGTCGCACAACGTCTATTTTGACGTCGTGATTAAGCGCGATGTGCGACCGAAGAGAATCATTAATAATTATGAAAAAAACGGCCCGATAGATTTTCTTTAAGGTAGTGGGATCCTAATGGACACTTTTGCAAAACTCAATGTTTCTGTTGTGTTTGTAATTTTTATTACATTTCTGACTTTTTTGATAAATTTAAAGACTTTTTACCATCTGAAAAGGAAAATAATCCCGGTTTTTAAAAGTGACCCTCTCGCCCTGTCAGAGCCTCTGAGACTTCAGACCCTATACATGTTCTAACATAAAAAAAATCATGTTTTTGATATTTTTTTCTACATCAAACACTATAAATGTGTTTCAAAAACATTAATTTGTAGAATAAAACATTGATTTAAGCTTTTTCTGGTCTAATAATTTTTTTTTGTTTATATATTCCATACATGGTTTAAGAATTATGCATGTTTTTTCTGCTTGTCGATAAACAACAAATCACATTTGGTTCAAAAAATTTTATATTTCTAATTCAAGGTTATGGAAATTGTTATTACAATAATTAAACACAATCATTGTGTCACATCCTAACCAAAAATTAGGAAGGTTTACCACACCTAACTCAAGAAATGTCATGTTTTATGTAATGACCCCCTTTCCAATCATGGCCGCCAAAAATTGTAGAAATGAGCAAAGGAAATATAAGACACACTAGAACCAGTAAAATTAATAGCACTATAACTCTTAATATGCAAAATGATTGTATTAAGTATAGATAACAAGTAAAGAAATTGGAGCAATGTCAATTGAAAGGTCAAAGGCCAATCTGTTGTTCATCTCGACATAATCCATAAAGTTCATGAGTAAATAATACCGACAAATACTAAATATTATATTGCAATTTGAAATGCCAAGATTGATGAATTATACAATCAAAATGTATACTTTTATGCATTATTAGCTCGTCTGTTTTTCGGAGAAAAAAAGTCGAGGTATTGTGATCACCCTGGTGTCGGCTGCGGCGTTGTCGTTGGCGTCGTTGTCGGCGTGAAATACTTTAACCTTGGCCGTAACTTCCACACTACTGCAGTTTTTCTAACAAAACTTCATATGCTTATTCATCATCACAAGGGCTACAATCTGACCAAGGGACATAACTCTGTGAGGCTTTTTGACAGAATTATGCCCCTTTACAGACTTAAGAAATAACAGACGAGCATTGGCATCCATGCGTGGTGCTATTTTCTACCCCTTAAAACTGGCCAAGTCCATTTCAAAGCCACTGGTTCTGACATTAGTTTTTCAAATCTTTGAAATATGACACAATTTTTGGAATCACTTCATCAAGAATCTTTTTTGCTGAAGTTACTCTGGGCATCCCCTCACTATTCTTGGCCGTGAATGTGTCCCTTAGTCCATCCTCCCCAGAGCGGATGTAAATCGCCTGAAGATGTTTTAGGCTCAGTCCAGAACCTGCGATGTTCTCTGCAGTTGGGCGCTTGAAGATTCCACGGCTAACCATGACGTCAAGTGACCTAATGTTTTTGTTTTTTTCTGAGTTGAACATCAGAGCATGATACACTGCAATAGGAGGGTAACTGTAGGCCATGATATCCAACTTGTCACAGGCACTGAGCAGTTTGGCAAGGGCAGCCACATCAGAACAGGCATCATGCGCATTGTATGACATACCCAAGATGTTCTTGGCAAGGTCCTCCTGTTTATGAGACTGATTTGGATACAGTTTTTTAAAAACAGGCAAAGAATCCACAAACCCAGCAGTGCATTCAAGAAGTAGCTGTAAACAGTTATTACTGACACATGCTGACACCAGTACAGGGAAGTCGAAGCGGCGTCCATTGTGTGCCACAAGGATGACTCCTTGAAACTGTGACAACCATCCACAAAACATCTGCAGACCCTGTTTGGCAGATACACATGACACACTTTTCCCTTGCACAAACATATTCCCATCTTCATCAACAGAGATCCCGGTGATACGCTGGGCTTCTGCAGAGATCAAGGTTTCAGGCTTGACATATGTTGAGAATGACTGTCCTGACACAGTATTCAATGCAGCAATCTGTGTTATGTCAGGCATTTCACCACCACGAACTGAAATGTACAAACATTCAAGTATCAAAACAATAAAAGGCTTTGGTACATGTACAAAGGTCTGCTTACCACAAACATATAGTACACTTATTACATACAATTCTAAAATTGTTTGTTTGATGGGTTTAACATCCCACTGACAGTATTTCAGTCATTTCGAGACGATGTCTACTTGACACAGATATAGTGCTACCAAACTGCAGTATCACGCCATAGACATGTGGCATGATACCACACCCTGTCACATCATCCTGACACCATGTCAATCAGTCATGCAACTTCCCTTATATGCTGAGCACCAAGCAAGGGAGCTACAACACTACCATTTTTCACGACTTTGGGATCGAACCTGCGATCTCCTGCACCCGAGGCAGATGCTCTAACCACTAGGCCACTGGGGTTGGTTTCAAATTGTTTATCTTTGTGAAAAAAAAACACATAAAAATTAAACAATAAAAGGAAGAGTTATTGTCAAAAAGTAATCAAAATTCATTTTACTATAGAAACAAACAACAAATTGTGATCATACTGAGGTCTGTTGTTTCAAGGTCAAAGGTTACAACAGTTGGTGAGCATTCCAATTTCACCGGGTGGAAATTTCCCTTCGGAATGGCATCAGGGAGCTTTTCTACATCCACGTCCGCGAGATGCCCTACTCCTGAAAATATCAAAAATTGAGCAATTGATATAAAATGATTCACATATATCCAAAACAATTTTAACCAAAAGTAAAAGAGAGACAGATGCTGACACTCTATGGATCATATTAGCTCCACCTTTTTTTGAAAACAGACCCAAGAATTATTAAAAATTATTTGTCAAAATGGAACTCCTATGACCTTATGTATTATTTTGGAATAAAAAATATTATACATGTGTGGTAATGGTCTTTTTTTTTTTAAAAAATAAATTGAGCCACATGGAGGCTTTAAAATTCAACACATATTTCTTTTCTAAAATGAAAATATTGGAATAAACTCAAACCTGACTGATATGAGATTCCTTCCAAGGCTTCGTTAGCACCTTGTGTGGAGGCACGTTCTTGCTTCAACTCAAGTCTGCGACGTTTTACTGATGGAAGCTGCTGTCTCTGTTGCTTCAGCAGACGTCTCTTGTGACACTTTGAAGCGTACCGGACAGTATGATATCCAGGAGATAGTCCCATGGCTTCATTGGTCTGATTTTTTAAATAAATGCAAATATCAGGTCGAGGAAAGCTGATTGTTACTTTTGTTATTATGATAATTATTACCATTATTATTATTACCATTATTATTATTATTACCATTATTATTATTATTACCATTATTATTATTAATTAATATTTTTTTTATCTTTCAGAAATTATTTGAGATCTTATTATGAATTATCAATATTTTTTTTTAATTTCAAATTTCAGTAAGACTTTTCCTTGTAAGAAGCAAATAAATTTTTTTTATTTATAAATGAGATTTTAATTCATACCATCAATGAGTAGATTTCCTGTTTCCAACTGGTTCCAACAGCACAAATCAACTGAACAACAGGAAAGAAACTGTAACATTATTTTCCAATTATGGAAACATAAAACAAAACCATAAACATTTTTTAACATGACAGTGTTTTTTTTCGGCGGCAAAACAGACGTTTTTTGTGAGATTAGGGTGTGTACAAACAAATCGTTGTTTCTTTCTTGTTCCGATTTATATAGAAATAAATTTCTTGTAAACTTAAAAAGGATGAATCTGCCTTTTAGAGGATGTAAATTTCGTACGTTAGACTTAACTCGATTTTCCGTTTTTCAGAATTAATCAGGAAAATAAGCTTTGGAAAAATATACTCTTAATTTTCTTTTTTTCTTTCTTTTCAGGACCATTTCACTTTTGAATGTGGAGGGGAAAATCTTCTTTTCCATCATGACCAAGCGAATGACTTCATACATGACAAGCAACGAATACATCGATACCTCTCTCCAGAAGGGAGGAGTTCCTGGGTTCTCCGGGTGCATTGAGCACACAAGTGTGTTATCACAACTAATCCATGAGGCCAAGGTCAACAAGACCTGACAGTGGTGTGGCTTATTACAGGGGTTTTTTTCCTTCCTGGGGGAAGCCACCTGCCGCCCTTCCAAAGGGGAATTTTCGCGCGATTTTAGAATTTTAGGGGGAAAAAAGGAGTTGATGTTCATGCAAACTGTACTAACTAAATACAGGTATCTACCATGGATGAACTTTGTTTGATCAGTTTATGATATAATGTCAGGAAAGTCAAAAGGTTAAATATTGTATAACATTACAAGGACCAATGGTAAATAGATATTGGTTCAAGAGTAAACAACACAGTTACAGATTTGACATCTTCATTGTCATTTCGGAAAACTTAATTGTCTTTATATACTGGTTTAATATATGCATTTGCTATACTTGAACTGTCAAAGACATATTCAATTTGTGCATAATATTTAAATAAAAAAAAAAATAATGAATTAAAAAATTTAATTCTTTAATAAAATCTAAATAAAAATTTTCAATTGTCAAATAAAATAGTTCATTCAAATTTATATGAGAATAGGTATATTAATATTTTGATACATCAATTACCAAAAAAAAAAAAAAAAAAAAAAACAACAAAATTATAAAAAATTATATGGAAATATGAAGTGAAATTAAAAAAAAAAAAAATAAAAAAAAAAAAATGGGTACGTTATATATTGGGTACGTTTAAGTTTGGATACGCTTTGACTCGCTCCATTAGCCATTAGTGTCGAGTCATTTATACACATTGGTACATCTATGCTATTTACCAGTTGGAATCTAGCTAGGTAAATCAATTAATCAATTTAAATCTTTTAAAAGAAACGGTAGTGATGAAACATTGCTGATGTTTTTCGCAAATGGCCGCCATTGTGATGATTGCGCAATTTCACAGCAATTCCAAATGCAGGTATAAACAAAAGTCGGTAGAGAGTGTGACAAATATAAACAAGTTATAAGCTGCCAGTACCATCCGAGTATTCCACATCTTTGCATAATTAAGAAGCCTTAGAATGCTTGTTGATTGGATAATCCCACAGCAGTTGCTGGTTACGTAAAGTAGTATACAGTGTAGAGCGACCTGTATTTTTGTGCATTACGGAACTTTAAATAACCGCGGTACTAATTTACTGATTTCTTCTTCGTATGCCAAACACATTCGCCAATTTGACGCGAATTTTTGGTTAAATCGTCGAAAAAATCGAACTTTCTTGGGTGGGGAGAAAAACTCAAAGGGGAATTTATGCCTAGTTTGGGAGAAAAAATGTCTAATTTTGCCGAGGGGAAGCCGCCGTTAAACGGCGGCTCATAAAGAAGGAAAAAAAACCCTGGGCTAGATTTGGCGAATGCATATGGAACAATTCCTCACATGGTGATCGATGAGGCTCTGAAGCACTACCATATGCCAGAACACTTCAGGGGAATCATAAAAAGCTACTTTAGCGGGATCCACCTACGCTTCTCGGTCATTGGCTTCACAATTTCCTGACAGAAGCTAGAGAAGGGAATGATGACAGGATGTACAATATCTGTGATATTGTTTGTGATTGGCATGAACATGCTTATAAAAGCAGGAGAGAGACAGACAAGAGGCCCAATGACAGTCACAAATATCATGCAACCACCAAGCAGAGGCTTTATGGATGACTTGATGATAACAACGCAGTCACACATCCAAGCTAGATGGATAACTCAGTGCACTCGAGCATGCAGCAACATGGGCAAGGATGACTTTCAAGCCAAAGAAGTCGAGAGCTTTGGTCATAAGGAAAGGGAGAGTTTCACAGCAGTCCACTTTGACTGTGCAGGGGGAGACAACTCCAACAATAATTGGTAACCCCATCAAGTGTCTAGGAAAGGGGTTCAATGACACACTGTGTTATAAGGACAACATCAGGAAAATGGAGCAACAAGTAGAGGAAGGCATGAGGAAGATTGATAAGACTGGGTTGCCTGGCAAATTTAAAGCCTGGATCTATCAGCATGGGCTTTTGCCAAGACTTACCTGGCCTCTGATGCTGTATGAGATTACCGCAACAGGAGTGGAGAAACTGGATCGCATCTTCGCAAGTGGCTTGGCTTCCCACCAAGTTTCTCCAGCATTGGACTCTACAGCTCAACAGCCAAACTGCAGCTCCTCCTAATGGATGGAAGAGTACAAGGTTGACAAGGCAAAGCTCATTATGACCTTGAAGGACTCCAGAGATGAGAAAGAGCGAATGGCAGGGGTTCAAGTCAAGACAGGGAGGAAATGGTCAGCCGGCAAAGCAGTTGATGAAACTGAAAGTAGGCTGAAGCATAGAGTGATTGTTGGTGCAGTGTGCAAAGGACGTGAGGGGCTTGGTACAAGAAGCAGCTGCATCTGGAAAGGTGCCAGTGCTGCAAAGAGGAGAACCCTTATACAGCAGGAGATAAGGGCAGAAGAGGAGGAAAAGAGGAGAACCAAAGCAGTAGAGTTGGGCTGCCAGGGAGCCTGGACCAGATGGGAAACTGAGGACAGAAATCTCACTTGGGCTGAGATATAAAATATCAAACATACCAGCTCAGTTTTTTTTTACGGGCAGTATACGACACTCTACCATCACCTGCCAACCTCCACCGGTGGAATCTCAGTGATACCCCCGAATGCACTCTATGTGGGAAACGAGGAACCCATGAGCATGTGCTCTCTTCGTGCCAAAGTGCACTCACACAAGGGAGATGCACGTGGAGGCACGACCAAATTCTAAGGGAGTTTGCTGATACTCTTGAGCAGGAACGCAAATCTCGCCCAAAGAAGAAGGGAATGTCGATCCAATTCGTAAAAGAAGGAGAAAAGCCAAGCAAAGCCAGGGAAGCAGACAGAGTTGGAATTATGGACCAGGCAGATGACTGGTCAATGGCAGTTGACCTTGATAAAAGACTCACTTTCCGAGAGATTGTGCCCACATCTCTCAGGCCAGATATTGTTCTGTGGTCCCGGGGAACGAGGAAGGTCATCGCCATTGAGCTGACTGTACCATGGGAGGAGAGATGTGCTGAGGCCCACGAGAGGAAAAGGGAGAAGTATAGGGATCTTCTCGCAGAGTGCAGGTAGCAGGGATGGTCCACCTGGAACTTCTCTGTTGATGTTGGAGTGAGAGGATTTCCCGCCCAATCAGTGTGGCGGATGTACAGTGCCCTTGGAGTGACAGGACGAAGCAGGAGGGCTTCAGTCCGGAAAGTTGCTCAGGCAGCTGAAAGAGCATCTTGTTGAGTGTGGACAAGACGAGACACTAGTAGCTGGAAACCCACCACTACCACACAGTGACTTGATCACCACTGTGGACCCCCCTTCCCGAGAGTGTTCCGAATTATAGGAGTCGAAACACTTGCTGACGGTTGGACTCGGCTGAAGATGGAAGTGGTGTTGCAGCTTTATATACTCCATATTTACTCACTCCTAAAATCAAAAAAGAAAATTAAGAGTATATTTTTCCAATGCCAAATTTCCTGATTAAATCCGAATAACGGAAAATTGAGTTAAAACAAACGTACGAAATATACATCCTTTGAAAGTCAAATTCATCCCCTTTAAGTTTACAAGAAATTTATTTCTACATGAATCGAAATAAGAAAGAAACAACGATTTGTTTGCACATAACCTTAATCTCACAAAAAGGTCGATTTTGACGTCGAAAACGACGTCATTTCAAAGGTATGATTCCACCCATGACGTTGCACCTAAGGTGTTCATACTGGCTGGCAAACGTGATTTCAGCCTAACTACAACAGGACTTAATCGAAGATCTACGTTTTTAGTAGTTAACTGGTAATACAAGAATTTAAATGATACTGTGGTGTAGTCTGTTTTACAACCTGTGTTCCCATACTCAGATGTTGTTATCACCGTTAGCAGAAAAGTTAAAATACTAAACGGCAAGTACGTGTATACTTGGTTTTGTGTAAATACAATAATACACTCCGCAAATAAAAACTTAAGTTAAAATAAATTTAAATATGGGAAAACATAATGACTTCTGTCATAATTATCATCATATACAATTTCCAGAAAAGGCGAGATACATATCTAAATATAAACATTTTTTTCCAATAAATAAGAAAATACATCATGTAGAGACAGACATGGAGAAACGCACACTTCAGTGATTAAAACATGCCGGCTTCTGCTGGCCTAAGAGATTAGACGTTTTAAAAGGATACTTAGTGTGTGTAGTGGGGAGGGGGCATAAATGGACTGCACCATAAGTTTACATTGCGTAAGAATTTGGTCCTCTTCTATTTTCAAGGTCACGTGGATAACCATTCCGCGATTATTTTTTTTTTTCATATTGAGAACATCCGCTTTTTTCATTATGTGAATTTGTCATGACATGCAGTTAGGTTGACAGTAAATATCCTAATCCCGAAAAAATACATTCTTTCACTGAATTTCGAGCCGAATACTTTAAAAAGACAGATAACATACGAGTAGTATTCATTTAGGTCGAATATGAATATAATGTGTATAATTTTATATTATAGTTTATTGTAATAGTTTATATTATCACACTATTATGATTATGGCTAAATGTGTATAAATGAACTATAATTTAACTAAACTGTGTGATAAACTAGAACACTGAATGTAGGACTATTTCATCTACGCGTAGTAAAAGAGGGAATTGTGTTACTTAAATAGTTTCGGAATGTTGTCTGATTCAGAAATGTATATTTTTCACAAAACA
>CM037785.1:20987123-21037123 GCA_021229015.1 Solen grandis | reverse complement strand
TAGTAAAAAAAATAATAATACTAAAATCTAAAAATGCATAGCTAACCATTTATATCATTATATTTCGTTAATCATATCTAGATGTACGTTTGTTACTGCAATACCTTCAATATCAGAGTTCTTGCTGATTGACCTTAAGGAAATCTATCCATAATTAAATTATAATCATGGTCTTTTTTTTTTAAAATTTGTTTTATCAGCTTAAGTAAATGCGAAAAAGACCTAAGTAACATCTTTTTTAAACAAATCTTCCTAAAAAGTTCATGATTCACCTACTTTTACATTTGTATTTTGTTAATTTTAACCAAATTCTTCAATTACCTAGTAAATGAAAAATAAAATCACTTAGAACTTTTTCGCAAATTTGAAGAATGACTTACCACTTGGAACTCTTTCGCATTAAAAATAAAAAAAGTGTTGAATTTTATCAAATAAAAACAAAATCTTATATGTATTTTTTACATAAATGCTAGATAATAACATTATAGATGTTTTCTGTAAACAAGTGATTTTGAGTAAAAATGTCACTTAGAACCTTTTCGCTTTCACCCCTCGAGTTGCAAGCATTCATTGACTTGGAGTTATAGGTTTCTTTGCTCAACGTCTACGGAGGATTGCATTTACTGTAAGTTAAATTCCAACAATCTCTTGATGGACCAAGATCACAATTTAATGATGGGTAGTTCAGTTTATCTAACTGTGCATGCCTGTCTATATATTTGTCGAAACTATTATGAAAAATTATTACATATTCAGTTACTATCTGGCAAGATTTTTTTTTCAATTTATCCTCTTGGGTATCTTAACAAGACGAACCCACTACTGACAACCTCATAATCACTTAGGTCAGAACCAAATATTTGCTTGTATTTTTAAAAGTTTACTTAATGATGTACATTTGTAAAACGTTTCATGATGATGTGAGGTTACCTTTATAGGGCATAGTAATCAGTTTTACCAGGTCACAGTCACAACCATAATTTAACTAACTTGAAAAAAAGGCACAGTATCCAGTTATCTTAAGTTGGCACTGACAGGCAGTTTTAGATGCCTAGGATGATAACTTGCCAGATACTAACTGAATATGCGGTGATTTTTCAGAAACGTTTCGACATACTAGTAACTCAGTGGGTAAGTGGCTGGCAGAAATATGCCACCATAATATATGCCTTGCGTGCCTATGTGTGCATGTTTATCTGTACCGATGTATTTATCTGCCTCTGATGGCGTCTGTCTATCTGTTGAATGAGTATACGTCCCGCCTACAGTGGTTTAGTCATTTGGAGACTATGTCAACTTGAGACAGATATTCTGCTGCCAAACTGCAGTATCATGCTTTAGACATGTGGCATGATACCACACCCAGTCACAATAACCTGACACAGGACCAACCAGTCCTGGAACTGCCCTGACGAGCGCAAAGCAAAGGGAGCTATACCAGTATCATTTTACGACTTTGGTATGTCGCTAATGGGGATCGAACCCTTGACCTCAGGCTCCCGAGGCGGACGCTCTAACCACTCGGTCAGCGCGGACAGTGTGTCTATCTATATGTATAAGCCAATATGTCTGCGTTTGTATGGATATTTGTCTGTGCCAGCATGTGTCGTTTCGACCGCACGTATACACGAAATCCGATACCCAATATATATTACATTATGTCATCATCATTGCTTGCGGACAAAATTCTCAAATATTTACAAAACAAGTTGTTTTTATTATTTTGGCAAAGCGCCGTCATATACCTGCGTTTTATTTCAGAAAGAAATACACGGGCATTTTGATAACTTATTTGGGACGATACCAGTAAGCGTGTCAGTGGGTCATTTGTAAGTGATATATGCTGACATGGAACCCTTAAGTTACATGTCTCGATGAAAAACCTGTATGTAGATAGATTAGTGCCTTCAACCCCCTAATCTAGACGCTCATATATTGTAGCAAATCTACATTTTTTAAATTTAAAACAGACGTGTCCAATCCGGTTATATACTCAGACAATTTGAGCACCAGTCCAATTGTATTTATGGCTCTTACTGAAAATGTCACTATCTCAACAGTTCTGCTGTGACCAAAAGGCAAAAGTTTTATAAACTACGCCTGTCCTAACATCAGCCCCTCTTTTTAATCAAATTACGTATTTTCCCCTAAAATAAACGACATATATACCCCATTAACTACGTCTGTCCAAAAAGCAGCACCCCCCCCCCTACACACACCAAAAAAAAAATGTTTCCCCAAATTAACAACGTTTTCCCCCCCCCCCCCCCCCCCCCCGGAAAGAGACGTTTCCAAAAATAAACGACGTTTCCCCCAAAAGACATCTCTCCCCGAATTAACTCATTTCCTCCAACAAACTACAATTATGTTCCACAATCAGTATCTCTTCCAAAATGAACGACGCTTCTCCTCAAATTAAAGACCTTCTCCTAAACGAGATGTGTCTAAAAGGTAATATTTACAGTACAGCCGTGTGGATAAACTATTGCATAGCGTCTGGTATGCTATATATCATTTTAATGTTGTATTGGTAAAACCGTCGTATTAATAATATCATGTGGAAAATATATCATTGAGCAGCTTTAACGATATACAATGGCTGGTATTATATTTGATTATTTCCGTGCAATTGTATTAATTTGACGGCTTGATAAATATCACCGAACATTTAGTTGACTTAGACCTAACATATTAACTGGTACGATATATATGGAGACAGAGTTTTATTTGTTCAGTTCATAAAAAACTGGTGTCTATTAAGGTAATCCATCCATCATAAAATTGTGATCATGGTCCATCAAGTGATCGTTGGAATTTTATAGTAAATGCAAGTATTTTTAGACTTTGAGCAAAAAAAACCTATACATAGTAACTCCAAATCAATGATTAATTGTATTTGCACTGAAGTGAAGAACCCTGGGAATAATTTAATGACAGATGGCATAGTTTTCGTACTCAACAGAATTTATTTCCACTCACAAAAATAGTCTTTTAGTAAAGCAATAGTTTTAAAGTCTTAAGCTGACATAAGTATGTTACATTCAAAATATCCACTATCGTATTTAATAGAATATTTCTAAACCATTTCAAAAAATACATGCATATATCGGTTTGATCCTTTTTGGAAGAAAAGAAAAAATTCTGATGCCCAAATTATTTCGTTTCTTCTGCTGTAACGCTGAATTATTCATAGAAATATCTTACGCTACAAAACTATTATTTTGCTCTCTTTCAATAAGAATCATTTAGTAACTGAATTCAGTATTTTGGTTTCATAACCACCAAGAACTGTATCATTTATATACTGGCATCATTACATTAAATTAATATTTTTATTATTATTTTCACACAATTAATATGGATTCATTTTATGCATATTTTTAAAATAGTTAGAGTTTCTATGGTAATGTTTTCTAGATAAACACCCTATTTGAGTAACTTCGGATGAAATTACCAGAACATAGCGCTGAAATAAACTATTGACTTTCCTTTTCCCAGGTTGGCACCTCGACAATATAATATAACCTTTGTGCGAATGTCATATCCCGAGGTAATATATGTATGGCTTATTTAGATGGTGGAAAACGTGTGACTATGACAACCATCGGTATCACTGTCTCCCATCTTGGTTTTGACAGGCTGTGATATATCCAATAATTAGGCATAACTCGGAGTCTGAACATTTTACCATAAGCGCTTGGGAAAGTATATTGGTTTACTGAAGAAAAAAACCCCCCAACAAATCCACATATTTGTAAATCTTGAAAGTATTTGATTTATTACTAATGTTGTATCCATATTTTAAATGTAGTTCTCTTGATTTTATATATACGACAAACAAGTCTTTATATATATAAAAAATGTATTCAGATGCAAAAAAAAAAGAAAAAAAAAAAAAAAGAATGCACTAAAATTCCTTAAGTCTAAATGTATTTTTTGAAAGGCTGCTTAAGGTAATCCATACATCACTGAGTTATAATCATGGTCTTTCAAATGATTAGAAAGACTTTCAGTGCAAAGTCAAGCATCCATTGACTTAGAGTTACAAGCTCATTTACTCAAAGTCTCTAAATTCCCATGATCACCTGATGGACCATGATCACAATTAAATGATGGATGGATTACCTTTAATTCTCCTAAAATCGCAATATTTTTTTCGAACTAAGAAAATACACATCATTTTTATGATATCAAACGTTTTATATTTTATTACATTCCTGAAAGAAATGAAATATTTCAAATAACGAACGCCTGAGTGTACAATATTTGCTGCATCTGGTATATGATATAAAATATATATTAAAATTTAATTATACAGATCTGAATATTCTTATGCTTCACGTCTGAAACTGTTTAACAGCTATGGCATGTTTAGAAAAGGCCATTGTGCAAATCATAGACAAATGAATTCAGTTGGATTAGTTTCATCTTACATTGCACGATTCTTCGTCATAATCATATTGGTTCCAAAGAGGTTTCAAGTTCAAACCTCGTGCGGAGAAGCTCCATACAAATCCTATGCTGTTGAAATGAACTATTGTATTTTTAAAATGTGTTGTTCGTTTAGCTTATCTAAGCACCTCGTGGGAACGTACAACTGAAGGGTCGTCGCAACTATCAACAGACCTTGTCCGTTCAACAAGGTCATTTTTTATCATCCCCTTGTTTACTTTCTAGCATGAGGTGATCAACTGATTGTCGAGATGACATACTCTCCCCTGGAAAGACTTCACTAGTCATAAATATTGCACTATCGTTTATTGATTACATGGTCGATATTAGCGTATTAAAGTGACACGGGTAGCTGTAAACAAAACAAATATAATAAAATAAAGCCCCCCTGCGGTTTTTACAGCAGCAGCTAGATGGTTCCGTACTCTGAACTGGTTTTAATCGATGAGTTCCGATATAAACATATGACCCATAGCGTTTAGACTAAGAGTCTTGAGATCTTTTGTGAAAATTGTGTTTTATACATATAACGTTATTTAGCATATGCCAAAAATATCATTCGCATGAATAATTGAATATCAGTTAAAATATGTGTTGTTGATTTTATGATCATCTTCGAATATGAGAAAATATTACCTTAAATGTATTTGCATTATGCAATATTTATATTTTATATTCTTTTTTACCATCTCAATATCGATATTTGGGCGTCTCTATTTTTCAGTTACACATCTCAAAGAAATTACTAAAATGTTAATGTCAAAGACATTGCAACTTAAACGGGGCCCCCGTGGCCGAGAGGGTAAAGTCGCTGACTTTAACGCTCACTCAGTCCCTCACCCCGTGGGTTCGAATCCCGGCAGGGTCATTCGGATTTTCATGTGAGGAAGCCTTCCAGCTAGCTTGCAGTAGGTCGATGGTTCTACGCGGATGCTTCCGTGCATTCGGGGTCTTCCTCCACCTGTAATTAGCTGGACGTCGCTATATGACTGAAATATTGTCGAAGCGACGGTAAACTCAAATATGCAAGTCAAGTTTGCACTTTAAACAATATAAATGGTCTATCATGCAGTTTAAAAATTGCATAGATAAAAAAAAAAAAATCTAGGTTTGGTTATACATGTACTTTTTAATCATCCAATATGTTTGAGTTGCGAGACTGAACATAAAATTGTCTTACCGCTGTATAATTTGATGTAATGCACGAGGACCAACGATGTAAAAGAACGATATAGATTTACTCGTCCAAATAATCACGACTGCAGTTGTCTTAAAATCGATTGGTCAAGATATGTTTTTTTTCTTACTTCCTTTCATTTTAATTATCTATTTTCATTTTTTTTTATCATTCTATTAATATTGAATGACAAATAAGTAATTTACAAACATATAAGCTAAATTTGTCCTTGGATTTAGCTAAGGCGTATATTAATAACGTTCCAAAATTGAATAGTTTATACGATATTTAGAAACCCATACATGTTTTTAATACACATACAAATTGGTGGGGGCCGCCGTGGCCGAGCGGTTACAGTCGTGGACTACAAATCTCTCAGCCCCTCACCGCTGTGGGTTCGAATCCCGGTAGGGACTTCGGATCTTTCATGTGAGGAAGCCTTCCAGCTGGCTTGCGGTAGGTCGGTGGTTCTACCCGGGTACCTCTGTGTACTCGGGGTCTTCCTCCACCTGTAATTAGCTGGATGTCGCTATATGATTGAAATACTATCGCAGCGACGCTTAACCCCAATACAACAACAACAACAAATTGGTATGCTTCACTGATCATAACGCTGATATTAGTCTTATAAGATACAGTGCACAACATATCCGTTATTATTATCATCTTTTTTACCCTTAAATTTTACGACCAGTTTTAAATCTAAATTTAATATCATCTAACAAATATTAGCAAAAATATAACCTCAATAGTAAGATTTGTAAAGTCCGCCGATGTCGACACTGGCAACGACGTTAAAGTACTTAAGCGATTCGCGAGCTAAAAATGAAAATAGAACCGGGCAAATATGACCCAGCACGACTGTTATATAATCCGATTTGAGAGGGATTTGGATATAGTTCACTGATTTCACTGGTCCGCGAAAAGTGCTAAATCTCTTACCACTTCGGAATCCGACTTTGCCACTAATATCTAACGGGTTAGGCCGTGGATTGCCGAGTTGATACGTTTACCAAACTGTCAACCTACAATCAGTTGGTGAAGCAATCAATTTCAGAGGCGGCCTAAGCCCTGGTAATGAAGCAGATTTCTGGAAAAAAAAGCAGCTGCAAACTTGATTTAGTTTAAAGACACGGAGACCTATTGATCTATTTCTAAATGGGGAACCCTCATTCCTTAGTTTTCGAATTTCAAGGTATACGTAGTTCGAACCTACTTCGATTCGTGCAGTCAGAGCCGGGTTGACGTTGTTTTACTCTTATCTCAATGTCAAGTCTGTTATTAATTGTTGTTGTTGTATTGGGGTTTACCGCCGCTGCGATAGTATTTCAATCATATAGCGACGTCCAGCTAATTACAGGTGGAGGAAGACCCCGAGTACACAGAGGTTCCCAGGTAGAACCACCGACCTACCGCAACAAGTCTGGTATTGAATGAAAAAAAAAACAACAAAAAACATATGGAGAGCTGAGGTCCAGTCGTTAAACACACACTTTGGGATCGAGAGTCCCGGGTTCGTGTCCTGCCGAAGGATACTGTTAATTTCGCATTGTTTCACTTCACCCTGAGGGGGTAGTATATTATTGTTGTGAAAAATCCCCCGGGGGGGGGGGGGGGGGGATAGATGGATACAAGCAGCCCGATGGCCAGGGGTAATAGCTGTAGAGTCAGCGAACATACCAACGGCATGAAACTTAGGACTGTAAACTGCATTTACTTAAAATAAAGATAGCGAATTAAACGCAAGTGTATTGACAATATGAAGTGTAGAAAACGTTGATTATGTTCATAAAATATTGGACAAGGTATGATTTCAGAGGTTTTAATTACTGAATGGGATATTAGGTAAATATCAATAAATAACGCTAATGAATTGACGCTAATGAAAAAAAAAAGAATCTTGTTTTCTCTCATATGCATACTAGAGCCGGATCCAGGAGGTCAGGGTGTGGGGCGCAATATTTAAAAAATGTAGGCAGTGATAATGCAAGCGGCCTGCCGCTTTGTCAGGGCCGTGATAAGGGTGTAGTTCTGGTTGGACTCAAGATCCTTGGGAATCCCTTGCGATTTTTGTAATTTAAAGCTGTATGATAGTGCATTCTTGTGAGTTTTGGGGGATTGTATGTCTACATTTATGTATGGTCGGGGAATTTTTTTTTTTGGGGGGGGGGGGGGGGGGGCGCCCCCACCATTGAATCCGCCACTGTATACTTGAACCGAATCTACTGATATCCAAATGTTATATAACAGTTTTATGCATCGCCTATATTGATCTTCGGCTCCTAATGATGAATGCTATTGATTTTGTCAAAAATAATCACTTGTCTTGCGTATGTCATAGAATGAAAAGATAACAAATACAATGTATATTAATACGATAGTAAGTATCCATATATCTACAGTTTATAATATGGATTACTGGTAGGAGTAGATCTAAATATTTAAAAACTGCATGGCCCGTCAACATTATCGACTTGAACAGTCCGACGTGCAGTTAGCCAATTCAGACTAATTTCGAATAACAACCATTATCTCTCCGTTCATGATTGTCATTCGAAGTGGTTTCACGACATTCGTGAAATGCATTAAGTTAAATCTTGGACCAAGTCTTCTTTCTTCATGCAAACCAACTGCGTCGTACAAATTTTTACACATGACATTTCTGTATATCGCATCTATTTATAGATCCTCATTCGACCTTGACAAAGGATAATGTATGCCGCTCTGGAGGTGTGTACCGGCCACACACCCAATATTAACCAATCATATCAGTTCTTACAACTCGCGGTCCAATACCACGTAGATTGTAAACACATTTAATGTCGAAATGGTGAAAATCAACCAACACAAAGAAGCTGAGTTTTGTGTTGTTTCAAACGAATCTACTCCTTTTCATGTATATGTAAGCAAATAAATATGGTTAATAATAATTAAAAAGCAATCCCCTCATAAACTTTAAGGTTAACAATATCGAAGTATATTTCATTTCATAACTAGTATAGTGATTAACTATTTTGCTAGTCAAATTCCTTCCTACCATGACGATAGCTTGCTTAGCCTGGTGCTAAGCCTTTTCAATTTGTAACGTGCTAACTTGAATATAGGGTTACACAAACACAATGATAATCGCACAACATCGGTGTATCTGATTTAGATATGACAAGACAAGTAGGTCACAGTTATACTTCTCTGTGTAGCATAGCATCGGCGTGATTCGCAAGAAAACGTTCTTACCTTTTCATATTTACTGAGTTTATCGGGCGTTGTCGGCATTACCCCGTTTAATCCAAACCTAAATACTAGTCCGTATATTTGTAAACACACAAAAACACAATCAAAACAAACTCCAAATCGCGACGAATCGATATACTTCAAGTAACAGTAGAGTGTGTATTGCCAGTGTATATTGCATTAACCCGAAGTCTTTCCGAATGAATGAATATTCATGATTTCGACCTCGTTTTGGTTTTAGGCATTGACGTCCGCTATTGCATCATCGGCCAACCAGAATGTATGTCGCGCTCTGCAGAAGGTATTGGCAGGTTACCAGATATTAAACTGAAAAGCCGACAGTTTGTTAATCTTGTAAGGACTAAACAAATAAAACATTCATTACTGCATGTCTGCACTTGGCTGCCATGGTAAATAATGAGGAAGTGTCTATAGTATTTGGTGTGATTAAGTCATATGTCTGTATGTTTAGTTATGTTTTGTGACCTAGTGAATATTTGATCATTTTGCAAATATCTCTTCATAATAAATCTTACTTGGTCATTGTCCATGTATTTTCCTTAAGATTCTTATGTTCAACCATATGCGTATCATAATTATCTTATATTGAGGAAAGAAATCTTAAAACTACTTTTTCATCAAAGCGATCTATATCTACACCTTAAACTATCGGCCACGCGCGTTTGAGTGTGAAATGCAAATTAATATTCTTTTAATCATATTAGATTTCCCCATTTTTCCTTCTGTAATTGTTCGCTGAGCTATCTGTTAACTTATAATGGATACCTTTTGTTTTTTTTAGAGTGACCTTTACCTTTCGCTGTGTAGAAGGTCGCAGAACAAATGCGCATAAGTCTTGCGCAGCTAGACCTGTGTCAGGCAGGAGGGGAGATTACTCAAACTGAAGAAATAATAAAGACAATAAAATTATTTATGGGAACAGTATAAACAAATCTAGAAAGGCCACGTTGTTAGGACTGTCAACGACAGCTAGAGCGTATATGGATAATGTTTATTTGGTCTCAGGTCGTGAACTTATCTTCCGCAACCAGATGAAAAACGGTGTGTGTGTGTGTGTGTGGAGAGAGAGAGAGAGAGAGAGAGAGTTCATGTAATTTTACTTATTTCTACTTGCTCTATACACCAAATGAAAACGAAATATAAACATACTTTGTGAACATTATATTGACCATTATGCTTTGAAAATACAAGATAAGTTAAAAAAAAGTTTTGTAATTCTTTCTTGTTTCAGCATATACTTATGTGTTGATGGATCACAAATCCTTAACTGCATAAATAAAGCTTTACATTTGTAGCTTTACATTTATATGTATATGTAATGTTTGGTACATTACTTGACACTAGGTCTAACAGCTTTGTTCTCAATGTTTCCCTTTCAGACATGATGTATTGAAGATGATGTTGAATGGTTTCAATCTGTCCGCAAAGTAAAAAAATGTTATTTGTACACGTAAAACAGATACCCGTCTCACGCATTGACTCTATGTTTGTTTGTTTCATATATCTAGTCAGTTTTACGTCCTGTCGACTTTTTTCCAGTTAGTTTTAGATCGAACCCACGACCTCCCACTCTCGAGGCGGATGCTCAAACCACTTGGCCACCGGGGAAGGTACTCAGACATTTTCAGACTGAGTCTATTATCGTATCACGCCATAGACATGTAGCATATGGTTTCTCACTATGGTACTTGATGTGTGTATATATATCTATACATTATGGGGACGCAAATATACACGTGTTTTATGGGTTAAAATAATTTATAATTCGAAGGCTTGATGCAGAAGTATTGTAACTACTTATAAATAAAAAAGCAGTTACCATGGTTTTGCACCAAGCCCTACAAATTATTGATTCTGCTGATATAGCCAACATATTCGGTATACATGCATGTTTATTTGTGCATAACGCATACTCATGGATGTTTATTGCATGTAATTATGATATAACAACACAATATAATATTTTATTGGCTTTAAGTACATTACTTACGATTTATAGCCGTTATAAATGTGATATTACATTATAAGTGAACGTGAAATGAACTGCAACACATCTTCACACTTGGAGCAACCATATTTTATTCTAATCGAGCGCCAAGCGATTTTTTTTCTCCTTCTCTCTATCTCTCTCACGATTATTTTTTATTGCAGCAAGGGGAAGAAAAACACTAGACGCTGGTCTATTATTAAAACATGACCTAGTTATCAGTACACACCATTAATAAATTCTCTCGAGAGTGGAGTATATCACATCACGTATGACCTGACTTTCACCTTCACTTTGACTCTTGCCAGTACATGTGTACTTGTTGTTAGCTCTCGGCGCATTTCGGCATAATTCGGGAAATATACACCTTAAAATTTCTTTGTTTACAAATTCTAAAAGTATACCAAAGTCTGTTATTTTTAGTTTCATTTGAAAATAAACAATTCAATGTACCATTATGTATCATTCTCCCCCATTCTCCCTCAATGTATCAGAGTTAACCTCAGCAGTTTAAATTTGTAGAAATTTGGCACTATACCTCTCGCCAACACAGCCAAAGTTCGAACCTTCGGAACGGTTGTCTCTCGTCTTGAAATGTTGGTTTACCTTTACGCACCGTTCAACCGGATAACGTGACATCAGTTGGAATTAGTGACAACAGTCGTACAATATACATGAAGCGCGAGACGCAGTGGATATACAATACGAGTTGTTCCGGTTTCTATATTTTCTAACCAATTTTAGGGGAAATCAAGTTTATTATATCAAAGCCGACATACAAAGGTTCCTGCTGATGAACTGTTTGCAATGTTTTCGTTTTGCTTATCGTGAATTCAAATAAAAAATGACCAACATTTTCGATATTGATTACTTCATTGCCAACGGTATATATTTTGATATTTGTTAAGGGTACTCCTGCAGAGAGCAGAATAGCCTCATTGTTACAAATCATGGTAACTTCAAAGCAATACTAAATAAAACAACACCATGTGCATAGATCGAAAGAATCAACTTTAATAACAACAAGTTTCAGAGTTAAAATTCACAATAACTTAATTATATCTATCCATTGTTATATCTTTCTTACTTCGAAGTTACCTAAAATGTCAAACACAAATGAATTGTAAACGTTGCTGTCTTAGTCTGGAATAGTACGTACCGAAATGTCGGTTCAGGCTAAGTTTATCCTATTCATTTTATTTTCATTCTAATCAATTTACATCGAAATAAATGCATGTTATTGATATGATTTATATACTAAGATTATATACACACGGTGTACCCCTTATACTATAAACATAATGTATGTATGCATAAATGTGTATATTGTGACAAAAATGTTGTTAGATCGTATTCAATATTTTCGATTTAATGAAATATTTTATAAATGACATTTTATATAAAATCCATAAAACACAGCCTTGAAACAGTGACCTGTCTTTTTCAAAAATCGGGACCCAACAAATAAATGACGAATACCTGCAGAATTCTTAAGTCCATCCCACAAATGCATACCATAACCCAAAATGATATATTTGGAAATGTTCTTTGTCTATATAACACAATTTTATAGGATGAATTGCATGGTGGTATTATCCCTGCTAGCTATTCAGCTGGTTTCGTCGTTATCCATGAATCGCTACCGACTGTTGTTATCGTTTCTTAAATTTCTATCACATGTCAACTTTAATATATCTTATCTCTGCGGGAAATGCATATGGGTAGCTGTGGTTTGGGCCAATAAGAGACAGTGTGTTCAAGTTTATGATGCGTAGCTTGAAATAATCCACTAGGAAATAATGAAATGATTGGACAAATGTCTCACCCTGACGAAAATTTTGGAAATTGTTCAGTCAAATTCACGTCAAGTAAAGCGTCAACAGGACCAACAGCTCGTCAGCCGGATCCTTTTTTTATACTGTAAACTTGATTCAATTTGGTTAGAAAAACAACAACAACAATCACAACAACAACAACAAAAAGAGAGAAAAAAGAAGTATTATTAAAAAAGATACACGGTCGTGGTTTATTAATTACATTTAGTGTTCATTCTGCATATTGATGAGAGGACATTTGACCTAAGTATTATGAATGTTTTTCAAGCGTTCAAAATATATAGAGCGGATGCTGAGGATCGGACAGACGAACGACCAGTTCACAACATAATACGACCCTTCAGGTAACAACTGGATGGGTGTTCCTCGGAACACTTGAGTCACCTGCATTCCAGCAGTTGTCAGAGAATTGATCAAAATTATACTTATAATATCATTACACAAAACAAGTTTGGAGTACATCCACCGTATAGTATTGAAGTTCTGCTCTGAGGCTCTGATATATAGTGCGATTTCCTGGATATATGAAGGGGTCTGAAGGTTTCAAATCCGACATGTGTTTTTTATCCTTTAGATATGTTTTTGTGTAGTTGAATTAATCATTTTGAACAAAAAGACTTGTATTAATATATTTCTGTCGAAAAATCGAGGTTTTAGGAATGTATATACAAAGCAAACAAGCTGATCTCTTTTCTGGAAGGACACTTTCAAATTTTTAGTCGACCAATCAAAACTTACAGTATTCATCAACTGTTAAGTGACCTTCATCTTTAAGTTTAGACAGGAAGTTCAGGTGAAAACAAAATGGTTAACGGCCAAAAAAAAAAAAATAAAAAAAAAAAACGGAAAAAAAAAACAAAGAAAAAGAAAACAACAACAACAACGGACAAACACTCACACTGTGTCTCGTGCTACATGTATATAGTACGACTGTTGTCACTTATTCCAAATGATTCACGTTATCCCACTGATCGGTGTGTTTCTGCTCGCAAAATTTCTAGAGTGATGCAACTCTGACTGTAAATTTCTTTATAATGCACTGCGTTATCTCCCTTTACACCCCCGCCACACACACACACATACACACACTTACTCGGAGCTCGCATAAAGTTTCAGAGACTATGTAACAAAGTGGATGAATTCAAGTGTATAGCATATCGCGCAGTGTGCCCATTTATATTCATTCTTAACTATGACGGGAGAAGTTGAAAGGGATTTAACCCCTTCATGTGATCTGTTTATTCGTCTTATTCCCCTTAAACCTAGAAATTTGAAATCTTAGATTTTGTTATGAATCAGCCAGTGTTGGGGCAAAGAGTATGGTGGAGGCAGCGGGAAAACACGGGGCTTTTAACAAAAGACCGTCACCAACAGACGGGAAGTAGACAGACAGAATGGTAACGGGTCCCGAGAGATAGATTTTAGTAAACATATTACAAATTGCCAATGCTCTTGGCTGAGGATTTAGACGAAACAAAATGTCTAAAATGTATAAATCCTAACCCCATCCCCCCACCCCGCTGGGCAAAACATTGAAAGATGCAAATTATTTAACCATGACATTACAGCACATCTCCAAAACGGATTATCTATTTCACAAATCGACAAAAGAAGTATGATTAAACTTACAATAGTCCTATAGCAGTGCCCATTCACTTTATTTACAATAGGTGCAAAAGAAAGTGCTTGCACTCAGGGTTTCGTCAGTTATTCAAATGCATTATTTCTGTTACAACTAGGTTCAGGTGCAAAAAAAATCCCCTAAAATATAAACTCTTCTTATATAGAATAAAATGCAACACTATAACAACACTAACACTTTATTGGTGATACTATACGCCAATGTTTATACCAAACATGATTTATATCAGAAGGAAATAATACATTTAAATTAACGGAAGCCTTCACCAGATGTAAACACTTCCTTTTGCAACTAAGTATATACTCTTAAATGTAGAGTAGGAATTTGTTTTATTTTTATGAAATGACTAAACAATTTCAAGTATACTTGGTTTTTAACATATTACACAAATGTATTGCATGATTTACCGAGATCTAGGTAACAATATACAGCAGATAAAACATTGGGCAAAAAAGAGTTGGTACTGTATTCAATTTAGTTATGCGTGTGTGTGCTTTTCTAGTTTTGATCCTTGCCTCATGAATATTTAGGAACATATTCATGATTTAATGGATATCAGTTTACTGAACGTTAACCCTTTCCCTCATAGAGGACACCATGAAAAGACTTATGCGAACAGCATAAAACCAGATCAGCCTGCGAGTAACTCGCAGGCTGATCAGGTTTTATGCTGTTCGCTGCTCCTAAGTGGTCTGGAAATGAGGACTTTATAATTAATTTGTAAGGTTTAACTGTGGTTTTCTGCAGATCAGGCTTTATGTGGTACCTACTGAGTGCGTCAAATGAGTCTACATGAGGGAAAGGGTTAAATGGTGTGTGGAACAATGGATTTTCTTTGTTACGTAAACATGTGTAGATATCATCCACACTATGTATGAGCAAAAGAATAAGCTCATCTGGGTATTCTCTGTTTGCAAGAACGCATCTATAATAAAAAAAATTGTTCTAATCGAGCTTGAGGCTATTTCCGGTTTCTTTCTCAGTGACAATTAAAGGTAAGTTTTTATTGGTCAATCAAATTGTTAACGAAATTGACATTTCCCGAAAAAAATCCAGAAAAAAGCATAAAGATTGCAATTGACAATGGGCACAATGCAAGCATTGTCCCATTCGTCTCTCTAACATAAACAGTATTTAGCATTTAGTATTTTAAAGCACTAATACGCCAAAATTCCAGTTAAGTGACTATAATCAGGTATGACGAAAACTGCATATATTTCACGTTATCAATCTATTTTCATGAAAACTAAGTGCTAAGAGGTGGCGAGAATATGCCACCATAGTTTTCCGTGTGGTTTTTACTCTTGTGAAATTTAATGAATAACACGACTTGACAACAGCCGGGACCGGCTACTTCCTGAACGTACCGGGAAGTCATATCTGCTTACACAATATTCAGTTCAAATATATTAAACAATGAGCACTTACCTTTTATTCACAGCAAAAGAAACAAGAAGTAACTCTATGTTTTCGTGAAAATGTACAGACTTTCAAGATACCACTTATCTAAAAATAGAATGGTATGTTTAATAATTTACACATATAGTTTTTGGTCATTGGTCCTCTAAACTTTGGAAAAAACTACAGACGCAAGGCAAAAAGTGAGGGCATAGGCATATTTGATGACAGCATGGCTGAAAAGTCTTCCCAAACAGATGGGAACTGTGCACAGACAGACTGGTATCCCAATCTTGGAAAGTACATTCGCTGGGGGTATCTTATATAGATGTAACCCATCTCCGACCATGGGATTAGACAAAATGCCATGGTTTGGGTAGGAATTTAGGGAAATAACTCCAAATATAGCAGCACGATGGCTGACTTTGGGAATTTTAATTAAGAAAAAATAATTAATTCTTTCTGATCATGTCAAATAGATCTAACGCAATTAAAGATGCACTGAAAACTATAGATCTAGTCAAGAGATGTTTTATAAATAATAATATAAGGTCATAATCTAGTGAAAAAATAAATATAATCTCGTATCTTTAAATCTTTAAAACTGGTCTAAAACGCACGTGTTGTGAAGCGGAAATACGTCGGATATATATTTAGAACAGGAAGCAGTTTCGTTAAAACTAGATGTAATTGTTGTCGTGATTTTTTTTATTTTACGATACTAGATAAATATTATGAAAAGCTCAATTTTTCGAGAAAGTTTTATTTAGATTTCATGAAACCCATTAGTTATGTGGTGGCGAGAAATGGCAGTAACGTGCAAAGTTTTCTTAAGATTTTATTTATTTGATTTCGTGAAAAATATATTAATTTTCATGATACCATATAAATTTCATGAAAAACTCAAAACCTTTCGTAAAAGTTTTATCAAAATTTCATGAAAACTAATTGGTTAAGTTGTCGCGAGAATATGTCACCATAGGAAACAGCTCGATTCTTTATTTTTATTTATTTCAAATGTAAATGAACTATGTTACTGATCGTTATTTGCCGAAATATTAGCCGAAAATAGTGTCCTCCATTCCCTTTTTTTAATGTTTTCATTAATTAAGTATGAAATGATTCGCCTCTTGCAACTTCGGGCGCCTGTGGTATCGGCTTATGATAAGAGTTCGATCAATGAAATGACTTCAGATATACCCATCCATTCGGATCCCCTCGGCGGTTTCTAAGGCCGGATGTACGATTCGTATTTAGCATCTTCGTTATCTAAAACGTATTGCGTAATTTATCTCGCGCTAAGTCTGAAGTACCAGTCCCCGGATGGGCAGCGTTCTTCGCTTTGAATAGTTTCTTATTTAGGTCTTTTTAAGACTATTTATTTAAACTACATATAAGCGGTCTTACGCGGACGCTAAATACTGTTTATGTTTGAGAGACGAGGTTATTATACATTTTGGTCATACATAGAGAGAGAGAACTTAATTACATTTCCGACTTCATAACATGCATTTTATTGCAATATTTTACTGCCCTGAAACCAGAGTATCTATCTAGCTACCTTGTTTAAACTTATTTATTAACTACACATGCATGAAGACAGAACGATATTTATGCATTCGTAACAACTGAGAATAGGGAAATTAATGCTTATTTTACACAACTGCCGTGTTATCATTAGATATTAAACAGTTACAGTGTACTGAAGGTCATTGACTTATAAACGATACCTGCATGACCACACTTATATCGCATTTCACCGAGGCTGAAACCTACGGACGACATCAAAGCAAACTAGCCACTACTACAAACATTCGTGTCAGTGACGTGGGCCTGAGAATAGTTCGTGCACTGTTTGAATACATACAAAATGGAGACGGAAATTCGAAACTCGTTACTCAGGGTGTTTCCCGAATCTGCTAGTTTAGTCGTAAGTAGGATTTGTTTATATTTGACATTCGAAATTAGGAAAGATATAAACACAGTAAATATAGAGAAATATAGAAAATATCATAGTTTTCTCTTTCTTTTCTCCCTATCTATCGATTTAATCTATCTGCCACAAAGCAACTTAAATTTGTTTGTGTATCACTGGCCTTTTTTTAAAAGCAAAGAAATAACGAAAGTGATTCTTGTCAAAACATATCAAAGAGCATTATTGTATTAGGTGTTCCGTAGTTAAGGTGTGTGTGCGTAGGAATCTTTTAATACTGTACGTATTAATTTATCATTTAACATTCAAATATCAAGTGCCCCCATACGTCCGACAATTTCATAGTTCACACCCTGTTCTTATGAATTAACTGTCAATTGTAAACACATATTAAACCCGGGTATCTTTCTTTCTATTATTTTATGGTTAAACAGGTTCATGCGTTCATCTTCATGTTTTCGTTAAGTTTTATAAATCTCCCATTTAAGCATTAATTCCCTTATTATTGATTATCATTTCTCTCTCTATTCGAAAAATATCGCTTAACGAACACAGCTGTCAACATTACACAGCTTGGTAAACAGGTATAATGTACACAGTGGGCAGTACACACTAAGGTCTGGAGGTCACTTAGTGGTTAAATCGATATCACATTCGGCCACTCACCTCGCACTTAGCATAGACATGGAGAATATGTCTATGCACTGGACTAGACTTGACTACAGTCGGCTCTCGAAAGTTCGAACACCCTCGGGGACAAAAAAATTGTTCGAAGTTCGGTAGTGCGAATTTTCCAAAGTAAACAGAAACAAGAATGTTTGACATACAAAAATTATCAGGTTTGTTGGCATTTCATTTGTATATGCATTTAAAACAACTGGCCACACGCACTAACATGTACTTGTGAATATATCTGCCATTATATTGCTAAAAAAAGAAAATAAAAATGAATTCTTTACGTGTTTAAAATTATGTATCTGATGTTTCATGTAGTCTTGTGTATAACTTATGCATGCGATTGCGTTGAGATAGGATACATCAATGACGAACCATAATGAATCATATGTTATCGTCTCTATATGGGTAAATGCGAACTACTAGAACGACAGGAGGTTGTGCTGTAAAGGCATTAATAAAAACCCCATAAATCTTGATTCATTAAATTTATTTCAGAGACAGTTAAGACAACAAAAAAATTTATGTATCAGTAATTTAGAACGCGAAACTAACTAGCCAGTTGTCAATCAATTAACACGGTCGCAACAACACATTACAATTGTCTTTGTTTCTATTCACATTTCGTCGAGGTGTTATTCGGTCGATTAGAATTCGCATTAACGGTATAAATACGTTGATTTAATTGTACTGGCCCTCAGATCTTGTTCGAAAAGTTCAATTATCACGGTTCTGATTTTCAGTACCGAACATTATGAATTTATATAGGTTTTCTGCCGGACCAACGAACGTGTTCGATAAACATGTGGTGTTCCGAAAATCCGGATTCTAACTTTCGAGAGTCGACTGTATTTGAGTTTACCGTCGCTTCGATAGTATTTCAGTCATATAGCGACGTCCAGCTAATTACAGGTGGAAGAAGACCCCGAATGCACGGAGGCATCTGGGTAGAACCACCGACCTACCGCAAGCCAGCTGGAAGGCTATCTCACATTAAAATCCGTGTGACCCTGCCGGGATTCGAACCCAAGCAGTGAGGGGCTGAGTGAGTGTCAAAATCAGCGACGTTACCCTCTCGGCCACGGAGGCCCCGTCTATGCACTTAGCATTGGGGTTTATGATACAAATATATATACACTGTACATGTACTATTCAAGGGGGTCGGTTCAGTACTAGCTGATATATATCCCGAAAATGCACGATGTAAATCCATTCATAGCGTGTAAATGAAATCATGCAGAACAAATATTTACAATGTCTTTGCGGCGGTATAAACGTACACAAACAAAACAATCTTTTCTGAATGGTTTAACATATAATATAATTTGTTGTTGGTTTAATAGTTGTTTAATGCCTGTGTCAGTGCAGCTCTTTGAAATACCACGGATCCAAATAATTTGTACAATCTTGGTAGACACTTACAGCCTTAAAACATCTGCGCATTAGCCTTCGTTTCGCGGGCTTCAAAACGAAACCGGAGTGTCTTACTGTTCGGGACAAATCATTCGCAGGGGAAGAAAACCTCAACTTTTAAAACAAACAGATATCTCAAGAACTCGTTTCCGCAACTCCTTTCTTTTCTTTTGACTAATTTTACAATGACCAATGGGAATTTAGCAAAGTATAAAATAACCAGTGAAAAGCCTTATTTTATTCCGCTTCATTACTGTGTGCTTCACAGGAAGTCAATGTCAAAATGAACGGCCGAAAAAGCTGTGCAGCGTGTAATGTAGTATGAAAAACAATTATTCTAGGCAAGAAAGCATTCCCTCTACCACAATCAGCGGAGTAAAAGCGCACCGTTTTTCAGTCATTTTGAAACGGTGAAACAAACTATACCTATTATGTTCGGCCCGAAAAAAAGTCTCAATGCGCTTAAAATGGAACTATTTTGGTAACATAACCTCATATTCTTTGGTATGTCGCGGAAGGGGATCGAACCCACGACCTTCAGATTCTAGGGCAGATGCTCTATCCCCTCGGCCTCTATCAAAGATTATCCTGTCAATCTATTAACTTAGTAACAAACAAAGATAGTGATGAAAAAATTAAAAGATTCAAAATGAAGATACGACGCATTAAGTCGTAATTTCTACACATTGTCAAAACAAAGTATTTTAAGGAAATCCATCTATCATTAGGGCGCTGCGGTTCAGTGGACAGTTCGAACCCCGTTTATGGCAAGGATTTTGCTATTTTTAATGAAGTAGTCACGTGAATACATGTCATTAGATTTGTTTCATTCTAATAAGTAGACACTGAAATTGGTGGTGCATTTTTTGCGTTTGACATATATCTATCACAAAAATATACCTCATTTGACCTTTATGTAGACAGGTTTGCACTGATTCTACTTTATATATGTGCAGCGCATACTGTATGTACTTCACGGTGCAAATATTGGCCTTTAATTGTTCTGTTGTATTGACGGGACTGGCGTGTACTTTACAGCTCAGCGCAATGCTCGGAGATAAAATTAAACAGATTGTGTATGGGAAATATGGCAAAGGGAAGGGATACTGAAATAGTTCTTTGTGTTAGATGTGGTATCATGACGTGACAGACGATTAGAGTATGATTCTTCTTCTTCTTCTTCTTCTTCTTCTTCTTCTTCTTCTTCTTCTTCAACAACAACAACAACAACAACAACAACAACAACAACAACAACAACAACAACAACAACAACAACAACAACAACAACAACAACAACACGTGTTTTTCATCATTCCACCCTTGATTCTCTCAAGCATACCCTTATTTAGCTGATAAGCAAATATCTTACTTTATCTATTAAGTCGAATAATGCATGGCGTCTTCGCAGTTTTGTTAAATACTGTAACCTGAGCTAAATACATCATTAGCGAAGTACCAAAACTACCCAACTACAATTTGAAAATTAATTCGTTTTATATCAGGAGAAGTACATACTGCAGCCTCTCTGTCTTAGCCATGAGGCGTTGACCAAGGTGCGGGATCTCCTGGACACGAATATTTCCCAGTCCTTTAAAGCAGAGACACGTGACCTCACACCGCTCAAACTTTTCCCCTCCTACGTCACAAACCTCATTGATACAATAGGTAAGTGTCACAATTTTAATATATATATATATATATATATATATATATATATATATATATATATATATATATATATATGTCAATGTCACAGTCTTAACGTCATCAACTCTATAGGTGAGTCACAATTTTCTTTGATATGAAAATGGTAAATGTCACAGTCTTAAACGTCATCAACTCTTTAGGTAAGTGTCACAATTTTTTTGATATAAATGGTCAATGTCACAGTCTTAAACGTCATCAACTCTTTAGGTAAGTGTCACAATTCTATTGAATATAAATGGTCAATGTCACAGTCTTAAACGTTATCAACTCTTTAGGTAAGTGTCACAATTCTCTTGGATATAAACGGTCAATGTCACAGTCTTAAACGTCATCAACTCTTTAGGTAAGTGTCACAATTCTATTGAATATAAATGGTCAATGTCACAGTCTTAAACGTCATCAACTCTTTAGGAAGTGTCACAATTTTTGATATCACAGTCTTAAACGTATCAACTCTTTAGGAAGTGTCACAATCTATTGAATATAAATGGTCAATGTCACAGTCTTAAACGTATCAACTCTTTAGGTAGTCACAATTCTCTTGGATATAAATGGTCAATGTCACAGTCTTAAACGTCATCAACTCTTTAGGTAAGTGTCACAATTCTCTTGGATATAAATTGTCAATGTCACTGTCTTTCAATAAGTAAGTGTCCAAATTTCCTTTGATAAAAATGCTATTAAATCAAACAGTCTTAAGATGAAATGGAAAAAAACACATGATGAACAAGCGAGAATCCTATTCACAAAAATATTATCGGTCATAGTGAATTAGAGTGTCGAGGTCGTGGGTTCGATCCCGTACGCGACATACCAAAGTGGTGAAAATGGTACTGGCATATCTCCCTTGTGCTTGGTGTTCAAAAGGTAGATAGTTCCAGGTCTGAAATCCATCAACAATACTTAACGCTAAGTAATACTTAATTTCTTAAACTAGGTAGACAAATATTTCACGTTTCTAATTTATGAAATTTTCCAGAACATGCTAAGCTGAAATTACCTTAATAACTAACGATATATGTTTAAAAATGAAGTATTAGGGTATTTTTATTAGAAAAACAAAAATAATGAATTTTCCCTTAAGTATTTAAGTATTACTTAGCCTTAAGAATTGTTGGTGGAATTCGACCCAGATCTGATTGTCCCGGTGTCAGGATAATTGGTGTGATATCGCAGAGAGGCAGAACTATAGATATGTCTCACTCAAAAGAAATAATATCAACGGGATGTTAAATCATGGTGTTGCTCCTACGATGGTTTGAGGCGAATAAGTTGATTTGTAGGACATGTAAGTTGAGGGAGGAATCGAATGTAAGTTCAAGTTTGTAACTGTTCACTTCAGTGATACTTTAGGTTTACAATACTTGTCAAAATTGCACTAATAATTCTAAAAACATTTTTTACTAAAAAATATAGCCTAAAAGGCATACTTTTAGTTCGTTTTATATGCTATCGGCATTTTATATTTTCTTTCTATTTCTACACAGACAATGGGACATATTTGGCCCTAGATCTTGGCGGTACAAACCTTCGAGTGATGTTTGTTAAGATCGAAGGTACCAAAACGACTTCGGAAATGACGTCAAAAGTGATTCCAACCGAGGTTCTGAAAGGGTCAGGGACTCAAGTAAGTTGAGAATCGCGACGTCTTTCTTTCATCCCCATTCTGCCAACAACATAATCAACCTATTAATACCTTAGTATCTTTTGTGTTTATCTCTTTCCCTTAAGTTTTTACTAGGTAAAGAAATGATGAAAAAAAATAAGAAAAGTAAGAAATAATGATTTTATGATAATTATGATAAAAGATGAAAATGATAACGATGATTATATGATTTATAACAATAATAAGATATGAAATGATACGATGTATATATTATCATACATGTAAATATGAAAATGATAATTGACTAGATATATACCATATAAGATAATTAGTTTTGTTATAATCATAAGAAGATGAAATATAAGATGATTCATATGAAATAATAAAATGAAAAATAATGAAAATATATAACGATGATATTGAATATATGATGATAAATGAATATTACATGATATATTGTATAAAAAATGATATAAGATGAAAAATGTAACGATGATTAATACTGATAAATAAAATATTAACATGATTATGATTATATAACAATGATAAAAGATGAAATATTAGATGTATATAAATTAAACAATGATATAAAGATGAAATATAAACGAATATTATATGTTATATAACAATATAAAGATGAAATGATAACGATGATTATATGATTATAATAACAATGATAAAAGATGAAAATGATACGATGATATAGGATATATATAACAATGATAAAAGATGAAAATATTAACGATGATAATGATTATAATAACAATGATAAAAGATGAAAATATAACGATGATATATGATTATAATAACAATGATAAAAGATGAAAATATAACGATGATATATGATAATATAAATGTAAAGATGAAACTATGATACTAAGTATTATATAATAACAATGATATAAAGATGAAAATATAACGATGATATATGATTATATAACAATGATAAAAGATGAAATATGATAACGATGATATATGATTATAATAACAATGATAAAAGATGAAAATATAACGATGATATATGATATAATAACAATGATAAAAGATGAAAATGATAACGATGATATATGATTATAATAACAATGATAAAAGATGAAAATATAACGATGATATATGATATAATAACAATATAAAAGATGAAAATGATAACGATGATTATATGATTATAATAACAATGATAAAAGATGAAAATGATAACGATGATTATATGATTATAATAACAATATAATAAATGAAAATGATAACGATGATATATGATTATAATAACAATGATAAAAGAATATAATAATTATTAAAAACGATGATATATGATTATAATAACAATGATAAAAGATGAAAATGATAACGATGATATATGATTATAATAACAATAATAAAAGATGAAAATGATAACGATGATATATGATTATAATAACAATGATAAAAGATGAAAATGATAACGATGATATATGATTATAATAACAATAATAAAAGATGAAAATGATAACGATGATATATGATTATAATAACAATATAAAAGATGAAAATGATAACGATGATATATGATTATAATAACAATGATAAAAGATGAAAATATTAACGATGATATATGATTATAATAACAATGATAAAAGATGAAAATGATAACGATGATATATGATTATAATAACAATGATAAAAGATGAAAATGATAACGATGATATATGATTATAATAACAATGATAAAAGATGAAAATATTAACGATGATATAAATTAACAATGATAAAAGATGAAAATATTAACGATGATATATGATTATAATAACAATAATAAAAGATGAAAATGATAACGATGATATATGATTATATTAACAATGATAAAAGATGAAAATATTAACGATGATATATGATTATAATAACAATAATAAAAGATGAAAATATTAACGATGATATATGATTATATTAACAATGATAAAAGATGAAAATATTAACGATGATATATGATTATAATAACAATGATAAAAGATGAAAATGATAACGATGATATATGATTATAATAACAATAATAAAAGATGAAAATGATAACGATGATATATGATTATAATAACAATAATAAAAGATGAAAATAATAACGATGATATATGATTATAATAACAATGATAAAAGATGAAAATAATAACGATGATTATAATATTAATGATAAAAGATGAAAATAATAACGATGATATATGATTATAATAACAATGATTAAAGATGAAAATAATAACGATGACTTTAATATTAATGATAAAAGATGAAAATAATAGTGATTGATAATTTTGATAATGAAATGATGATAATTATTATGAAAATAATGATTATATTAACAACTAATGTACTAAATAATAAATTATGATTATAATAATCATTAATTCGAATGAATTATTTTGTTGTTAGCCTTTGAAGGGTTATGGTACTGTCTTAATGAATATTGCATGTATTATGAATCAATTCTGTGAAGCGGTTATAAAAAAAGAATACCGACCGCGCGCAACGCAACGGAACAGGACTATATACCCCCCACCCACACTTAAAACTTAACTTGCTTTGGGAGATATCGTGTCTAACAACTCTAAATGGTAATGGTCAAAAGCAAATCTATCAAATACATAAGTAGATGGGATCTTCGCAAATTGTGGGTAGTAAGTGTTCACAGCATCTCTAACATTCCAGCTCTTCGACTTCATTGCTGATGCGGTGTTTAACTTCTTACAAGTTAACGGTCTCCTTGCCACACCCAAGCCGCTCCCCCTGGGGTTCACATTCTCGTTCCCAGTGAACCAGATGGGTCTAAACGTGGCCATCTTGCAGTCCTGGACCAAAGAATTCGTCTGCGCTGACGTCGTCGGTCAAGACGTCGGCAAGATGATGCAAGACGCCTTTGAAAGAAAAGGGGTATGCATTTCACGTCTTTCAGAAAGGTCAATTGTCAGTTGCTGACAACATTATCGAACCAACGACCTTCCTTTTGCTATAATATTTACTCTGCATAATAGTAGAATGGATTGAACAATTTATTTCCCGTATTAGAATTAATTTTAGATAAGTTGAATACAGTCTTACGTGTAACATTACAAATACATATAGACTCTATCTTCCTTTTTGTGTGTTCAGCAGGAATTTATAAACCTATTTTATGTCCGTTTGATATATTTCAGGACTTGAACGTAAAGTGTGTTGCCATTATTAACGACACGGTAGGCACGCTGATAGCTGGTGCTTTCATAGACAGGACTTGCACGCTGGGCCTTATATGTGGTGAGTAACGCGCATGAATACAAGGTCACAACGATTTTACCCTTACCATGCTGAATTGAATCAATACATCATAAATTAGTGGCTATTTTTGTAATGATTAGGTCTATGATGTGATTTAACTTAAAATTTATTGAAACTGATATGTAATAGATAGATAATGAAAAATAACTTACATATTACGGAAAAACACTTTTTTGATATTTCAAAATGTACGAAAAATTTGGAACATAAATAAGAATATATTTTGAAGTATAAATATGTAATTCTGAAGAGATTAATTAACGTTGGCCAGGACACACGTTATTTCAAATTTATTAACCCTGTCGACTGCACCAGAATTGGACCAATACCTGGTCAAGTCATTAGTACGAACACTCGAGCTTAGTCTATGAACAATGCCGCTAATCCACTGCGTGCTAAAGGCAATGTATGTAGAAAATCATTAGTTAAAATATGATAAGGTTTCAGGAAATATAGTAAGCTCAAAATATTTCTTCTGCTTTTTTTTTATTGTAATGACTAGCAATCATTTTCTGATTATTATGGCCATATTTTAGACATTGCGGTCAATGATTTCACACGTGTGGTTCCTTTTTTTGCTGAAAAACATCATCGAAAGAGACAAGGGAGTCCGTGTCACCGGTACACGGGAGACAAGTTCCTGGATTGAACCAGTACTGAGTATTCCGAGTTCCCATAGCAACCTCATTTTGCCGAGTGCCAGACAAATGTGCATCTGGTACCAATTTTATACGTCTTTGGTTTGACGTACTAGGAGTTAGAATTCTAATAAAGTTATTTGCTGTATTTTTATTTCATTTAAGGCACTGGCACCAACGGTTGTTGTTTTGAGACACAGGAAAATCTAGGAATTCAACTATCAGGGGTAGATAAGTCAACAAGGGTACGTATGGATAGTACATTTGTATTAGTTATACACCTTTACAAACATAATTCCAAGAATATGTATGTTTATTTGGTGGGGACAATATTTTTATTATTTTCGCGACTTTGTGTACATGAGAGTGATAAAGTGACATGATACTACGCCCAGGTGTATTTTTCTGGCAATGTACAAACAAGTCCTGGAACTGTTCTTGCACAGAGCTCATGGCAAGGGAGATTACCTTGTATCAGTTTAAAACACTATGAAAGAATGGAGGACATTCCAAAATTGCTTATATAAGTTAGTTTTACCTTTGTACCACATCTTTCAATAAGTGGTGATTACTTAATTCCTTCTTTTTTTTTGCATCATGTATGAATAACGGCGTTGGGACAGTTCATGCATACTTCTATAGTTTATAGCATGCAATAAGATGGCCACTGTAAATACATTAGCATTCCTCATGTTGAAGCGTTCATGACAATGGTTCTGACCATGCTGTAGGTTGATATATGATATACATAAGGTCACTCCTTATGGAGGTATTCTAATGAATTCTATCTTGACAAATGGCCACTGTTTACACCTTACCATTATCATTCATCATTTGAAGCATTCATGACAATGATACTGACCATGATCTAGGTTGCTGTGGACACGATGTGGAACAATTTCGGGAACGATGGCAGTGTGGACTTCCTCCGATCTGAGTACGACTTTGAGATAGCCAGACAGGCTACTCACCCTAACCAAGCCCAGTAAGTTGCCGTGTCCATATATGTGTCTGTTTGCACCTTTCTGGCCGTGCATTTTCCTTGCTTGCTGACAACATGCGTATTTATATTGCCTGTTTGTCTGTTTTAAGCTTATCAATTTATTAAATGTGATCATGGTCCAACAAGTGATCGTGGGAATTATATATCAAGTACAAGCCTTTGTTGTCTGAAAGCAAAAGAGTTTAACTCCAAGTTAATGCATGCTTGCAGCTGCAAAGAAGTATTTTAAGCGTTTGAAGGACCATGATTATAATTTAATGATGGATGGGTTACTTTAATTTTTGTCTGTCCGACTGAAAAAAAATATCATCAATGGTTTGTGTTTGTTTTTTTGTTTTTATAGATTTTTTTTAAATGCAATCGTCTTATAAGTTTTATCTACTTCTCATCACTAAAAATATTAAGCATCTGAAAAATCCTTGATTTGACTCTCAATTTGACACTATCTCAGAAATAACCTGATTGATTTTTATGAAAAATGAATGAAATTTTACGAAACTAGAATACAAGGTTCATATTTATTGCTCTATTTGTATTTTACAGATGCGAGAAGATGATGTGCGCCATGTTTGCGGGAGAGGTTGTCCGCCATGTTATTTTGAAGCTTCATGCGGAACGTCTCTGTTTCCCAACTCTGTCCGAGCAAATGAGAACAAAGGAATCCTTCACAACACAAATGATATCTGAGATTGTAGAGTGAGTTACTTGTTAAACTTCATTCAACCTTTTATACATATCTTTTATCACAAAACTTGAGGATGATTTTTACTTTTTGCTGAGTTCTGCAGTCTTACGCTAATAATTATTGCAACTAATTCAGTAAATAGTATAAAATGATGAGAATGGTGGATTTCAATGACGAATATATGATAATTACTACTCTTTTGAATGCTTGAATTGTATAATAGTTAATTTATCACCAATATGAAAATATTGCGTATAGCATAAGCAGCAATGTAAATTAAATGTTAATCATACTTCCAGAGATGACGTCATGGGATTCACCATCACGCGCGGCGTGCTGGCTGATTTAGGTATTACAGACCCTGGGGATGCGGAGTGTAGGGCTGTATACCATGTGTGTCAGCTGGTCACCATTAGAGCTGCCAGTCTTGTAGCTGCTTGTGAGTACCACGACTCGAACCCTATACTGTTGAAACTCACCTTCTTAATGTTCCCTCATCGATTTTGGTCAGATAGGAATTACGTGTGTCGCCCCCTTGTGTCGCAATGACTCACGTTTTTTTAAAAAAAAATTTTTAAGTTAAATATATAGAAAAGGGCCTATAAGGAAGTTAAATGAAACAAGTGGCAGAAAGTTCATTAACAGATTAGGCTTTTCTATTGCATGGATTTTTTCAAGGCTTTTGGAAACATGTGCATTTGACTATTTTTACGTATGAGAGGTATAGCGGGGATATTAAGCACCTATAGTGATAGCTTTCTAGCGTTGATTTTAGAGCATGTTCATGACTTATATATGTTGGTATAAGTATACACGTATTTTATCTCACGTATCATGTTGAAATGGACCACAAGGCCACAAGTTCTTACACCATTTGATTCGGCCTTAGGCTGTATATTGCAGACTTAGTCACAAGTTAGACTTAATGCTTATATACATCAGAACTAGTCTATGTTCGTAATTATTTTGTTTAAACATTTTTACTTTTTAAAAGAATATATGTTTTGTCATACTTATAACTTATGTGAAATGAAAATATCATGTTAATGATCATGGATTTACGCACGTGCAGGCTGTGCATGCCTTGTGAACAGGATGGGTCTACCGGAGAACGGAATAGCAGTAGACGGTTCCTTTTACCGGGGTAACGCCCTGTTTGCCCGCCTGCTGAATGACACCATGGCTGGGCTTGTAACCCCGGGACTCAAGGTATTTAATACATTTACAGTTCTAACACTAACAAAACAATGGCACGTGGCCCAGTTGTAACATGCATGATTGTGGATCTAAAGTTGTGAGTAAGAATTCCGTTGGGGCAAAATTCTCGCATGACTGTTTCAGGCACAAAGTACTGGTCCATCCCACGAACCACCCAGAAGGATAAGCGTGCGTTTTAAGATCTTGTTTACCAATTTATGTAAATGGAAATATTTAAACAAAGATAACATTTCTGCTATATGAAGTAAATACCTATGCTATCACGACCTCCGGCATGGTTAAACCGTGGACATTTACTCCGACTACTTGACTGCCTGATATAAATATCTTTAACCAAAACACACTACTCATGGCCTCTAATGTTTTGCACTGTTTTTATGAACTTTCATTATGCCTGACTTTTATCATGTACTTTTCCAAGGTCATATACATGTACATGTACATATAAAATCGTATACAGGTGCTGTTTTGCAATGTACAACAGCACATTTGTGAACTGGGTCAGAGTTATCTGTGATGAGTGAGTGAGGCCTCTGCCAGGCACTTTAACCTCTAGCCAGCTCAATCCGTCTTGAACATAAATTTTATTGTTTTAAGAACTCACCATCCAGTATGTATATGATGTGCGTTTAACTGACCCGGTGTGATATGATACCACACTTCAATGTTACTAGTGTGTCAGTTTGTTGGGTTTAATGTCCCATCGATAGCATTTTAGGCATTTGGAGATGATGTCTACTTGAGAGAGATATAGTGCTGTCACACAGCAGTATCACGCCGTAGACATGTGGTATGATACTACACCCAGTCACATTATCCTGACACCCGGCAAACTAAGCTGAGCGCCAAGTAAGGCAGCTATACCAGTCCCCATTTTTTGACTGGTGTGTCGCAGCCGGGGATCAGTGTGTACATGTTCACAAATAAAATGTTTTTTTTATCATAAATGAAAGATATGTAGAATGTTTTTTTTTCAAAGCCCGTTGTACACATGTGTATTCATTTCTGTTGTTTCAGTACCATTTTGTACCTTGCCAGGACGGCAGTGGTCTGGGGGCGGCTCTGGTGGCGGCCATGAAGACGCCGACATAGAATGCCAGCCAACCAAGGAAATACTGAATCCCGACCTACCAGGAAAACATTGAACTCAGCTCAACCAGACAACATGGTGTCCCGCCGGGCCAAGGATCGAACGAAAAATCAATCTCATTATATGCAAACATCGCATGATTTTTTTTTAATGTAAAACAGTATTATTCTTGAAAAATTTCTTTAAAAAAGTGACAAGTTTGTTTAAGGCAAAAAAAATGTCTTTTTTATGTGTAAACAAGAAACTATTAGAACCAATGTAGGACACTATATCTACGACTAGCATCATATTTGTCTTTACGAAGATTAGTGAATCGAACCTCAGTGCAGGAGATGTGGTGTGATTTATTGCATGTACACCAAACATGTACTCAACTTCTAGTTTTGATTTAAACGCTACATTTTTTTTCTTCATAAATAGGAGTTCTATTTTTTCATACATATGAATTAAAATTGAATGTCATCCTGTAATATTACATAAAATGTTTAATTGTCATATAAGAAAACTAAAACAAATATACTGATGAATATCGTAAAATTATAATGATTTTTTTTTAGTAATTTTGATATTTTGATTTATAGGAACACTACAGGAATGTTAGGCAATTCGATAGTTTAATGTATAGATTTTGCATTTACTATTTAAAAATGTTTTCTGAAAATGTTCCTATTTATGAAGCAAGATGTTCACTGAATGAAGCAGAAAATCCATATTTTATTCGATTGAATAGAATGAGATTGGAAATATTTTAATAACATTTGCCACTTACAACTCTTTATTATTCAATCAGATCGGCACTATAATTTGACAAACAGGCGATTGACGTATTTTTAGAAACATTGTGTGTAAACTATATTCATTAATAGGAAATCATGTTGAAATTATTTAACCCTTTCCCTCATATAGACTCATTTTGACGCACTCAATAGGTACCACATAAAGCCTGATCTGCAGAAAAAAATTTGCGATTTTTATGCTGTTCGCATAGGTCTTTTCATGTTGTCCTCAATGAGGGAAAGGGTTAAGGCACATTTGATAACCAATATACAATGCAAGTCAACAGACACAAAAGTGATTTCTATTTTTTAGACATTTCTAGAGATTTTAGTGTTATATAGTATTTCAGATTAATTTTTATGAAGGGAAATGTTTTAGTCGTGTTTTTAGTTCATAGAAAAATTATAAATGCCGAGTCCTAGTTTGCTCAAATGTTGTATTGATGGATAAAAGGATTTAATTCAAAATCTGACGAATGTTCATAAACATGTAATGCAGAAAGATAACATAGTGACATTAAGGTAATCCATCCATCATTAAATGGTGATCATGGTCCATCAAGTGATCACTGGAATTCATAGTAAATGCAAGCCTTTGTAGAATTAAAGCTAAAGAGCCCATAACTCCCAAGTCAATGGATGCTTGCATCTGCGCTGAATTATTGTTAAGCATATTGAGGACCATGATTATAATTTAATGATCTATGGATAACATTAAAAATATGTGCAAATTAGACCAGGGTTGATTTCTTTATTTTTTTTTTTTTATGGATTTCTTTTAATGTTTGATTTAATGGTTGACATTTTGTAGATTCAAATTGAATTCAAATATTTGAACGCTGTAGATCTATTCGATTTTGAGAAAAGTACATCTGCATTGTTCAAACTTCAGATACTCAACGGTGTCCGCGATATAAACACAATCATCATTTTATGAATGAACAAATTTCTTTTTAAAGCGCATTTAGATTGTATGCAAGTTCTTTTAACATATATGTATGAATGTGTTGATATTGATATGATTAAATTATCATTTCTTTGGAAATTAACTTATGGATTTATTTTACCCCAATCATTTCTAATAAAAGATATGTAAATATTTGACAATTATCATTTCTACTAATATAAATGTTGGGCTATTATCATTTCGATGAATTTTATATTCATCTATCATCCATTTCTAGATTTTTTTTCCAAGTTAGACAATTATCATTTCTATAAATATAATGTTTTGACTATGGTCATTTAGATAAATTGTATGTTAGACTTTTATCATTTCTAAAATATAAATGATGTGTGATTATCATTTCTACATATTTTTATGTTGGGACTAAAATAATTTCTACATATGTTAGACTACAAAATTAACATAAATTTTGAGCTATTATCATTTAAGATAAATCAAAGTTGAACTATTAAAATTATCATTTCTACAAATATAATGTTGAGGGATTATCAATTCTACAAATATAAATGCTGGGCAATTATCATTTCTACAAATATTTATGTTGGACTATTAATTATGATTTCTAAACAAAGTGAAAATGTTTACGAACAAATACAATATTTGTCTTAGGGTACTTAGATATATTTTGAATGGATGTTCGTTTTTGAAATCATCTTTGTGAAGAATCATTCCATTTAAAACCATGCTACCTCATCAACAACACCTCAAGTTTTGTTACTTGTTTGTTGCTTTGTTTGCTTATTGTTTTTAGTAATTGAGTATTTATCTTACTTCATAATCAGCTCTACCCAAACCAACATTAGTTCGAGAAGAGCGACAGATCAAATGAAAAGTAAAAACGGCATCAACGAAATTAAAAAAAAAAAAAAATAAAAAAAATATATATATATATATATATATAAAATCAGTTTATGAATTGTTGATTTTTTTTATACTTAAATGAAAGAGTTTTAATTAGTAATACCACCTCAGGAGCTGAGGTCGACGGTTCGATCCCGGTCTGCAAGAGGCTAAATTTATTAAAAAAAAAGGTACTGGTAGCTCCCTGTTTGGCGCTCAGCATATACAGTTCCATGACTGGTTTGCTCGGTGTCAAGATAATGTGACTGGGTGTGGTATCATGCCACACGTCAATGGCGTGATACTGCAATGTGACAGCACTATATCTGCCGCAAGTAGTCATTATCTCCAAATGACAGAAATACTGTTGTTGGGACGTTAAACACAACAAACAAACAAAGAAGCAAACAAATTAATTATATGTGTATTCTTTATGATAAAAATAACAATACAATGATGTAAATAATGTAATCAAAATTATGAACACCTCTGGTAATGTATTTAAAAGTTATTTAACTCAAAGGAGTACTTAAAAACTTAAGTAATGTAGAAACACACATCATTCCAATAAACATCAAGGGTGACAAAACATAACTGACAATGTTTAGAACAGAGATATTTTGTCATTTTTATCAGGGAAACGTTTGATGAAATATTCCCTTAAGGTAATCCATTTAACAATAAATTGTGATCATTGTCCATCAAGTGATTGTGGGAATTTTATGGTAAATGCAAGCCTTTGTAGACTTAGAGCATAGGAGCCTCCACGTCAATGAATGCTTGCATCTGCACTGAAGTCTTTAAGCATTTGAAGGACCATGATCATGATTTAATGATGGATGGATTACCTTAAGTGTTTATTAGTTTTATCATTTTTAATGAAACTTGGTGATGTTAACTGATACTTCAATTTAAATTTATCAACAACCATCTGTTGTTTGATTTAAAATTATAGTACCTGGGTGCATATAAAGTAGTTTCCTATATATCATGATAGCTTGATAAATTTAACAAATCATTTTTACATCTTTATTTTTAACAATTGGTTTTTTAGATTTTTTGAAAAGGTATGTGTATGTCATTCATTTATTTTTATGTATAATTGGTTTATACGTTACAATCAGCTAACTCCAGGCTGTTGTGTACTTCTTTATATGGGGAATACTTGTTATTATGTTTTTTTTTAAACCTTAAATTCATCAAGAAATTTGCCTAATCACAAATTTTTTTTGACATAAAATTTGTCGAATTTGTTAAAATATTTTTTATATTTGTGGAATAATGTTCTAAAAAACTTAGGTCTGTTAAATTAACTGTTTTCGTGGAGATTAATGTTCGTGGATAAAGTCATCCACGATGGATTACCAACTAAAATTAATACCCCGTGAAAATTAATGATTCTACTGTACAATAAATTCTCCTTCCAGTCATTGTTATTATTAAGCTGTTTGAAGTGTGTACCACGGCAACGATTTAACTGTCTTTCTGGTTCATTACCTATGGTGAATAAAATTAAAAAATATATTATGTGTGTTTTATTGAAGCCACGAGTGTAAATGCATCCTTTTATGTTCACGAATGAAATAATACATCGATCTTTCACCAAAACAAATAATTTTTCTTTTTATTTAATACTTTGAAGGCCAAAAATTAGCTGAGTTATTAAAAAAGACGTCAAAATTGGCGGGATTACCTCGCGCAACTAACAAACAATTAACGCTCCGATCAGTTTATAACGTAGGGTCGGGTTCAAGTTCCTGATAATTTCACTGTTTTCCTGTAAATTTCACTGTTAAATACAGTGTTATTATCAGGATATAATCCACTGTTATTTCTAGGTAATCCATCGCAAAGCGTTAAATAAATAACAGTAAATGTTAAGAAATGAAATATTTTGGTATTTTTATAAGAGAAACAAGACTAATGAAATTCGCCCTTAAGTATTAAGTTTTACTTAGCGCTAAGAATTGTTGGTGGAATTCGACCTTGTTTCCTTAGACGTCAAAACACGTCTATTTGGGCAGTGTTACAATAAGTTGATTTAAATGATAACTTGCTTTCATTCCAAAAAGCCACAGGATCATTACTCCGAACATATTTTCCGAGCTGCACGGGGAAATCATGAGCATTGCATAAAATCACAGTTCTGAATCGGAGCAGTAAGACCAGAGACTTATAAACAGAGATTGATAAAACGTTTTCTCATGCCGCGCTTAGGCCGACCAGTTATATATATACTAATATATATATATATATATAAATATATATATATATATTAATTAAAATTAAACTAAAAATGTACTGTAATCATTCATCCATCCTCTACTTTCCTTTATTTAAATACACTTTAGCTATAATCACTAGATTTACTAAAAGTGTTTGGAAGTAATTGTTGCTTTGTAAGAATACTGTTGATGGGTTGAACAGGTCCTCCGAATGCTGAGAAGACTTCAGAGCAGATTTAAGTACAAATTGCCTTGGAGTTAGAGGCTCTTTTACCATGATCATTATTTAATGATGATTTAATTATCTTAATATTCCGATATGGAACACAGTAGCGGATCCAAGAATTCATAACTTTGGTTATACCTGGACGAGAGATTTCGGGCAACAACGTTACTGAGCGCCTAAGCGAGCATAGGGTCATATACCCTTCCCAATCATCCAATTAATTGCTCTGTCAAACAAAAATACTTAAATTCATTTGTATGATGCTATGATTTCACAAAATGGATGTGTAATGAGAGAGAGAGAGAGAGAGAGAGATTTAAATAAACGATGCCTAATCAATATATACAAATATAGATATAAATCAAATTTATGTAGTCTAACTATAACTAACTTAACAGACACCATAAAACTATTGATTCAAAGGCATTGGCCTCTTAAACATATAGATTGCTAAATAGATATGTATTATATGTCACAATTCTAGCTTAAATGCTAAAATAAAGAAACAAACAGCTGACTTTTTTAAACTTTTCTCCATACTATATCACAGCGAATGGAAGCACATGTTTAACTTAGTTCAGCAAGAACATTTTTTATTTTCAGCGGAACCGTTGCCATGGTTTTCGCTGACCAGCTGAATATTTTCACTAGAGTGTGTAATAACATATCTGGATTCATAGTGCTGTAGCACCTTATCCGTGATTGTTTCAAACACAGCCTCTATCTCTGCTGAGCTACACGAATCAAGTTCTACACACAGCAAAATTAATTTGTAATGGTCGGCGAAGTTTCTCATTTCCTCCAGGGTCCGTTTTCCCCGCCGAAAGTTTTTCTTGAGCGGATGCTGAGGTATCAATAAGATCACGGCGTTGCATGCATATTAGTACTCTAGGAATATCTTCACCAGTGTACGTCTTTATGTCTTCTAACCTTGAACAAAATGAGCCAACTCAGCGTTAAGCCAAAGAAAACAAGAGCTATCAGTTAAACAGCGCGCGATACTATTCCGTCGCTTGTTAGATTAACCGAAATTAAGTTACTTTCAAACTTTTAAAGTTTAAAAAGGTTCATAATTTACAAGGCATTCTGTCAAGTGTTATCTAACGTGATAGTCTGATGACTCTAAACACTTTCAGGGAGTTCCGAGTTAATCCCGTAACTGATTGCTAAGATATAAGTATAGATAGTAAGCTACACTCAAAACTTAAGCTAACATTCCTTATTACAAAAAGGGACATAATTTGCATTTAATTAAACCAAGAGTCTTCTAACTTGTTTGTCTAATCCCCTACATGATGAAGTATCTAATCAATAAGCATGGTTGGTTACTAAGATATGAATATAGACATTAAGTGTACGCTAAACCTTTACCAAAATATTACGGCGACGCGGATGCGGACACCGACGCTGACGCCAACGCTCAGGTAAGTAGGTTAGCATTTTTTTTAACAGCCGAGCTAAAATAGATTTGTTTCTGGTGACTTAGTAAAAGGCTGGGTCGGTAGAAATTATTTTATTTCTTTTTTTTTTGTATTGTTTGAAGATGCATTTAACCTTTGAAGTATATCGAATCTTCATTCTTCCATTTACAATTTTATTTGATTTTATCTAAATTTGTATGTATTCTCGGAGTAGTTTTTACGCTGGTTTCTTTTCAAAATTTAAGGGGAAAACTGGCCGGCGGTTAATATATAAGAAAGATTAGGCTACCAGAAGCACAGCTTTATTACTTCTTCCCAAACATTTGAAAATAACATAAACTGATAAATCCCTGAATATCAAAATTCAATAATTCATTTATTCGAATCAAGAAAACAGAATTAGCTGTAAGTTGTAATAAATGGTACTGTTAATTTCAGAACTGGTTGGTCCGGTGTCAGGATAATGTGGCTGCATGTGGTATCGTGTCACATATCTACTTTGTGATATTGCAGTGCTGCAGCACTAAATCTGTCTCAAATAGACATCGTATCCAAGTGACTGAAATACTGTTGGAGGGACGTTAAACCCAACAAACAAACAAAAACAAACAAACAAACAAATTTCAATGCATAGATGCGTGTATATGGTGTGTAGATGTACAGTTATTCAGACTTTCCCATTTTCATAATACCCAGTCACGGTTATGTCAAGGGGAATTAGTTTAAAATATGATAACAATTGACTAATGAAAGCATCATGTCTGAATCAGTCAGAATCAATGCAAACTTTTGCAAGCAATTCCACGCGGCGTCAGTATGGAATAGGTTTAATTTTTGACAATGGAGCCGCATAATCAAATCAGGGAGCAACCACTGTTATTATTTAAAATAAAAAATGAAATATGTTAAAAAAACCTTTATGAATCAATCACTTGCATTAACTGATGAAAATAAAATTAAGATTCAAAATATGCAAGTCTTCTGTCGTTATTAAAAAGATACTGGACACATATAATATGTATCTGATGACTTCTCCCTAAACTTGTAGGCAACGGGTAACGAACCTTGCAAGAAACCTGATTTATTAAAGCTCAGAATTTCTTTTAGAGATGTTTTGAGATCTTAAAATTAATTTATAAAAGTCAAAAATAAAGTTTACTTTTAAAAATTAAAAACAACAACAACAAAACAAAAACAACAACAACAACAAAAAAAACCCAATGAAAAAGCAGTTAAAATATAAGTATTACACCATATTGTAGAAAGTGTAAAAACACACAAAACTATACATATGGTCGTAGCGGACATGTCTAATTTACGGCCCCCGGCCCAAACTGCGGTCCCAGTATGTATAGTGCTTGAAATGGAACATTACAAGGCTTATGTAGTAAGGCCTTGTAAATATATATTTATTTTAATACATATCATCAATACAAAAAGAATGTCATGCTCCTACCTCACGTTACGTTATCAAGGAATGTAATAACTATCGGGAAGATTGTTAATACCAGGACTTGTACCTGAATCCCTTACCAAATAAAAACTTATCTAGGCTGAATGCTTCGTCAACATTGTCATTGTTGTTGCTGCTGCTGGTGATGATGATGTTTTTTTTTTTAAAATTGACATTACTATCGCTTAGTAGCTTACTGTCTGGAAATTTCATGCATCTTGCAGACCGTAACTATTCAATTAATTATATAAGAAACATATCACATTACATAAATTTTCTACTATAATTAAAGGATTTTCTGTACTTTTTTGTTCTATATTTCTGAATAAATTGATAATATAAGTTTTTTTGTTGTTTTTGGACCTTTTCTGTATGACTTTGCTTTATTTAATTCGTGCTTCAAAAACATGCGCGGCGTCTTAGATGCTTTGCATCAAAATTAGTCTTGTATATTAGATATCACAGTGTAGGAAGTAAAACAGTTGATAAATATTATAAAACATTTGGATAGAAAGCGGTCTTGCATGTTGCTTCTGATGGTGGTCTTCACGTGCTCCTTGACATGTGAGGAAACGGAAGTACGCGGGGAAAAACCTAATGCACGTGTCAGCTATCCAGAAATAGACGAATAATCACCCCTTCACCTTAAGAATATTCATTTTTAAATTTGTCTTTATGAACATTGTTTTACTGAAAATGTAAGAGGAATATGAGACGCTTGATTATTTCGTTGCTGTACAGACTGTGTAATATCTGATCTACAATATAGAATGAGCAAACAGAGGAGACCCTGATCAGCTCCTGTATGGAGCTGTCTGATCTGGGTTTGCTCTGTTTGACAATGCGTCAATACAGTAAGAGCACATCTACCAATTTCCACATGCAATACGTAAGGAGACTGACTAATGTGACCACACCTTGATCATTTGTATATTCATACTTAATTTATTTATTCATACTTAATTCATTTTACAACAAACTGACAGAAATCTTGCTCTTATTGCACATCCTTTTGACATTTATTTTTATCAATTTCGCCGATTAATTTCACAGAAACAACTCGATTAAACCTTTAACTTTATACTAGACCAAAAACAAATATGACGCGTTTGATTAAAACGTTTTTAAATATGATTTATGATTACGTACATTTATATGAAATAAAGAAGGCAAATGACACTTGGTCTATAGATGGCGTCATTGGGTCACGTGACCCTAAAATACTGCCTAGCAGCTCATAAATTCGGCATTTAACATATTTAAAGATATTTCTTTTTGTAAAGAAAGTATGTTCGTGGTTTCCCTTATGAAAATGGACAAAATAGGAAAGGTTTTAGAAAAAGTAAAATTTTCTTTGTGGTCACCTTTAAGCCTTTGGTGGTGGCTCTAGCTTGGTCCAAAGCAGGTAGGAAACTGTAATACCAGGACAAAACCCATGTGTCCAAACAGACGACTTAATATCCTTTCACGTAAAACGGATCGAATCTGGTTTGCATTGGTTTAATACCAGTGCGTTAAATACAAGAGCAACTGTACTAATACCAAATCTAAGCATAACAGTTTTCAATCTGATGTAGTTTCCCGTTGATTCAGTTTAAACTTATCTATTTAAAATAGAGTTTTTTCTTCAACTTATACTTATCCATCTTGAAAATTTCAAGGTTGGACCAGTACTTTACGCCTGGACAGGCTATGAAAAATACTTGCCCCAAATGCGGTTCGAACCCTTAACGTTCGGATCCGCAGTCAGGTACCCCTGTAACACGGCGCCCTTAAAGCATCCTATATTTCCAATAATTTAAATCGGTATTATAGCTTTTCGAATAAATAAGTAAAAGGGTATTTTGCTTAAAAGCTAAATCCTCACCAATTTCTCACATTGTGAAAGGAAGACTCGTTTTCCTCGTCAAAACAAATAATACAGCCATGAGATCCTCTGTAGTAGGAGCTGGTCAAACTGCGATATCGCTCCTGTCCTGAAAAAAAAATGTGCGGGTCATCACTTATTTTGTCGTTGTTAAGGTAACCGATCCATCATTAAATTATAATCATTGTCATTCAAATTCTTCAAATTACGTAAATGCAGATGCAAGCTTCCACTGACTTGGAATAATAGACTTATTTTGTTCAAAGTCTATAGAGGCTTTCATTGACTATAAAATTCAACGATCACTTCATGGATCATGATCACAGATTTATGATGGATGATTTACCTAAAGATGGTGATGTAGAAAATGTGTTGTAAGCTTTTATAACATCAATGACATGAATAACATGAATGAATATCGATGTTTATTCAAATTGGTATTTGTGTGTTTAATTATTTTATGTCCATTTTATTCATACAGAAAAATGACATGCTTTGAGAAATGCGAGTCGCGTTGTTTGTATGGGAACTTTTTAAAGTCCCCAGAGAAAGGGAAGACCGGTCCCTATTGCCGAATAGTTAGAGCGTCCGCCCCGTTATTGGGAGGTCGAGGGTTCGATCCAAAACCACGATATACCAAAGTCGCTAAAATGGTACTGGTTGGGGCTAAACATATAAGGGTAGTTCCAGTACTGGTTTGCCCGGTGTCAGGATAATAAAACTGGGTGTGTTGGTACCATGTCTAATGTCTGCAACGTGATACTTCAGTGTTGCAGTACTATGTCTGCCTCAAGTAGATATTGAAATTCTTTCGGTTAGACGTTAAACCAAGATAAAAACAAATGATGTGGTTCTCATATAACATGAACATTTACTCCGTCTGTCCTCTAAACATCGCATGTGTGCTGGAGTATATCAGGTAATACGGGAGTAGACACCCAGACGTATGGAGACACCTGGGTAGAACCACCGAACTACCTCAAGCCTGCTTGAAAGTTTGCTCACATTAGAAATCCAAGTGGTCATGCCGAGATTTAACCTACAGCAGTGAGGGACTGAATAATTTTACCAATTTGTCTACGGAGGTATGGCTTTTATTTTCAATTCATAGTTTCTTTTATCATTGTTAATCAATTTGAAATGTAATAGCTTTGATTGATATTCATCTATTCAAAGGTAAAAATATCGTTCCTTTTTTTTTTTTTGAATTAGAGAAGAAAAACACCTTCCCGAATTACTTCCGGTGACGTCATTTTTTGAAATCCCCTTGATCTGTCAAAATGCATAATTGTAATAATTGGTGGTATTTCGAAAAGTTTCATAAACAAGAGGGCCAAGATGGCCCTTGATCGCTCACCTGAGAAAGATGATTGCTTAAGAAATAAAGATGCTAGAGTGTAAAAGTGAAACCGGCTTTTTTTTATGGTGAAAAGGGCAAAACTCCTAAATTAACTAGTCAATATCAGTTATAATTGAACCCGATTGCGAGATTATGGGCATAAACATTGTCTTAAAGTTTAAAAAAGATTGTTAAAAATGAAGATGCTAGAGTGTAAACAAAATGAAATCTGGCATTTTTGAATATGAAAAGGGGCTTAACTCCTGTCCTAATTGACCGATCTCAGCCATAATCAAACTCAATTGAGACATTTTAGTCATAAACATTGTCATAAAGTTTGAAGAAGATTGCTCAAAAGATGAAGATGCTAAGTGTAAACAAAGTGAAATCTGGCATTTTTTTTTTATTTTAAAAAGGGCTAAACTCCTGACCTAATTGACCGATCTCAGCCATAATCAAACTCAATCGAGACATTTGTCATAACATTGCATAAGTTTGAAGAGATTGCTCAAAAGATGAAGATGCTAAGTGTAAACAAAGTGAAATCTGGCATTTTTTTTTAAAATTTAAAAGGGGATAACTCCTGACCTAATTGACGGATCTCAGCCATAATCGAGCTCAATTGAGACCTTATAGTCGTTAGCATTGCCATAAAGTTCTAAGATGATTGCTCAAAAGATGCAGATGCTAGAGTGTAAACAAATTGAAATATGGCAATTTTTGAATATTAAAAGGGGCATAACTCCTGACCTAATTGACGGATCTCAGTCATAATCGAACTCAATCGAGACATTAAGGTCATAAACATTGACTTAAAGTTTGAAGATGATTGCTTAAGAAACAAAGGTGTTAGAGTGTAAACACTAAAAAATGTTGACGCCGCACGACGCACGACGCACACCGCACGACGGACGACGGATGACGGACACTCACGGGATCACAATAGCTCACCCTGAGCTTTGCTCAGGTGAGCTAAAAAGCAAATTTCAAAAAGCAAAGGGTATCTTAATCAACCATAACTACAGTAACACAAGTTCGTATATTTGAAATTCATGTAAAGCGGAAGATCGTAACAGTTATTCTTTCGTACTTAGATTGAACGTACTTGGTCTGAAATATGAGGGTTATTTAAAACCAATAATAAATAAATAAATTTTACATAAATACATATACGTTGAACCTGTATTAGCGGTCATATGTATAAGCGCTCAACCTGTATTTAGCAAAGGTATCCGGTACGTTGATTTGACCGAAAAACTGCCTCATTAAAAAAAAAAAAAAAAAAAAGAAAAAAAAAATCAACCACTTTATATATAATAAGAAAGTAGGTATTTTTTTCCATTGAAATCGTACAGTATGTCGTTTTAATTGCCGTAACTCCTTTGATTATTGATAGTTTTTCCAAAATTTGGTCTTATTTTGTGTGTTGAAGGGATGAATAAAGACATACAGCGAAATAAACACCACCTTGCTTGAGGAATCGCCCTAGAAATACTCGCGAATTCACAAACACGTTTGGTCGGAAGAGATCTGACACTGACGCTATATCAATGTTGAATTGTATGAACAAATACTGGTGAAAGAAACAAATATACCTGAAATGAACACTTGTCCTGATTTGAAATTCATTACTTTGAGAAGATTTTGTGACTAAATCGAAAACGAAACTACATCAGCAATGTCACCGAGACGCTCGAAAGAAACTGTAGAGAATGCGCAGTTTAAATGTAGCTGATCATCGGTCAAGGTCGAGTCGGATGGACTTCTAAAAAGGCAGAAAAAAGGTTGCATAAGATGAAAAATGAAATAACAAGTATTCATATTTGGTTTATTTGTTTCTTTTATCAGTATCTGTCCATACAATTCAGTGCTGATATTGTAGCTTTAGTGATTCTTTAGTTTTACACGGGAGAGATTGGCGAGATTCCGTCGGTCAGACCTTTTCCGACCAAACGCATTTTCGACTTCGCTAACTGTTGTAGCGCGATTACTTTGACAAGGGGGATATTTTGTAACTGATTGTCTTTATTCGTCCCTTCCACGCAAAATAATACCAATTTTATGGAAATCCACCAGATTTCAAAGGAGTTACGGCAATTGAAACAACATGATGTACCTTCTTATTATATATAAGGGCAGTGATTTTTTTGTTTGTTTAATGGGCAGCAACGTACCGGGTACTTTTGGTATTTAGCTGTCAATTTAAATATTACCAGACTGTAGCATTTTGTGCTATATTTAAACTTCATTTAGCAGTCACCTCTGTTAAGCGGCCACTTTCTCTTGTTACCTTGACTAACCGCTTCATGGATATACCTATCATGTAGACTTCCTTATTACCAGGGCTATTTATAATACATGTATATATGATCTTTCTGAATAGCTTGGATACCAATGATGCCGTGTAGATAAATTATGATGAATCAATATATGTATATACCTTATATGTTCTATTTATAATTATTTTCACGAGACGAAATTAGGTTTAGGAAATTTAGAGCCACACACAAGTCACAAGTGACGTCACACTGACCCGATATGGACAGTGTTCCTGATTGATAAAGACATGGTTATTCTATTGTGTCCACTTAACAAACGTTGATAAACACAGATAAGATCACCGATTAACTATATTTATCTATTTCATATAAACACACGCCTATTTCATTAAGGAAGAACATGTGAAGCCTACTTCTACAAAGCATCTGTTTTTGTTTGTTTGTTTGTTTCGTTGTTTTTACGGCGAAGCTGTTATACCCAATAGTTTACTTATTATTATGTGTAAAACTGAAAAAAAAGTTAGCAGTCACGAATGAATGGGTGTCATCTGTTAATTGAATAAATATGATGGAATTTCCCAATAATGTATTTGATGGCTCTTGGGCACCTATAAAAATGCCATGTATATTTATAAGAGATCATATGTACCTTGTACCTTTGGCTATCAAAGATGAAAAAATATAAATATAAATATAAATTAAAACATCAATTGTAATGGTAAAGAAACACCTTCTAATGATATTGTTGCGTAACTATACTGCATGACAGTTAAAAGATCTGCAACGATGATAACCCGATGATTTCAAATTATTTGGTATATTTACTTGATCAGTCTTTTTAAAAATATTTAAGAGGCGACCTTTCCTGAGATGTTGTCAGATTTTCATTGCGCACAGTATCGGAACCAAAGGGAAGAGGGTAAAAAGCAGCTTCAGTTTTGCACCATTTGGCTAATACAATGGCTTAAGAAGAGAACAAATCCCAGTGTGAGGCCTGCATTGTTATATAATATGTCAGACCATATTTGTAGCAATCACATTTGTAACATATATTACATTTTGTCATACTTTATTGTCCAATGAAATGCTTGTATTTCGTCCAAAATTTGAAAAATATATTGCATAAAATGAACCGTACGGTCTTAATATGGAGCGTGTATGGTGCGTACGTGACCAACGCGGGTTATGGGCGGAGCTAGTTGCGGCGGTGACTGCTTTTATGTCATGTTTTGCTAGCTCAAAAAATAAATGTACCCAGTGACACTGACTGTGAACCGTATTTCAAACATCACGTGAAACTGTCAATCAAACGGGAGGCGGGTCCATAATGCGAGGTCAAAGGCAAAGCTGTATGGCGTACGTGACAAACTTTAAAACTGTTAATCGTTTATACATGTATTTTAAATTTTATGTATTTATGGAACGCACCGCTTCGCTTTGGACTTTAACACTCACTCAGCCCCTCACCGCGTGTGTTCGAGTCCCAGCAAGGTCATTCGGATTTTCATGTGAGGAAGCATTCCAGCTGGCTTGTGGTAGGTCGGTGATTCTACCTGAATGCTTCAGTTTATTTGGGGGTCTTCCTCCACCTGTGATTAGCTGGACGTCGCTATATGACTGAAGTACTGTCGCAGCGACGGTAAGCCCAACAATCAACCAATCAATCCGCTTCGCTTGCGATAAATTTCATGAAAATTAAAATATGTACGATGACTCATACTCATATGTCATATGAAAAATCAGCAACGAACGCATTCGTGAAAAATACATATGTTGAACAGCTGTGACCTGTTACGCATTTAATTTGCTACAAATGTGGTATAACACGGCTAGGGCTATTTTAAATTTATAGTTCCAACCGGGTTTCCGGAATTATATATACTGTATTTATGTATGTAAATGCTCTATATTGTACATTAATCTTGTACTTGGAAAAATAAAGTTCCGTTCTGATTCGCCGAGTAAGTAGTATCCGGTCAAATATTTACTGAACCTTAAAAAAAAGAAGATAAAAATGCATTCAATAGTACATTTAAGTACATAAAGGTGTATCATTGACGTCACGAGGTAATTTGAGATCGTTTTGGGTATGAATAGGTATACAAACACCCCGTGTGTTGGGTTATATTTAGCCCGTAAGAAGGCGATACACATTTAAAAATTACCAATAACACATTGCACGCGGATATCATACAAGTAAAAAACCGGCTACGACATACCAAATTCGTTAAAATGGTACTTGCGATACGAGGACTCGTTGATATATATATATATATATATATATATATATAATATATATATATATATATATATGTCATTTTCAATCTTTTTACATCACAATACACGATACATCCTAGGGCGGATTTAGAGGGGGCGGAAGCAGCGTAGACCCCCCCCCCCCCCCTAAAATTGATCAAGGTGTTTTTTATGAGTTTATCCACAATTTTTTAAAATTCATATGTGACAATTAGAGTCAGTCAATTTGATCAAAATCGAAATGTCATCACCGCGTGGGTTCGAATCCCGACAGGGTCATTCGGATTTTCATGTGAGGAAGCCTTCCAGCTGGCTTGCGGCAGGTCGATGCCTCCGTGCATTCGGGGTCTTCCTCCACCTGTAATTAGCTGGACGTCGCTATATGACTGAAATACTGTCGAAGCGACGGTAAACTCAAATAGTCAAGTCAATATGTCATATTCAGTTTGTTTTTTGCCTTAGTTTTCTCGAATCAGTTTCATTTTCGCTGGTTTGGCACCTTTCCGCCATTTAAACAAGCAGTAGCAGTCGATACTGAAAATTGTCCGGTCCATCGAAGCGGAAAAGGCTGGATCAATTCAGTTATATCTGTCTCAGACGGATTTGAGATGTTTATTTTTTTTGACAAGTGCGAAAGAAAAGAAAATGATCGTTTTTGCTTTAAAATATATTCTCAGAAGTAGCACTAGTAAACTACCGGATTATCATGCGTGCCCATTATAAATTGGATAAATGAGTTTTTAGCACATCGTTGGTGCCGTCGATTTTCATTTTTAGGTAGCGAAAGTGTTTATAAAGTATATAAATGAAAAAAAAAAAGCAAAAATGTGCAGTTTTGAAAAAAGAAAAAGGAGAAAAAATTGTCAGTGGAATATAAATGAACAGCTTATTGAATTTGTGGATGAGTTCTGTTACCTGGGTATTAATATGTTTTATACTGGCAATATGTCATTTGCAATTAAATTATTGTCTGAACAAGCAATGAGAGGGATGTCGGTATTGTTATATATTTTTCAACGTTTAAATTTTGATATACATGTATCACCAAAACTACAGTTATTTGACAGAATGATTACACCTATTCTAACATATTGTTCAGAGGTGTGGGGAGTATATGAAATTGTGAAATTTAACTTACATATAAAATATTGTAAAATTAAGTATTTACAATTCGAGTTGAAGTTTTGGAATCAGACCTATGCGAACAGCATAAAACCAGATCAGCCTGCGAGTAACTCGCAGGCTGATAAGGTTTTATGCTGTTCGCTGCTCCCCAGTGCTCTGGTAATGAGGATTTTACAATTAAATTTGGTAAAGTTTGAGTTTGGCTTTCTGCAGACCAGGCTTTATGTGGTACCTATTGAGTGCGTCAAAATGAGTCTATATGAGGGAAAGGGTTAAGATAAGGAAAAATCAAGATTCGCTAATGTCTAAAATACTGAATAGTCAAGCGAAAGAAAAAAAGAAGAAAAAAACAACAACAAAAAAACAAAACAAAAAAACTGCGTCTTTCAAATTCAATCGCTTTTAGAAAACTTAGGTTTTGGAAAAAATATGGAATAATTCTGACGTAGATACTGACTATGTACCAATAATAAAACAAAGTTTGTACAGAAATGTCATGAATGTATAAGTAATAGTCCTAAACTAAAACAAGAAAGTAACTGTAAATACATAACAGAATTTAGATTTGAAACGTATTTTGGAATAATAAAAATGATTATCAAAGATTTTGAGTAAATTTCGTTTATCTAGCCATGAACTAAATATTGAGGTAGGGAGATACGATGGAACAGATAGAAAAATGGATTATGTGCTTGTAACTCATGTATGATTGAATCTGGATATCATTTCTTGCTTGTGTGTCCAAAATATAGATGTATAAAACTCAAATACCTAAAAAATACTTTCGATAAGTATACGTGAAAACAAAATGATATTAAAAAATAGTGCTCTGTTGGAAAGAGAGATTCCAGTTGTGGAAACAATTCATTAATGCATTATAGGACTAAGAATGACATTGAATGTTGTATAATTTAAGATGATTGTAAAAGTGTAAGTATCATGCAATTTTAAATAATATCAATATAAGTTCATAAATAAAGTATGAATAATGAATATATACATAGTATAAATGTTTTGCCCATATTATGATAACTGATTTACCGTTACTGATATTAAATATAATGTAACTAATTAATATACACATGCGCCATGAATTATGATCTTGTGATTTTATTGTTCGTGCATTATCAATTCATTGTAATTATTGATGTATTTGCCAAAGACAGCTGCGCTGTCGACTTTGAAAATAAACTTTTGAGTTGAGTTGAGTTAAACCAGTATTTACTGATTGTTTTGTGTGGAACTATGTAATGATTTAGTAATTTCTAGTTATATGTTGTAAAACTATTTTAATAGCCATGCAACAAAAATATTATTATGATAGAATAACTGTTTTCTCCGTTAAATTAATGTACGTGTTTGTTTATATATATATGGCATTAAACATGCTATATATTATTAATACAAAGTAAGTACCGGTAGTTGTGGACTTACGCCCCCGCCCCCAAAACCTGGATCCGCGCCTGACATCAGTCCACTGCTGGTACGTTAAGGGGATATGTGTGACCTAGATCAACACTTACAAAATCAATATATGTATCATTTGAAACCGAAAAAAATGATTATAGACAAAAGTATCGCAATGACTAAATACTGTTGGCGGAACGTTAAATCCATGCAAACATGTTATTTAACAAGTCACAACAATAGGCCAATATAAGGATTAAGTCTGCTTACCCATCGTATCGTAAATTTGTAAATGTACACGATTTCCTTTCACATGTATCACTTTATCCACAACGTCTGTTTTGCTTCCAACGTCATACGAACCGGCGTATTTTCTCAACAACGTCGTTTTGCCCGTGTAGCAGTCTCCGACTATGACAAGTTTTAACACTTTATTTCCTCGGTTTGAATACATCTTGGGAGATACATAAAACAAGGAAAACTAGCTTGCGATGTATTTATAACAATTAATCCATATGGCATTCGAGTACATTTTTGGTATAGAAGTGATATCACATCAGGTAGTAAGAGCACATAACCAGAAGGAGATTTGTTGATCCTGCATTTAAGTTAAACATCAAGCGACTTCTCATAGTAATCAAACTTGTGTTTCCTTCCGTCATTGGAGGAGTGCCAACTTGGTGAAATTCGTTTCTACGGTTTTCAAATACTTAATAATACGATTTCAATATAATTCATTTCATATATAAGAATCTTTTCCCCTGAAAGTGAAAATGAAATAACATTAATTTACATGATACAGTAATGATACAGGTAGCAAATAACAATATAA
>CM037785.1:20937023-20987023 GCA_021229015.1 Solen grandis | reverse complement strand
AGTGATCTACTAGACAATGCTGCACACCAAATATCTAAACTCCAGGCCTTGTGGTTTCTGAGAAGAAGATTTTTCAAGTTTTTCCTATATTAGCCTATGTTAAATCACGTGACCCCTGGGGCGGGGCCAATTTTGACCCCAGGGTCATAATTTGAACAATCTTGGTAGAAGTCATAAGATCATGCTACATACCAAAAATCAAAAGGCTAGGCCTTGTGGTTTCGGAGAAGAAGATTTTTTCAAGTTTTTCCTATATTAGCCTATGTTAAATCAAGTGACCCCTGGGGCGGGGTCAATTTTGACCCCAGGGCCATAATTTGAACAATCTTGGTAGAGAGTCATAAGATCATGCTACATACCAAAAATCAAAAGGCTAGGCCTTGTGGTTTCGGAGAAGAAGATTTTTAAAATTTTCATTTTTAAAATCTATTTTTAGCTCCTGTGACCTAGATTTTTGACCAATCAAAATAATTTTAACAACTTTGGAAAAGGGCCCCATAATGAACATTCCTGTGAAGTTTTATCAAAATCCAGTGAGTAGTTTAGAAGGAGATGTTGTTTAAAGAAATTGTTGACGACGGACGCACGCACGGACGACGGACGACGGACAAAAGGCGATCACAAAAGCTCACCATGAGCACGTTGTGCTCAGGTGAGCTAAAAATTCATTTCATTTTATATACACATGTACTTAATATAGGTAAATAAATAATATTCAATATAAAAAAAATATATGTATCTAATATTGCAAAAATAATTTTAAAACAAGAGGGCCATGATGGCCCTGAATCGCTCACCTGAGTACCATTGCTTCAACTGATGTCAAGGTTTTTAAACAGACAAGGATTCTGATATAACTTAATCTAAAACATTTCACACCAAATATCTAAGCAATGGGCCATATGGTTTCAGAGAAGACTTGGGCGCAGGGTCATTTATCACCGTAGGGCCAAGACTTTGAAAATCTTTGTAATGAACCATTAGATGCTACTACATACCAAAAATCTTAGCTCTAGGCCTTATTGATTCATAGAAGAAGATTTTTTAAGATTTTCCTATTTAACTCTATGTAAAACAAGTGACCCCTGGTGTGGGGTCATTTATCACCATTGGGCTATGATTTGTACAATCTTGGTAGTGGCCCATAAGATGATGCTACATACCAAATATCTAAGCTCTAGGCCTTATGGATTCATAGAAGAAGATTTTTTAAGATTTTCCTATATAACTCTATGTACAACAAGTGACCCCTGGTGCGGGGTCATTTATCACCATAGGGCTATGATTTGTACAATCTTGGTAGTGGCCCATAAGATGATGCTTCATAACAAATATCTAAGCTCTAGGCCTTATGCATTCATGGAAGAAGATTTTTTAAGATTTTCCTATATAACTCTATGTAAAACAAGTGACCCCTGGTGCGGGGTCATTTATCACCATAGGGCTATGATTTGTACAATCTTGGTAGTGGCCCATAAGATGATGCTACATACCAAAAATCAAAGGTTAGGCTTTGGTTTCGGAGAAGAAGATTTTTTAAGTTTTTCCTATATTAGCTATGTAAAACAAGTGACCCCTGGTGTGGGGTCATTTATCACCATAGGGCTATGATTTGTACAATCTTGTTAGTGGCCCATAAGATGATGCTACATACCAAAAATCAAAAGGTTAGGTCTTGTGGTTTCGGAGAAGAAGATTTTTTCAAGTTTTTCCTATATTAGCCTATGTGAAATCAAGTGACCCCTGGGGCGGGGCCAATTTTGACCCCAGGGTCATAATTTGTACAATCCTGGTAGAGAGTCATAAGATCATGCTACAAACCAAAAATCAAAAGGCTAGGCCTTGTGGTTTCAGAGAAGAAGATTTTTTAAATTTTCATTTTTAAAATCTATTTTTAGCTCCTGTGACCTAATTATGCGATGGACCAGAACCATTTATACAACTTTAGTAGAGCTTCATCCAAGGAACATTCCTGCAAAATATTTTTCAAATTGGCCAAGCCGTTTAGGAGGAGATGTTGTTTGAAGCAATTGTTGACGCCGGACGCACGGACGCACGCACGGACGACGGACAACGGACGCCGGACAAAAGGCGATCAGAAAAGCTCACCTTGAGCACGTTGTGCTCATGTGAGCTAAAAAACAACAAAGTTAGTAAAAATTGTTCTCCAGCTGTGACCCCTTTTTAACGCCATTTGTATGGCGATCAAGCTTGACTATTTTACCCACTGCACTAATGGGCAAACTATTATACAAAAGAAATTTTATCTAAATATTGTTGCCTGTCGCTGGAAATTCAAAGAAGTCATGTTTCAAAATATCTTCGAATGAGGTGCATTTTTTTTTTTGCTCACATACTTTCTTTTTTCATTACAGTTTATTAAACACGTTATCTCCAGCATCGATTATCAACAAATTTTAATTCAGTTTCGTCTTCTACAAAGCAACTGTAATGAAATAAACATAAGAATTTTCACCTTTTAGTGGTAAGACAAACAAATTTTGGAACTATATCTCTGCATAGAAAAAAGGGGAAATCTTAAAATATATGTCTAAATACAGCCACGAATTGTTGTCCGATTCAAGATGTGTGCTACCAAAGAACAGTGTTGTAAGCAGTGTTGTAACCAAAGTAGTGCTATCCAATCTGTCTCATCATGAGGAACAAGAATATATATGGTTTAGGGGTGGGTATCTGAACAGTTTTTAAGATATAAGGTGATAAGTAAATTTGAGGGGGCGGGGCCTGTCCCTGGGTGACCTGGGGGGGGGGGGGGGGGAGGGGGGGGGACATCAAAGTAGAACTATTCAATCTCCTCATTTTTAGGAACTTAAAAGTAAATGATTAAGGGTTGGAAATTTGAAATATTTAACCAAATACATTCTTTATGCAAAAATCCATCTTTGAGGGGGCGGGGCCTGACCTCCAGGAACCCCACAATTACAAAAATCAGGGATCCCCCACTACTCACTGAGGACTATAAGTGTGTGAATTTTTGTAAAGGTAGGTTGAGCGGCCTCTGAGATATGGCACGTACAAAGTTGCTGGAGCAAGAAAGAAGAATATAATAAGAAGAAGAAGAAGAAACGGAGTAAAAATAATAAGTCACCAAACTTTGTCTGGGAGACTTAATAATCATAAAGACATGTTTAAAAATGTATTTACACTTTTAAAACATAACAAGAGCCCGAGGGCTCTAATCCGCTCACCTGAGTAAAGATAAAATGTCCCACCATAAAGTTACAAAAGATAGGTTAAAGATCAAGGTAACAATGCTGCATGCCAAATATCAAAGCTTCCGGCCATATGATTTCAGAAAGAAAATTTTCTAGATTTTTTCCTTTATTACCCTATGCTGAAGAAAGAAACCCCCTGGGCGGGGCCAATTTTGACCCCAGGGCCATTATTTGAACAAACTTGGTAGAGATCATTAGACAATGCTACATGCCAAATATCAAAGCTCCCGGCCATAAGGTTCCAGAGAAGAAAATTTTTCTAGATATATTCCTATATTAGCCTATGTTAAAGAAAGTGACCCCCAGGGCGGGGCCAATTTTGACCCCAGGGCCATAATTTGAACAAACTTGGTAGAGATCCACTAGACAATGCTACATGCCAAATATCTAAGCTCTAGGCCATAGGTTGAGAAGAAGATTTTTCTATTTTCCAATAGCCTATGTTCCCGGGGGGGCCAATTTTGACCCCAGGGCCATGATTTGAACAATCTTGGTAGAGATCCACTAGACAATGCTTCATGCCAAATATCTTAGCTCTAGGCCATACGGTTTTGGAGAAGAAGATTTTTCTAAGTTTTCCCTATATAAGCCTATGTTAAATAAAGTGACACCCGGGGCGGGGCCAATTTTGACCCCAGGGCCATGATTTGAACAATCTTGATAGAGATCCACTAGACAATGCTTCATGCCAAATATCTTAGCTCTAGGCCATACGGTTTCGGAGAAGAAGATTTTTCTAAGTTTTCCCTATATAAGCCTATGTTAAATAAAGTGACACCCGGGGCGGGGCCAATTTTGACCCCAGGGCCATGATTTGAACAATCTTGATAGAGATCCACTAGACAATGCTTCATGCCAAATATCTTAGCTCTAGGCCATACGGTTTCGGAGAAGAAGATTTTTCTAAGTTTTCCCTATATAAGCCTATGTTAAATAAAGTGACCCCCGGGGCGGGGCCAATTTTGACCCCAGGGCCATAATTTGAACAAACTTGGTAGAGATCCACTAGACAATGCTTCATGCCAAATATCTTAGCTCTAGCCCATACGGTTTCGGAGAAGAAGATTTTTCTTGATTTGTTCCAATATTAGCCTATGTTAAAGAAAGTGACCCCCAGGGCAGGGCCAATTTTGACCCCAGGGCCATAATTTGAACAAACTTGGTAGAGATCCACTAGACAATGCTACATGCCAAATATCTAAGCTCTAGGCCATATGATTCCAGAGAAGAAGATTTTTCTAAGTTTTCCCTATATAAGCCTATGTTAAATAAAGACCCCCGGGCGGGGCCAATTTTGACCCAGGGCCATATTTGAACAAACTTGGTAGAGACCATAGAATGTCATCCAAATATCAGCTCTGCCTGGTTTCGGAGAAGAAGATTTTTCAAGTTTTCCCTATATAAGCCTATGTAAATAAAGTGACCCCCAGGGCGGGGCCAATTTTGACCCCAGGGCCATAATTTGAACAAACTTGGTAGAGAACCATAAGATGATGCTACATACCAAATATCAAAGCTCTGTGCCTTTTGGTTTCAGAGAAGAAGATTTTTAAAGATTGCAATTTTTTTGTCTATTTTTAGCTCCTGTGACCTAGTTATTTAACAGACTGGAACCATTTGAACAAACTTGAAAGAGGGTCACCCAAGGGTCATTTGTGTAAAATTTTATTGAAATCTGCCCAGTAGTTTAGGAGGAGAAGTCGTTTGAATTAAAAAGTTGACGACGCACGACGGACGACGTACGCCGGACCATCACAATAGCTCACCATGAGCACGTTGTGCTCAGGTGAGCTAAAAATGCATGAAAGTGCTAAAACATATCATTTAAAAGAAAGCAAAACACAAAAGTTTCTTCATTAATAAAATATTTAAAAAGAACAAGAGCCCGAGGGCTCTAATCCGCTCACCTGAGTAAAGATAAAATGTCCCACCATAAAGTTACAAAAGATAGGTTAAAGATCAAGGTAACAATGCTGCATGCCAAATATCAAAGCTTCCGGCCATATGATTTCAGAAAGAAAATTTTCTAGATTTTTTCCTTTATTAGCCTATGCTGAAGAAAGAAACCCCCTGGGCGGGGCCAATTTTGACCCCAGGGCCATTATTTGAACAAACTTGGTAGAGATCATTAGACAATGCTACATGCCAAATATCAAAGCTCCCGGCCATAAGGTTCCAGAGAAGAAAATTTTTCTAGATTATTCCTATATTAGCCTATATTAAAGAAAGTGACCCCCAGGGCGGGGCCAATTTTGACCCCAGGGCCATAATTTGAACAAACTTGGTAGAGATCCACTAGACAATGCTACATGCCAAATATCTAAGCTCTAGGCCATATGGTTCCAGAGAAGAAGATTTTTCTTGATTTATTCCAATATTAGCCTATGTTAAATAAAGTGACCCCCAGGGCAGGGCCAATTTTGACCCCAGGGCCATGATTTGAACAATCTTGGTTGAGATCCACTAGACAATGCTTCATGCCAAATATCTTAGCTCTAGGCCATACGGTTTCGGAGAAGAAGATTTTTCTAAGTTTTCTCTATATAAGCCTATGTAAATAAAGTGACCCCCGGGGCGGGGCCAATTTTGACCCCAGGGCCATGATTTGAACAAACTTGGTAGAGATCCACCAGACAATGCTTCATGCCAAATATCTTAGCTCTAGGCCATACGGTTTCGGAGAAGAAGATTTTTCTTGATTTGTTCCAATATTAGCCTATGTTAAAGAAAGTGACCCCAGGGCGGGGCCAATTTTGACCCCAGGGCCATAATTTGAACAAACTTGGTAGAGATCCACTAGACAATGCTACATGCCAAATATCTAAGCTCTAGGCCATACGGTTCCAGAGAAGAAGATTTTTCTTGATTTGTTCCAATATTAGCCTATGTTAAAGAAAGTGCGCCCAGGGCGGGGCCAATTTTGACCCCAGGGCCATGATTTGAACAATCTTGATAGAGATCCACTAGACAATGCTACATGCCAAATATCTAAGCTCTAGGCCATATGGTTCCAGAGAAGAAGATTTTTCTTGATTTGTTCCAATATTAGCCTATGTTAAAGAAAGTGACCCCCAGGGCGGGGCCAATTTTGACCCCAGGACCATAATTTGAACAAACTTGGTAGAGATCCACTAGACAATGCTACATGCCAAATATCTAAGCTCTAGGCCATATGGTTCCAGAGAAGAAGATTTTTCTTGATTTGTTCCAATATTAGCCTATGTTAAAGAAAGTGACCCCCAGGGCGGGGCCAATTTTGAACCAAGGGCCATGATTTGAACAATCTTGGTAGAGATCCACTAGACAATGCTTCATGCCAAATATCTTAGCTCTAGGCCATACGGTTTCGGAGAAGAAGATTTTTCTAAGTTTTCCCTATATAAGCCTATGTTAAATAAAGTGACCCCCAGGTCGGGGCCAATTTTGACCCCAGGGCCATAATTTGAACAAACTTGGTAGAGTACCATAAGATGATGCTACATACCAAATATCAAAGCTCTGTGCCTTTTGGTTTCAGAGAAGAAGATTTTTAAAGATTGCAATTTTTTTGTCTATTTTTAGCTCCTGTGACCTAGTTATTCAACAGACTGGAACCATTTGAACAAACTTGAAAGAGGGTCACCCAAGGGTCATTTGTGTAAAGTTTTATTGAAATCTGCCGAGTAGTTTAGGAGGAGAAGTCGTTTGAATTAAAAAGTTGACGACGCACGACGGACGCCGGACAGTGGACCAACACAATAGCTCACCATGAGCACGTTGTGCTCAGGTGAGCTAAAAATACACACAGTTTGTTTTATTAACTACAAAATGATAATGAAATTTTCACAGCCTGAACATGTACATGAGATCTAACACAAAAGTGTGTCAATCAATAGAGAGATTTGTTTTCACTCAATTGAAAATTGATTAATAATCCCCTTATTTTGCAGGGGGGGGGTTTTGCCATTTTACACACGAATAACAAATAGAAAAATCGAATACAAATCACACAGGTTTTGTTCTACACACCAGTAGGTGGCGCTGTTTACAGGTAAACAGCTAAATTTTACTTGTGGATTTTCAATACGTATCAACCAAAGTGGCTATTTTTTTTAATAATGAAGTTTCAGTAAATGTCGGTCTATTTTTCTTTCTTTTTTTTGTCGTTGTATCGCACAATAAATTATAAACAAAAACAAACTTTCGTTCCCAAATTTTTTTGATGTTGGTGTCGGAATCTGAAAATTCTGTTATAACGACATTAAAAAGTTTTGTTCCCGACCATTTTCTGTCGGTAAGTGAATATTCTGTTCTAACAAATGTTGACGTAACGAGACTTGACTATACATTCACAGACAAAACTTGATAAAACACAAAATATACTTCTGCCCCCAATATGTATATATGAAATGATGAATTACAACTTTTTGAATTCTAAATGAAATTAAATGAAAAGTTGCTCTATCTATCAGCATTTGACATATTTATATATGATTTATTTGGCAAAATTATCATAATCATTCTTATTAAAAAGGACGAAAAAGCTTACCGGAATTAGGAAATGTAAAATACTATTTGTGGTTCACCTTTAATTTACTTGTGTTGATCACCATAGACCTATTAATCACCAATATTTACTTTTGGACGAAACTGTGTTAATGACGTCACTATTCCTTTCCGGATGTCTCGCATGATAGCAAGATATGAACAATGGCTGTGATCATGCTGCTGCATTCAAAAAGGTATATAGTCACCTTTAAATAGTTATTTCTTGATTATTAGATGTGTGTTAATAAAACGAATCATATACAAAGGTTGTTTAAATCAATATTTTTCAATTCAAACCAAGTTGTTATCAGCTGAGCATATTCCTTTTAACCCTTTCCCTCATAGAGGACACCATGAAAAGACCTATGCGAACAGCATAAAACCAGATCAGCCTGCGAGTAATTCGCAGGCTGATCAGGTTTTATGCTGTTCGCTGCTCCTCAGTGGTCTGGAAATGAGGATTTTGTAATTAAATTTGATAAGGTTTAACTGTGGTTTTCTGCAGATCAGGCTTTATGTGATACCTATTGAGGGCGTCAATATGAGTATATATGAGGGAAAGGGTTAAAGTAACTACACCTGTAGTAGGATTTTGTATGGAATATCATGAAGCTGATTGTTACATACCAGCCAGTCCCGATGAAACGAAGTAGCACCTGACCATGTAATTACTTCATTCCATCACATCTTTTATTTATAAGCATGATGATTGTATTTTGCATCTATTGTAATACCATGCATATGCAATTAGTTCTTCTCTCTCTCTCTCTCTCTCTCTCTCTCTCTATCTCTGTGTGTGGGTGGGGGATTGATATATATTATTGAAGATTGCATTGTTGTACATTGTATATTACTTAATCTATTTATAAATTATTTTCATATATATAGAGAGAGATATAAAAATATCTGCAATTTTACTGTAAAATTGCAACTTGGCCAATGATCTTCTGGCATTTGCAAAAATAAAACTTTGACATTTGTTAGCGAATATAAAAGTTGTGTGTTTATATAAATAAAGGATTGGTATTACAAATTGTTTCAAAAATAAGGTGTGGCCAGGACGGTGAATTTGAAAGTTCTTATCATGTTGGTTCAAATTACTTGAAAAAAAACAACAACAGCAAATATTTGCATTGAAAAAGGATTAACAAGAGGGAGGTCATGATGGCACTATATCGCTCACCTGAGTACCACTGCTCTAAAGGCAACGTTAAGTATTATTGACCATAACTCCTAAACAAGGCATAACTAGAAATGTGTCTGTAGGACACAGATGTCCCCACAACCACGTTTTTGTTGAATGATAGCATGTCAAGAACCTTCGTCCAGTCTGACGAAGATTTCAAACTAATGTACAGAGTGACCTTGACCTTTGACCTCAAAATCAATAGGGTTCATCTACTGGTCATAGCCAATGTCCCTATCAGGTTTCACAATCCCAGGCTCAGTTAATGATTTGACAAGGATTTCATACTACTGTATACAGTGACCTTGACCTTTGACCTATGAAATATTCAAGTATGTATCTAAATTGACACATATTATTACAATAACAACTGCCAATATTTGATATAAGAAATGAAATACCGGGGTATTTCTGTAAGAGTAACAAACAAGAGGCCCATGATGGCCCTAAATCGCTCACCTGAGATAAATAGGTTGACCCAAGGAACATCTGTACCAATTTATTTTAAAATCTGGCCAGTAGTTTTGAAGAAGATGATTTTTAAAGTTTTCATATTTTTTTTCTTTTTGTTGCCATGGCTACCAGAGTTCTACATGGATCAAGTTTATTTTAGCAGCTTTTGTGAAGGTTGACCCAAGGATCATCCCTGCCAAGTTTAATCTAAATCTGTCCAGTGGTTTCAGAGGAGATGTTGTTTAAAGGTTTCTCTATATACATATAAGGCAAATAAGCCCCGCCCCTGGCGGCCTTGTTTATTTACGGATCGGAATAATTTTAGCAACTTTGGTAGAAGTTGACCCAAGGAACATCTGTACCAATTTATTTTAAAATCTGGACAGTTGTTTTGAAGAAGATGATTTTTAAAGTTTTCATTTTTGTTTTCTTTTTGTTGCCATGGCAACCAGAGTTCTACATGTTTCAAGTTTGTTTTAGCAACTTTTGTGAAGGTTGACCCAAGGATCATCCCTGCCAAGTTTAATCAAATTCTGTCCAGTGGTTTCAGAGGAGATGTTGTTTAAAGTTTTCCATATATACATATAAGGCAAAAGAGCCCCGCCCCTGGCGGCCATGTTTTTTTACGGATCAGAATAATTTTAGCAACTTTGGTAGAGGTTGGCCCAAGGAATATCTGTACCAATTTATTTTAAAATCTGGCCAGTAGTTTTGAAGAAGATGATTTTTAAAGTTTTCTTTTTTTCTTTTTTTTTGTTGCCATGGCAACCAGAGTTCTACATGGATCAAGTTTATTTTGGCAACTTTTGTGAAGGTTGACCCAAGGATCATCCCTGCCAATTTTAATCAAATTCTGTCCAGTGGTTTCAGAGGAGATGTTGTTTAAAGGTTTCTCTATATACATATAAGGCAAATAAGCCCCACCCCTGGCGGCCATGTTTTTTTACGGATCGGAATAATTTTAGCAACTTTGGTAGAGGTTGACCCAAGGAACATCTGTACCAATTTATTTTAAAATCTGGCCAGTAGTTTTGAAGAAGATGATTTTTAAAGTTTTCATTTTTTTTTCCTTTTTGTTGCCATGGCAACCAGAGTTCTACATGGATCAAGTTTATTTTAGCAACTTTTGTGAAGGTTGACCCAAGGATCATCCCTGCCAAGTTTAATCAAATTCTGTCCAGTGGTTTTAGAGGAGATGTTGTTTAAAGGTTTCTCTATATACATATAAGGCAAATAAGCCCCACCCCTGGCGGCCATGTTTTTTTTTTACGGATCGGAATAATTTTAGCAACTTTGGTAGAGGTTGACCCAAGGAACATCTGTACCAATTTATTTTAAAATCTGGCCAGTAGTTTTGAAGAAGATGATTTTTAAAGTTTTCATTTTTTTTCCTTTTTGTTGCCATGGCAACCAGAGTTCTACATGGATCAAGTTTATTTTAGCAACTTTTGTGAAGGTTGACCCAAGGATCATCCCTGCCAAGTTTAATCAAATTCTGTCCAGTGGTTTCAGAGGAGATGTTGTTTAAAGGTTTCTCCATATACATATAAGGCAAATAAGAGCCGCCCCTGGCGGCCATGTTTTTTTACGGATCGGAATAATTTTAGCAACTTTGGTAGAGGTTGACCCAAGGAACATCTGTATCAAATTATTTTGAAATCTGGCCAGTAGTTTTGAAGGAGATGTTTTTTAAAGTTTTCAAATTATTTTTCTTTTTGTTGCCATGGCAACCAGAGTTCTTCATGTTCAAGCTTTGTTTTAGCAACTTTTGTAGAGCTCATCACCAAGGAAACCCATCCTGCCAATGTTTTACATTAAATTTCCGTCAGCTCCTCAAGGATTGCCGTTTCAAAATTGTCAGCGGACGACGGAGATGACGTTAAGCAAACGGACGACGCACTGAGCCGCGGACGAAGGGCGATCACAAAAGCTCACCTTGAGCACTTTGTGCTCAGGTGAGCTAAAAAGATGAAATTCACCCATAAGTATTTAGGTTTGACTTAAGCAACAAGTATGGTTAGTGGACCCTGAGCCTGACCTAGACATGTACCGCCTTCAAAATTATATATCACAGCACTGTCACAGGGAAATAGATAAAAATTGTAACTTTTTTATTTTAATATCTAATCTGTTCACTGTATACATAACTAGATGATATTAATTAAGCAAGAGTGTTCTCTGGAACACGTGTGTCACCTGCTGAAGCGTGATGGAAAAGGTCAGACAGACGGACAGATGGACAGACAGACAACAGAAAAATGATCCCCATGTATCATCTCTGCTTACAGCAGGTGACACAAGTATACTCCTTGAGCATAATAACATGTATTCCCTGAATATTCATCTTTGTCCAAGAAAACATGACATGTTTCCATTTTTCTACTTCTTTTATTTGTAAGCTTTCCACTCTTCTTTCTTTGAAAAGTGGTATGAGGTACAAACATACATATTTCTGTTATTCAGCACATTTGAAATTGTGAACCTGTTTATTTTCATTCAAAATATTGAAATAGAAATATACTCACATAATTTGCTGTTGTACCATAGATACACTAACACTGAGGACCCTATAAGTACTATCAAACACCCTATGATGATGCCAGCTATAGCCCCCACTGAAAGACCTGTAAGAAAATTAAGTATTAAGACCAATGCATACATATTTTAAGAGGCAAGATTACCCAATTGTTCAAAACCCATAATCAATTATCAGTATCCATGTAATTATTCAAGTCATATAGATAAAATATCAATTATGATTTTAAGTTTTTGTTTTAAATGTAAATATTAAAATTCAAGGTGTCAAAATTTACAAGATTTTTCCCCCTAAAACTTGCATGGGCCTGTTATAAACACTTGTAAAAGAAAGAATGCATTCAGGGGTTTAATTAATTCATATATGGATTATTTCTATTCATAATACATTAAGAATAAAAAAAAAATACTTTATAACCAATACGATACACATTTTATATTTCTAAAGAATTGATATTTCAATTATTCCAGCTGAGTATCATGAGGTGATCATTTGTGCAATATAAAATTTATGTCTAGCCATAGTTTCAGGAGAAGTATGAAAGTCAACATCTTAAGGAAAATGACCAACAACACTGAATTAAATTTGTTTTAGCAATTATTGCAGCAGGTTATGAAGTGATCATAGTTGAAAAATACAACTAAATTTTTTTTTTTTTTTAAATTTTCTATGCATAGTTATATAAAGGAAACCAGAATCCTGACCCCACCCCCACCCCAACCGCTGATACGGTACCTAATTCTTTGGGGATGAACTGACTTAGCAATTAATTTAAGAGTACCATTAAAGAGATCATTTTGTATAAAACAAAAAACTAAATGGGTGTTCCTTGGAACATATGATGCCTGCATTCCAGCAGCTGTCACTAACAGAAAGAGCATCAAACAACAAGTAAATGGTGTTGTATGCAACACATGAAGTCCCCTACCGGCTCCACCTTGAATCAATATGGTAATCAATAATACATTTATGAATTGATGAACAAGTCTTCAAAATAATCTTCAGACATACGAAATGTAATGCAACAAAATTTCTTAAATTTGACTCAAATGACTTGAATAAAGTTATTGAAAGATCAATGATTTGTATCTGCTACCATAGCAACCGGGATCCCATTTTTTGCCATATTTTCACTATTTCTGTTACCATAGCAACCACAATTTTAGTTGAAGAACAAAAATAAAATGATGTGCATAATCTACATATTGCCATCTAGTCATATACCAAGTTTCATCAAGTTAGCTTGCTTAGTTATAAAGTTATCGCGGGATCCCATTTTTTTGCCATATTTTCACTATTTCCATTACCATAGCAACCACAATTTTAGTCGAATAAAAAAAATAAAACAATGTGCATAATCTACACATTGCCATCTAGTCATATACCAAGTTTCATCAAGTTAATTTGCTTAGTTATAAAGTTATCGCGGATCCATTTTGCCATATTTCACTATTTCCGTTACCATAGCACCACAATTTAGTCGAGAACAAAAATAAATGACATGCATAATCTACACATTGGCATCTAGTCATAAACCAAGTTTCATCAAGTTAGCTTGCTTAGTTATTAAGTTATCGCGGGATCCAGATTTGAGCAGACAGACAGACGGGCGGACAGACGGACGATTGGACAGACGGAGGGCAAACCTATAGTCCCCTCCGGTGTGAACACCGGTAGGGGACTAATAAAATTATAAAATTGATTTTGGTTCTACCTACAAGTTATCAATAAACAAAAACAAGAGGGCCATGATGGCCCTGAATCGCTCAACTGATTATCAATGAGCAACATATGTTGGATTTGCATATTGACCTACTTTTTGACATCACATGACCCACTTTCGAGCTTGTTCAAGATTTTATGGAAACAGACATTCTGACCAAGTTTCATAAAGATTCGGCCAAAAATGTGGCCTCTAGAGTGTTAACAAAGTTTTTATAAGATTTGACCTCGTGACCTACTTTTTGACCCTACATGACCCAATTTTGAACTTGTCCAAGATTATATGGAGACAAACATTCTGACCAAGTTTCATGAAGATTGGCCTAAAAATATGGCCTCTAGAGTGTTAACAAGCCAAACTGTTGACGACGCACGTTGCACGACTAATGGCGCACATCGCACGACAGACTCCGGACAATCACAAAAGCTCACCTTGAGCACGTTGTGCTCAGGTTAGCTAACAAAGTAATATCATTAAACACCTACATATGAAAGTGATCCCTATCTATTTACTATACTACTATGCTAGGGACACAACAAGCAAGATTTAAGAATTGCACTTAAGCACCTAATAATATTAAGGTATCCATGATCTAAGCTTTAAATGCACCCACCATAAAGTATTGAAATTATGCTATGGAAAAAAACTGTTTTTACAAAATGAGCAAGGAGAGGGGGTAATTAAAGAATTAGGAGGTAGAGTTATAGTTCCTGAAACAAAATCAACTATGAGAGTTAATTCCAAAATCAAATGAGCTAGAGTATTGGGTCTTGTGCAATTCACTTCTACACTTCATAAAGTATCCATAATCCAAGTTTGGGGTAAATCTTTTTGATAGTGTTGAAACTATGCATCAGACAATTTTTTAAAATAAAATAAACTAAGGGGGATACCTAATCCAATGAAAGGTATTGAAAGTGAACTACCTTTGACAAATGGTTAAACACTTCATCAACAGCAACATTTTAATAAGAAGATGCTGACAGACAGAAAGAAGGATGACAAACTTACAGTCCCCTTTTGTGTAAACAACGGTAGGAGACTAATAAACAGACACAATTTTTTTTTCCATTATTACAATTTATGCCAGTATGACATGTTGCTTCATACTGTGATCATGACTCAATACAGCTAGAAACTTGAACTTGATCAGCACATACTCTCTGCATGGTTTCTGGCAAATAGTTTAAATCTGCCTAAGTGATTCAAGAGATACAAAGCAGACACAAAATATTTTAACATTATAACAGTATGCCATGTGACCTTCAAGTGTGACCTTGACCTTGAACCAAGACAGCTGGCACCTATGCTCTGCACATCCTCTCAGTATGGTTGATATTTCTGTCAAATAATTTCAAATTCCTTCAAGAGGTTCATTCTCACATTATAACAGTATGACATGTGACCTTCAAGTGTGACCTTGGCCTTGAACTAAGACATGAAAACCTATACTCTGCACATCCTCTCTGTATGCTTAACATTTCTGTCAAATAATTTCAATTTCCTTCCAGTTGTTCTTAAGATACAGAGTGGACACTAAATAACAGTATTACATGTGACCTTCAAATGTGACCTTGAACTTGAACCAAAACATTGCAAAACTAGGCTCTGCACATCCTTTCAGTATGGTTGACATTTCTGTCAAATAATTTCAATTTCCTTCCAGCTGTTCTTAAGATACAGAGTGGACACAAAATATTCTTACATTATAATAGTATGACATGTGACCTTCAAGTGTGACCTTGATCTTGAACCAAGACATTGGAATACTAGGCTCTGCACATCCTCTCAGTATGGCTGACATTTCTATCAAATCATTTCAATTTCCTTCCAGTGGTTATCAAGATACATAGCGACCGTCCCTGGTGGCCGAGTGGTTAGAGCGTCCGCCTCAGGAGCGGGAGGTCGTAGGTTCGATCCCCAGCCGCGACATACCAAAGTTGTAAAAAATGGTACTGTTATAGCTCCCTTGCTTGGCCCTCAGCATATAAGGGTAGTTGCAGGACTGGTTTGCCCGGTGTCAGGATAATGTGACTGGGTGTGGTATCATGCCACATGTCTACGGCATGATACTGCAGTGTGGCAGCACTAAATCTGTCTCAATTAGACACTGTCTCCAAATGTCTGAAATAATGTCGGTGGGATGTTAAACCCTACAAACAAACAAACAATATACATAGCGGACACAAAATATTCCACTATGACATATGACCTTCAAGTGTGACCTTGACCTTGAACCAAAACATCAGAAAACTACGCTCTGCATATCCTCCCATTATGGTTAACATTTCTGTCAATAATTTCAATCTCCTCCCACTGGTTCTTAAGATACAGAGTGGACACGAAAAATTCTTACATTATAATAGTATGACATGAGACCTTCAAGTGTGACCTTGACCTTGAACCAAGACATCAGAAAACTAGGCTCTGCACATCCTCCCAGTATGGTTGACATTTCTGTCCAATAATTTTATTTTCCTCCCAGTGGTTCTTAAGATACAGAGCAAACACGAAATTGCTAACAGACAGACGAACAGACTACCAGTGGCATAACATAATATGGCCCTTCAGGCGTATAAAATTCAAATACGCAGGCAACACAGTAAATTCTGAAAGCCAATTTTGAGAAAACATTGAGAAGTTATTTTATTAAAGTTTTGCCTGGATCAAAGTCAAAGACTATTCATGCATAATTACATTACTTTCTGCCCGGTGGTTTCAGAGCTGATAATGTCACTTGCAGCAAATTGTTGATGATGCTTAATGACAAAGGATACAATGCGTTTCCAAAAACTCACATAGAGTATATATCTATATGGTATACTAGATTTGAAGTAAGAAGCAAAATAATTTTCTTAAGTTTTTTCTTACCTGAATTATCTGTGCTTTGCGATGGGGTAGGGCTATCTGTTAAAAAAAAAGCTTTATCATTAAAAATCATAAATTAGATACAAGCGATATGTGTTAATATTTATCTTTAAATTACCAGATTATTATACACCATTTAAGATCATTCATATGCAACAAGTAACTGGTGTTGCACACAACACTTGAGTCCCCTACTGGTCAGGTGCATAATTTTTCCATTACCATAGCAACCAGAATTTTGGTCCGAGAAAAAAAATAATTGACATGCAGAATCTCCATACTTTCATCTATTCATATACCAATTTTTAAAATATTATCTTAAACGGTTTTTAAGTTAATGCGGGATCCAGATTTCCAGACATTCGGACGGACGAACAGACAGACGGAGGGCAAACCTATAGTCCCCTCCGGTGTAAACACTGGTAGGGGACTAATAGGAAGACGCAAATTCTGCTCTAAATAATCTCCAGGAAAACAGTTATGATCTACTGTCACATCTCAAACACAAGTCATACAGAACAAAATATTTAAGTAAATGCAATCTACTTAAGAATTTAACCCTTTCCCTCATATAGACTCATTTTGACGCCTTCAATAGGTATCACATAAAGCCTGATCTGCAGAAAACCACAGTTAAACCTTACCAAATTTAATTACAAAATCCTCATTTCCAGACCACTGAGGAGCAGCGAACAGCATAAAACCTGATCAGCCTGCGAGTTACTCGCAGGCTGATCTGGTTTTATGCTGTTTGCATAGGTCTTTTCATGGTGTCCTCTATGAGGGAAAGGGTTAAAGTTCAAGAGATTATTGGATCAAATGTGACAAGACAAAATATGCAAGATTACAGATAGACTAACTTAACAAAGAGAAGTGTGGGTATAAAAATTCTGAGTTAGCTCAGGTTAAACTCTCTTTTTCCTTCCTTTAAGACCAACATCCAGTTCAGTGAATTCAATGTAAATTTTGTTTGAACAATGCTTAATGAAACTTCTTCAGAACAAATGTAAATGTACATTCAGAATTTATTTCTATAATTTAACTTAAAAAAAAAATTAAACATGAATGAAAATATTTTCCAAAATTTTTCTCTACATTCTGCAACAAATCTACTTTTCTAAAATTTATAAAGATAGGAAGTCACTAACTATTGGCATGTCATTGCAGTATGGCATGAACTTCTTTTGCTGTCAAAACTGTTTGAATTGACATATCTTTAATTTTGCATTCGAGAAATGGGGAAAATACAATTTTTATGTTGAATAATCTGCTCATCCTAAATAATTCAAATTTCAGTCAAATTTGCTTAAAGGGATTGTGTGATAAGTCTATATTTGATGTAATATGTCTTTCCTGGAACCTTAAAGTGACCAATATTTAAAGACAAGATGGTCATTCAGCACAGGCAGCCACTTTCAGAGGTTCAACTGAAATGTTATTGCTATAAAATTCTCATCACTGTATTGAAGACCAAACTGTTACCCACTTTCAACAGGTCCTTCCCATACTAGATGGCCTCCAACTGTATAACTTTACGTAAACATCTAATGCGTCATCGACATCATCCATTGTGACACAACTTTGGAGCTCTTTATCCGTGACTGTAGTATTCGGTGCCAAATCTGTGTCATTGTACCACCATGTGAGACTGAGATTTAGACTACATATGGCACTTCCATGCACCATGACCTTGTACTCATCTGAAGCCCTTCTGGTTGATAGAACTGTAATGAAATAAACCTGATTTAGTCAGTTAAAATTTATTTATTTTATGTCAGTTGGGAAACAAGTACTACTTACACCTATCCCTCTTGACAATTCCTGGGTTGGACCAGTATACTGCGCCTGGATCCTTGCCCACAACAGGCTTCAAACCCATGACCTTCAGATCTGTTGATTGGAACACTACCACTGGCCCATGGCGCCCTTGCGTTTTATGACTATCTTTTATCATATCACAGTTATACCGTTTCATGTTTTGTCTCTAACAGTAATTTTAACACGAATCGCGTCTTTCTCTATAATTATATAGATGGCAGGAAACATATATTGTGTGTAAATTCGCAACAAAACACTGGTCGCAGCACATGCACACATGAGTTTATTACTATTACATTTTCCTCCCTCAATGAACATAAATATTGTAGTAAGACGTTGTATTCATTTATACCAAATTACATGGATAAAACATGAAATTAAATCAAAGAGAATAACAAATAATTGTTTAAAAAATGTTTAAAACAAATATATTTCTTACATATCATGTGTGTTTTTTTTTTATTCATTCTGTATATATGATGGAGGTAATTCTATCGGCAAATTGAAGGGAAGTAATTTGGTTTTCAGTTCCTACATCTTAAGATAGTAATGTTGTTCAGGTGCGAGTAATTATATCACAAGGGCTATGGCAGACCATAGGTAAACCATTTTACAAAATGGCAGATCACAGGTAATTAAGTTTTCACCTTTTTCGACCATAGGTTTAACATTTTGCACTGTGTCAGAACATTTCTAAACCATTATATATTTCAATCCATCAATGAAAACCAATTTACACCATGTTTGAACATTTCTAAACCATTATATATTTCAATCCATCAATGAAAACCAATTTACACCATGTTTGAACATTTGTAAACCATCCCTTACTGTAACAGACCATAGGTAAAACCATATTATGCTTTCTAAGACCATAGGTAAACCATGTTATGCTCTGTTATATAAGACCATAGGTAAACCATGTTATGCTCTGTTATATAAGACCATAGGTAAACCATGTTATGCTCTGTTATATAAGACCATAGGTAAACCATGTTATGCTCTGTTATATAAGACCATAGGTAAACCATGTTATGCTCTGTTATATAAGACCATACGTAAACCATGTTATGCTCTGTTATATAAGACCATAGGTAAACCATGTTATGCTCTGTTATATAAGACCATAGGTTAACCATATTATGCTCTCTTAGACCATACGCCATGTCAGACCATCAGCAGTGGTTCAGATTGGGAATCCTTGTTTCAAGGCAGGTGACCAAACTACTAAATATTTCATAGACCATTTTGCCTCAACAAAGAAGAAACAACTTATGAATAAACATTTGTAGACTGCATGCCAAAAATCTTAATTTTATAGTTTCTAAAATTTTCATAGCAAAATGGGCTACTTTTATGGTACCGAAAAAGATCCAAAATGATACTTCAAGATCATAGACTCTCAAATTTGCAACTAACACAAGTACCAACACAACAATGGTCAGCAAATGAAAGTAGGATTATGTTAATACAATGTTGGTCTCTTCTCTTATTTCGAGGATTTCTTCAATAGATTCTACCAAAATATGCTCTACTGCATCAAAACATATTTTTTCCTTGCAATACAATATGAACAAGTAACTGGTATTGCATGCAACACATGAGTCCCCTACCGGTGAGGTGCATAATTTTTCTGTTACCATAGCAACCAAAACTTTGGTCCAAGAAAAAAAAAAGTGATGTGCAGAATCTCCATACTGCCATCTATTCATATACCAATTTTCATAATATAATCTTAAATGGTTTTCAAGTTATCACAGGATCCAGATTTCCTAACACCCGGACAGACATGCAGACATACAGATAGACTGATGGACCGACAGACAGATGGCCAATCTATAGTATCCTCCGGTGTAAACACCGGTAGGGGACTAATAAGCTTGAATTTTAATTTACAAATAACACTGGCGGCAGCCATTTTTGAGTTGCTGTTTTTTTTCTTAAAAAATTAAATTCCGTGAAATATAATATATTATCACCTGTGCATGCATTACACACAAATAATATGTAAATTTCAATTCCTTGCTATAACCTTTAATTAATTATCATTCAAGATTAAACTAAAGAAAGACAGAACAGAGAATCAGCATAATGTGCTCTCTAGATGATCTTTGCGTTTGTCCAAAAATAGCATTTTTTTCCTTTTCGATTACAAATTTTCAATTATTTTTTTTAAGCGGTGGCATATTTTCTGGAAAAAAAAAAGTTCAGCAATTTTAATCAATAAATGACATTTCTGTCTGCAATTTTGTCTTCCTTCTTACAAAGATTTTGACCTTTGTGATTTTTATCACTGTTGTTGTTGTATTGGGGTTTACCGTTGCTGTGATAGTATTTCAATCATATAGCAACGTCCAGCTAATTACAGGTGGAGGAAGACCCCGAGTACACAGAAGTACCCAGGTAGAACCACCGACCTACCACAAGCCAGCTGGAAGGCTTCCTCACATGAAAAATCCGAAGTCCCTACCGGGATTCGAACCCACAGCGGTGAGGGGCTGAGGGATTTGTAGTCCACAACTGTAACCGCTCAGCCACGGCGGCCCCTCATTTTTATCACTGTCTTAACCATAGGTAAACCATTTAACAGCAGGTTAGACCATTAGTAAACCCTTTTCACTGTAAGATGGACCATGGTTAATAGGTAAACCATTTAACAGCAGGTTAGACCATTAGTAAACCCTTTTCACTGTAAGATGGACCATGGTTAATAGGTAAACCATTTAACAGCAGGTTTGACCATTAGTAAACCCTTTTCACTGTAAGACGGACCATGGTTAAGAGGTAAACCATTTAACAGCAGGTTAGACCATGATTAATAGCTAAACCATTTAACAGCAGGTTGGACCATGAGTAAACCCTTTCAATGTAGGATGGACCATGTTAATAGTAAACCATTTAACAGCAGGTTAGACCATTAGTAAACCCTTTTCACTGTAAGATGGACCATGGTTAAGAGGTAAACCATTTAACAGCAGGTTGGACCATTAGTAAACCCTTTTCACTGTAAGATGGACCATGGTTAATAGGTAAACCATTTAACAGCAGGTTAGACCATTAGTAAACCCTTTCCACTGTAGGATGGACCATGTTAATAGTAAACCATTTAACAGCAGGTTGAGACCATGATTAATAGTAAACCATTTAACAGCAGTGACCATTATAACCCTTTCACTGTAGATGGACCATGTTTAAAAGGTAAACCATTTAACAGACATTAGTAAACCCTTTTCACTGTAAGACAGACCATGGTTAATAGGTAAACCATTTAACAGCAGGTTGGACCATTAGTAAACCCTTTTCACTGTGGACGGATTAACAGCAGGTTGGACCATTAGTAAACCCTTTTCACTGTAGGACAGACCATGGTTAATAGGTAAACCATTTAACAGCAGGTTGGACCATTAGTAACCCTTTCCACTGTAGGATGGACCATGATTAATAGCTAAACCATTTAACAGCAGGTTGGACCATTAGTAAACCCTTTCCACTGTAGGATGGACCATGGTTAATAGGTAAACCATTTAACAGCAGGTTGGACCATTAGTAAACCCTTTCCACTGTAGGATGGACCATGATTAATAGCTAAACCATTTAACAGCAGGTTGGACCATTAGTAAACCCTTTCCACTGTAGGATGGACCATGATTAATAGGTAAACCATTTAACAGCAGGTTGGACCATTAGTAAACCCTTTCCACTGTAGGATGGACCATGGTTAATAGGTAAACCATTTAACAGCAGGTTGGACCATTAGTAAACCCTTTTCACTGTAGGACGGACCATGGTTAATAGGTAATCCATTTAACAGCAGGTTGGACCATTAGTAAACCCTTTTCACTGTTGGACGGACCATGGTTATAGGTAAACCATTTAACACTTTCTTAGACCACAGGTCTCACCTTCTTGAAGAAATTTATTATTTTCATTATTTTTATTCAAGTTTAAAAGACTCTCTACCATCATTACCAATAAGTCAGGGCATTGCATGTGGTCTTTCCAAAGGGACTTAAAGAAGCACACCATATAAAACCTGACCAGCTTGCAAGTAACTTGCTGGCTGATCTTGTTTTTATTCTGGTCAAAGACGTTATTTACCTGATAACTTTAATTAAGGAATTAAGGGTAATAAATGATGATATAACCTTACCTATGAAAGGCCTTACGTAACTGATATTAGCGCTTCCATCCTTTAATTTCATAGGCATGTAGCCTCATAATTTTTATGGCCTGGAAAGAAAAATGTACAAAAACATTGATAGAATATAATCATGTTAACTTTTATTTTCTGTACTTCCTGTAAATCTAAGGCATTCAATACAAAGAGTATGGCTATGTTATTTTTCATTTAACAGTTGTGTAGGACGAAAACAATACATTCACTAAAGGTGGCTTAAGATCCTACCTTTACACATATAGCAAGCAGGAATCATGTCATTATAAGATATACCATAAAGTAAAGAGAAGACGGATGACAGGCAAATGAACATTTTCAAATATATACTTACACTGAGTCAATATTAAATATTTAAGGTAGACAGAACTCTTTAAAGTTGATGTGGGAACATGATTTTATCAAAAGATGACTAAATAAACAGAAATGGACAGATAAGCAATTCAGTCAGTGAGGCACATTGCAATAAAAGAAAACAAGAGCTTTGTTTTCGTAGAAAACTGATGTCTCTCCCCACCCCCCACACACACCCTTCCACACCCACACACACATACACTGAGGCACACAGTGACATATACGCAAGAGTCACATCAAATTTTTTTCATAACTAAAAATATTTTTAAATAGCATAAGTAGAACAGGAGTTATCTTGCGGTCAAGAAATTGTGAAAAGAGGAGATAACTCCAAAAATACTGAGGCCAAAGTTATGAACCTTGTGCATGACTTTTTCTCTCATTAATTTCTTTCCATAAATGAAATTAATTTCAATAGTACGAGTGGAATAGGAGTTATCTCAAGGACACAAAAATTGTATAAAAGGGGAAAATCTCCAACAAGAAACTTTGGAAATGGATTATGCTCTTGTGTACTGCAATTCTCACCCATAACATCTATCCACCTCCAAATTTTCAAGGTTATATGTCTAATAGTGCATGAGTTATGCTCCGGACAACAAGCAATAATTCCAAAAATATGATTTGCAGAATTAAGGTTCTTGTGCACTGCACTTTTCCTCCATGTGATCTATCCATCTATGAAGTTTCAAGGTTATATGTCTCTTAGTGCATGAGTAATGCTCTTGACAAAAAAAAAAGTATGAAATTTAACTAAGGGCAATAACTCAAAAAAACAAACAAGAGGGCCATGATGGCCCTGGGATCACTCACCTGAGAACCAGGTATTAGTGGGAGGAAAGAAAACAGCAAATATGATATTGTGGAAAATGGGCTCTGCCCTCTGAAAGCCATAAATTGAGTGAGTATTTTTGGACAAGAAGAATTTTCAAATTTGTACTATATACATACAAGAGGGCCATAATGGCCCTTAATCTCTCACCTGATTACTGATCATGCTTTATGGAAACAAACATTCTGACCAAGTTTCATGAAGATTGGGCCAAAAATGTGGCCTCTAGAGTGTTAAAAGATTTTTCAAAGATTTGACCGTGTGACCTACTTTTTGACCCACATGACACAACTTAAACTTGACCAAGATTTTATGGAAACAAACATTTTGACCAAGTTTCATTAAGATTTGGCCAAGAAAGAGGCCTCTAGAGTGTTAACAAGGTTTTTTAATATTTGACCTTGTGACCTACTTTTTTACCCCACATGACCCAACTTTGAACTGGTTCATAATTGTTTGGAAACAGACATTTTGACCAAGTTTCATGAAGATTTGGCAAAAAAAAGTGGCCTCTAGAGTGTTTAAGTTTTTTCTGAGATTTGACCTCATGACCTACTTTTTTACCCAACGTAACCCAAATTCAAACTTGTTCAAGATTTTTTGGAAACAAACATTCTGACAAAGTTTCATGAAGATTGGGTCAAAAATGTGGCCTCTATGGTGTTAAATATAGTTTTTCTAAGATTAGACCTCATGACCTACTTTTTGGTCCCAATTGACCCAATTTTGAACTCATCCAAGATTTTATTGAGACAAACTTTCAGACCGAGTTTAATGAAGATTGGTCTAAAAATGTGGACTCTAGAGTGTTAACAAGCCAAATTGTTGACAACAAGCAATAGACGAAGTGCAATCACAAAAGCTCCCCCTGAGCACGTTATGCTCAGGTGAGCTAATAAGGATAATGGGCTTAGCCCCCTGGCGGCCATGCTTTTTTTACCAATCAAAATAATTTGAACAATCTTGGTAGAGAGTGACAAATGATACACCTGTGCCAAAAAACTTTGAAATCCAGCCAGTACTTTTAGACAAGAAGAATTTTCAAATTTGAACTATATGCATATTAGGCTTCGCCCCATGGTGGCTATGTTTTTCAACAGATCAACATAATTTGAACAATCTTGGTAGAGAAAGACCCAAAGAACATCTGTGCCAAATAACTTTGAAATCCAGCCAGTACTTTTGGAGGAGAAGATTTTTGAAGTTTTTACTATATACATATAAGGAAAATGGGATTTGCTCCCTTGCAGCCATGTTTTTCAACAGATCAAAATAACTTGAGCAATCTTGGTTTTAAAGTGACCCAAGGAACATCTGTGCCGAATAACTTTGATGTCTGGCCAGAAGTTTTGGAGGAGAAGATAATCAAAGTTTTCATAAAATTTATGTCTTTTTTTTTTCTTTCCATGACAACCAGAGTTCTGCATCAAATCAAATTCTATGAACAACTATGAAAGGGCATCACCCATGGCAGGGATCCTAAAATTTTGGAATCTCAACCGGTCGACGGCAAAATCCCCCCCCCCCTTTACAACAATTCCGTTCCGTACCCCCCCCCCCCCCCCGAAAAAAAACATAACCGAAAAAAAACGAAAAAAAAATAACATTGATATTTTCAATCAACATACCCTGAATCATTTGCAGTGTGAAAATAGATCTTTTATTATATTTCAGCATCCTGTTGGCATAATAAGGTATTTTTCTGCAATATTTACCTCTACGAAATCGAAAGTTTGTTTACCAGAAGTGCATGTATATGACGGTCTGTATATGACTCTAACGAATCAATAAATTGTTGGAAACAGTCGTTTTGGTGTTGTTTATTATGTGCCTTTGTGTTTATATATTTTTTTTGTCAATAACTTTGATATTGTCATTAATTACCGCATTTAAAAGTCGACCGGTTACAGTTTGCAAACAAGCAATGGTCCATTATTACGGCATAGATAATTACACGGCACCGTCCAAATAACCGCTAAGTACAAACCGTCAATCCATTCATCTTAACTGCCCAATAATGACCTAGACGGGTGTCCCTGCCTGACCCCCACTGACACCTGCCCCGAGGGCACACCGGAAATTCAAGAAGTAGGTCAATTGGTGTGTAAGAGAGACTATTATGAACCGTTTGGACCGATTTTGAAAGTTTTAGACGAGGATTATGGATTTTTTTTCGACCGATTTTTTGGGTACTTTTTGAAATCTGAACCGGTCGATTGAGATCAAAATCGGTCAAAACCGGTAAAAAATCGGTTTTTAGGATCCTTGACCCATGGTATTTAAATGTTGACAACGGACGACGAATGATGGACGCCAGACGACCGCCATTCATTGGTCACAGTAGCTCACCTTGAGCAAATTGTGCTCAGGTGAGCTAATGATGCGCAGTGTAATGGTTCTTGTGCATGACACTTCTCCATCATAAGATCTATCTACCTGTGAAAATTCAAGTTAATAGCTTTGATACATTTTGAGTTATGCTTCAGGCAAAAAGTGTGACAGCAAAATGGACAGACAGATGGATGGACAGAAAACTCTGTCAAAAACAACATATCTCCCCCATATGGGGGGAGACATAATAAAAGCTTGTCTACCATCACTAGATTTATTTGACAGTATCCAGACACCAAAGTATCAATGCAATGTAACTGAACAGAATTGACTTTTTGATACAGTCACAATGTACGCCTATCACAGTTTAGGCCTTCTAGCCATTGGTTCAATCACCAACTCGTTTTCATTCACAGACGACATACCATGCTCCATTTCAGGCAAATAATTAAACTCTCCCACTATTGTATCAGAGATATTTCTGTCGGTTGGAAGCCTATTTCCAGGTTTGCCCCAATTTAAGTTCATTAAATCTATCAACATGTCAGCGGTTTTCTTCAAGGCTACTTTAATGGGATGTTTTTGAATAACTTTAAATTCCAGAATCATCCCATTTGGCTGTCCATGTTTTCTTTCATTTGAAATGTGAGATCAAAATCAAGAAAGGAAACATCTCAAAATCTCAAGAGATCCAATTTGTTTAAGTAATCTTGGTAGACAGTCATGTGTTTATACCAGTATATGTACAAAATAAAACTAGAAATATCACTGAAGACAATTATTACCCCTACAAAAGCCTTATTAATTGGACAAGGCAACAGATCAACCATCTCACTCCTATATAACCCCCCTAAACCCATTTTCCACGACATCAGCCTTATATTAGCAGTTATCGAAAGTTTAAACTTTATTTATTTTACTTTGATTATGAAATAAGTAATCACAACTTATATATATCACTCTCAATGGTTCTGGTGGTATGTGGTCACTATTGTGGGAGGAAACCGGAGAACCTGGAAAAAACCAATGTGTTTGGACGGGCAACCACTGGACATCCCTCACTTTATGTGATCCTCTCTGACCAGTACTTGAATCCAGGATGCACTGGTGAAAAGGGAAGCGATTTACAACTATGCTATCCAGGCACCAACACAGTTTTAGTAGAGGACCATGCGGTGACAGATTATAAAAGATCTCATTAAATAGTGGCCACTAATTCTGTAATGAACAAACCAAACCTAGAGAGCCTTGTGTTTTAAGGGATCAACATAATTTTAGTAATTACGGTAGATGAAAGAAAATTTATCTTGAATAATGAACATATTTGGGGGTGCCATGGCAACCAGCATTCTGCATTGATCAAGTTTGAGAACCTTTCATGAAGGTTCACCTAAGGATCATCAATGCCAAGTTTTATCACTTTCATTCTGCACAAATGGATCAAGGGCTATCTATTCCACAGAACAGCAAGAGTCAAACTCGACAACTTTCTCAGTCAGCAAGTGAAGATGAGAGAAGGGGTGCCACAAGGAGGAGTAATATCCCCCACATTGTTCCTCATATACATTAACGACCTTGTGTCTAACCTGCCAAGATGCGTATCGAACACCCTACATGCCGATGATCTTGCTATCTGGAGCTCAGAGACAAGTGCTGGCACTGCTACAGTCAGAACCCAGACAGCCATCAACAAGGTAGCAGAGTGGACAGACAAGTGGGCACTAAGCATCAATAAAACCAAGACAGTCGCCATGCTTTTCTCACTATCGACGTCCAAGGAGAGAATCAAGCTAACCCTGGACAACATACAAGTACCCCAAGTGGAAACAACATTCCTTGGTGCCACACTTGATTCCCGTCTATCTTGGAACACCCACATAGATAAGCTTCAAGAACGAACCACCAAAAAGCTAGCCATTATGAAAAAGCTTGCCGGTACAACCTGGGGTGCCAATGGAAAAATCCTGAGACAGATATACACTGGCACAGTATGACCAATAGCAGAATATGCCTCCACATCATGGACAACTGCCTCCATAACCAGCAAAAGCAAACTTGACAAAGTCCAAAACTCTGGCCTACGAATCATCCTTGGGGCCATGAAGACAACACCAGTCACAGAAATGGAAAAGACAGCCAACCTAGAACCGCTAGAATCAAGGAGGCAGTACAAGGTTCTAGTGCATTCTGAGAAAGCACGGAGACTACCATCCCATCCACCACACTCAAAGCTCCAGAACAGACCAAAAAGCAGACTCAAAAGACAAAGCCTGAGCCACATTGTCAGAGATCTGAACAGTGAAAAGGGAGTGGCAGAAGACACAGACATAGAACCACTCACCCCAGACACCTGAATCCCTAGACAGCACACCCCAATGATCAGAGCTGATATTCCAGGAGTTGAGAACAAGGCACAAAACCCTGTCCAGCAGAAAGCCCATACACTGGACATGATCCATCAGCGCTATCCACCACATTCATGGATCCAAGCCTACACTGATGGATCAGCTGAAATGGCAGTCAAGAACGCTGGAAGCGGGGTGTACATCAGCTACCCTGATGGACCCCCTTTCACCCTAGCAACCCCAGTGGGCAAACACAGCTCCAACTACAGAGCTGAGGTACAGGCACTCCAATCAGCTACACATCACCTGATCGAGAAAGGTGTACAGCGAAGGAATGTTGTCTTCCTGACAGACTCTCTGTCAGCACTACAGTCCCTCTCAGCAGGACCATTGGACACCACCACAAGACAGCTGCTGGCACACCTAGGCTGCCTGTCAGAACACAACAATGTGGTGCTCCAGTGGATTCCTGCCCATGTTGGTATTGCCAGCAATGAAGCTGCAGACAAGTTAGACAAGGAGGGGTCAAAGAAGGAGCAACCCCAGCCCCCAATATCATACAAAGAAGCAAAGACTTTACTAACGTGCTCATTTAGAAACAACTGGAAGGACAAAAATGATGGCTACCAATCCAACAACGACAACATCAACAAACTCAACAGACCTAGCCAAGTCACCATCTTTAGGCTCAGAACTGGCCACTGCCGTCTACGTAAACACATGAAAAGGCTGGGTCTCGCTGAAACAGCTTTATGCAAGTGTGGAGCTGAGGAACAGACGCCCTTCCATATCCTGCAGAACTGCCCTAACCTGGAAGAGGCCTGCCAGACGTACTGGCCGACAGAAACCACCTACAATAACAAGCTATGGGGCAGCACAGAGGACCTAAGAAGGACAGTGCATAGGGTTGGATATCGTTATTCATGAAACGGTCCGATACCAATACCGGTATGATGAAACGATACCGGTATTTTAACGACACTGATACAATGATTACTATCAGTTTACCATATCAAAGCCTTTGTTGCAAATAAGCACTAATAAGGTAAATCATGTACTATAATCTGTTTTATTTATATTAACTAATCTTATGTAATGCTATGCTGTAAAGTATACCTTTGAGAATTTTCATATTTTTTTATGTTGTGTTTAGTTTTACCTTTTTCAACAACATACACATTAAATTATATAAAAGTCGTTGTACATTAATTTATTTTTTTATTCTATTTTTTTTTTATTCAAGGAACATGGCAAGATTTAAACAGTAATGAATTTTGGAAAAAAAAAACTAAAGACAAAAAGTAAATGATAACATATGCTTAACAAAACAGACAAGTGATAATTACGACTAGAAATATCAATTTTACACATCTAATAACCACCTTCGAAAAGTATTTATATTGACTAGATTTGACTTTAAACACAGTTAAGTTGAACTTACAAGTGTACAGTCACTCTTTTGCACATAGAATATTGAGAGATTGAAAAAGAAATGTCAACTAAAAGAACTTAAATCTCTTCATCATTATAAATGTTCAGTAAGTCAGCATTCTTGAACAACAATCATTACAAACGGCCCTAACAAACTACGTTTGCCACCGTTAATTTACTTAGAATAATATGCCCAAACTTTGGAATCTTATGTAATGCTATGCTGTAAAGTATACCTTTGAGAATTTTCATATTTTTTATGTTGTGTTTAGTTTTACCTTTTTCAACAACATACACATTAAATTATATAAAAGTCGTTGTACATTAATTTATTTTTTTATTCTATTTTTTTTTTATTCAAGGAACATGGCAAGATTTAAACAGTAATGCTCAGAACATTTTGGTGCTGGAGAAAAAAATCTAAGGAAAAGCTTTTTAATATTTTAATAGCTAAAGACAAAAAGTAAATGATAACATATGCTTAACAAAACAGACAAGTGATAATTACGACTAGAAATATCAATTTTACACATCTAATAACCACCTTCGAAAAGTATTTATATTGACTAGATTTGACTTTAAACACAGTTAAGTTGAACTTACAAGTGTACAGTCACTCTTTTGCACATAGAATATTGAGAGATTGAAAAAGAAATTAACCAAAAGAACTTAAATCTCTTCATCATTATAAATGTTCAGTAAGTCAGCATTCTTGAACAACAACCATTACAAACGGCCCTAACAAACTACGTTTGCCACCGTTAATTTACTTAGAATAATATGCCCAAACTTTGGAATTTTCTGTACGGTTTCCAACACCGACCATTTCAGTTGCAAAAAGCCGTAAACTCTTATGTATTGTGTGCATTTCTATGGCTTCAATTTTGGAGAAGGGGTGCACAATACACAAGCTTTCAATTTTTTTCATAGTTTTTCATGCTTTACCCCACCACTAAGAAGTCATATTGGTGTTCGGCGAAGTCTATACGAGTGTACGATTTCATAATTTAAATCGATATTAAAGCTTTGTTGTGTATTACCCTGCCAGAAATAGGTTGTCTGGTTGTGATTTCTATAACATAATTGTGAAATAAATGCTATCGAAATCATTGTTCTCGTATTCATATTATGATTACATTGTTGTGACCCTCCCGGAATTACTTAATAATTAATTGACGACATACAGCCAAATGTGATGTTCGCATCGTCATTACTGAGACCAACAATGATTGCCATCATGTTATGATTGTATAGTTTTTATTATAAATTCAGACGATATTCTAGCTAGTTAGTTTCAGTTTGGACAGAACTGTTCGGTTTAAGAAAATTGTGTACATCAAATTCCATTTGGAAAGGGACTTGCGACAAACAAACAAGGTGTCAACATTTGAAGATTATTACTCAAACAATTGGCCATATTTAAAATCAACGTAACAATGCAAATTAAATGTTGATACTAGAGGTGTGAATAATGATTTTGTATGATTGACTTGCGGAAGCAGCAGAACTTTTTTTTTTTACCTGCAAAACACCCGCGTCTAAACAAAAATGGCCGCCTCTTCGAGTGTGCATTATCATTCTTTTAAATAGTGTAATAAATACTTTCTAATTTTTTAATTTTAGGACTTTTTGTCAATCCTTCGTCGGTAAGTATTTTATAAATGAAAATGTTTATTTGTGAAATTAGGATTGTCCCATGACTTGCTCTGTATGTCAGTCATTGCTGCTATAACACGCTATGGATCCTTATATTTTGTTCATGGTTAGTTATCTGTGTTTTAAGGCCATTTTTAAAGTTATTTGTTTACATCTTTATGTTTTAAAGACTTATTTATTGACGCAATTACAGAAGTATCGAAACCAGGCACCGGTATTTTACGAAACGGTATATACCGGTACTTTACGAAGTTACTATAAGTATTTGACCGATACCGGGAATCGGTGTCCAACCCTAACGGTGCAGTTCATCACTGCATCGAGACTTCAAGTCTAATGGCCATATAGAAGATGGAACGCATAAATAAATAAATAAATAAATAAATCACTTTCATTCAAGTAGTTTCAGAGGAGACGCCATTTAAATCAATTTGTTAACACCTAACAACAGTCAACTGTGTAAGACAATGGACCCCAGGAAATCAAAATAGCTCACCCTGAGAATGTTGTGCTCAGGTAAGCTATAAATCTAGATGACTAAAGGGGTGGGCTAAAAATAAGCTTTACCTTCAGGATAAGGTACTTCGACTGGTTCCAATAGGCCTTTGACATCTTCAGGTAGATCTTTGAGGCAGTCGATGCTGGAACCAGTGAAAACAACAATCACTGGCGGGTGTGCTGAAAATATAAAACACAAACATTCTAATCAATAAATACACCATAATTAATTCTTATTCTTATCTCCCTTAAGTCAAAGAAATTAGTCCTCCTGGTGAAATTTGTCAAGAACTTGTTTCCATACATAAGTACTGAAAATAGAGATTTGTTGAATGTGATTCAAACTCCAACATAAACATCTCAACTCATAGAGATTCATAAGTAAGCTTTGTAATAGAGAGATACCCTTTGGGCACTTGTAATGTAGTGAAACTGGTAAAAAAATATGAGTTGAATGCCTGTAACGTGTTTGAATGGGTAAAATTTTTATCTCCTAAAAACCTGACCCCTTTTAAGCAATATTTAATTTTAGGAAAATAATCGCCAAATGAAGTAGTTAAAAAGTGGTTTAAAATGCAATTCCTAAATATCTGTGGATACACACTGTTGTACATTTTTCCAGAGCTCAGGGACAGTAACTTCATATACAAATGTAACTGAGTGTAATGTTGTAGTTTTTACTTCAGCTAACCACAACACATTCCGTGACGTAGATAATCTTATGCTTTGAGTTATATCTAATGAAATATTGCAAAGAAGGAAGTTTTGTCGAAATCAATACCTTGATCTTTTTCATGGGGATTATTTTCAACTTGTGTGTACCATGCATGAGTACCAGTGTGTAGATAACCTGTCCCAATTCATAACCACCTTTTTATGGTCAATTTGTAACTGCTCCTGGTCAATATTTGTAACCATTTTTACTGATCAATTTCTTTTCTCTCAAACAATTTCTTTATTAATCAGGTTTTAATTACATGCATTTTAAGATAATAAATATGAATTTCAGTTAAAATTATATCAATCACGGTCAACTGATTAAATGAGTGACATTGCCGGTGTTCACCAACTGAAAGTATGTGTGAATTATATACCATCTTGTACATTTATTTTTTAAGTTCTTCTTTCAAAAGCAAAACTTGCATGTGTGTAGTGTATCATGTGCTTGTGATGAAGGGTGTATACAGTAGTGAAGCAAAACTGAAACAAGAGGGTCATGAGGGCCCTGGAATAACTCACCTGAGAACCAGGTATTAGTGGGAGGAAAAGAAACAGAAATATACCTTATAATATTATGGTAAATGGACTCTGCCCCCTGTCAGCCAAATTTTTTAGACGGATCCAAATGATTTGAACAGTCTTGATAGAGACTGACCCAAGGAACATCTACCTATCCTAGCCAGTACTTTTGGACAAGAAAATTTTTCAAATTTGTACTAAACAGATATAAGGAAAATGGGCTCTGCCCTCTGGCAGTCACAATAATTTACCGATCAAAATAATTTTTACAATCTTGTTAGAGAGTGATCTAAGGAACATCTGTGCCAAAAAAAACTTTGAAATCCAGTCAGAAATTTTGGGTTACATATAGAACATATTAAGAAAATAGGCTCCACCCTTGCGCCCATGCTTTTTGACGGATCAAAATATTTTTTACAATAGAGTGACTAATGGAAAATCTGTGCAAAAATATTTTAAAATCCAGTCAGTACGTTTAATGGACAAGAAGATTTATGAAGATTTCACATTTTTCCCCTTTTAGTTGCCATGGCAACCAAATTTTTGCATGGAATTTAAGTCCTTAAACAAATTTGGAATAGAACCACCAAAAGAACATTCCTGTAAAGATTTATGAAAAATGGCCCAGTATTTTAGGAAAAAATGTTGTTTAAGTTAAATGTTGACAACCGACGGCGGACATTCATCAGTCACAATAGCTCATCTTTGGAAAAGGTGAGGTAAAAATGTATGGTAAATTTTAACCATTGCATTATTGATGATAATTATATTACACTTTTACATTGACTTTACAAAATATATTTTTATAATTTTTTTTTTTTTCATAGCTGTCTACCCTCACTTTGACCTACTTAGGCATGATGACGTAAGACAGTGCCGATTGAGTATTTAACGATTTTCATTGATAGATATTCTTATACTGACTGAAACAATAATCAGTCACCATTGTTTGTTGAGATGACAAGTAGCAAAATCATATCCTTTATATTCATTCAATTTTAATGATGTATTCTGACTGAATTACAGTTTCTTTGATAAATATAAAGTTAGTTTATCAAAACACTTCTCTTGATGCACATTGAGACTTGTTTTGGGCAGAACATCATAAATACCTTCAGTATAAAGTACACGCTGAGAATACCAAACACTTTCCAGATTAGAACTTTTATTCAGTTTTCTCAGAGGGTCGGTTTCAGAAAAAGCCAAGCCAGAGCAGAGTGGTTCCCCCTGACAGTGAAAATTGTGCAAAGTCACTATAGAAAGATACTTTTATATTTTCTCCCGTAAAGGAGGGCTTAAGTGAATAAACAAAATTATTTTATTTAAAAAAAAGTCTGAACAAACCTGGTAGAACAACCAATTGACTTGAATTCTTCATGGTTTCCTTAGCATAGTATGTACTACATGTGTAATTTCCCTTCTTAACCTCGGTAACATTACCCAGCTCATGGGTGATATGGACCAGTTCGCTGTCTATACCATCAGGATTTTTTTCTGGTACAATGACCTTATCTTCAAATTGAATGCTGAACTTTACAACTTCAAGTTTCTCTACTTTGAAGGTACAGGTAATGCTCACATTCTGGCCTTCTTTGACGAGTTTTGGTTGGATGCTAATTCCTGAAATATAAAAAAATATTTTAAATAATGACGAAAAAGAACCATGGCAAAAATATTATCCACATCATTTAAAACCCATATCTCAATAACGAAAACTTAATTCAGTGTCACTTGTCCTTTTCCTGACAAGCCACAGGGGCTGGAAAGTTGAATGTGGGTGAATCAAACATCATATGTAATGTTATCATGAACAAGACAAGAGCACGGCTGAGGCGGGACAATATACACACAAAGGCACCTTCATAATCATGAACAAGACAAGAGCACTGCTGAGGCGGGACAATATACGTACGAAGGAACCTTCATAATTAGGAGGGTATCATTGTATGTAGTATTGTTTATAACAAGAGGAAGTGTTTTTGTTGTTGTTGCAGATGTCATGGATGATGTTTTGGAAATGCAGGAAAAAAAAAAAAAGGTTTGTTACTTATGCTATTATAAGTGATAGAAGATAAATGAAGTTTTTAAATTTAATTAACTCTATCATAATATAAACTCAAAATTCAAGTGTATTAAAAACTGTAATTTAAATTACATAAAATTTGCTTAAAAGAGAGTCAATAAATCTATAAGAAATATGTGAATTGTGACCAAAATGAAACCTCACAAACCAAATATGAATTCAATATACAACAAAATTATTGTGCAGAATCTATCACTTCACACAAATTTTCCTATAAAAGGCACAAAACTTAATAATGAATCAAAAAATGGTAACCAAAATCAAACTTGCCCTAAATTTAGATATTGTATTGTTACATATCAAATATGAACTCAATACATGGAGTCTTTCAAAAGTTATCGCGTGGAAACGATCATTTCACACAAATTTGCCTTTATAGGGTGTATATTACTCTATAACAAATCGACGGATTGTAACTAATATCGAACTTGACCTGTATTTTGATATCATATATTTGCATTCCAAATATGAATTCAATGCATGAAGTCATTACAAGTTCTTGCACTGAAACAGTTATTTTGCATAAAATTTGCCTAAAAAGGGCACATAACTCTATAACAAGTTGGTGGATTGTAACCAAAATCTAACTTGACCTGTATTTTGATATCATAATTATACAAGTACCTGCATACCAAATATGAATTCAATACATGAAATTTTTCTTATGCAGTTGCACAAAAATGGTCAATTCACATAAAATTTGTCTTTTAAGGGTGCATTACTCTATAACAAATCTGCAGATTATAACCAAACTGGAACCTGACCTGTATTTTTGTAGTGTATATTTTTCATACCAAATATGAATTCAATGCTGCTTTTGCATAAAGTCTTTCCAAGTTATTTCACTGAAAGATTTATTTCGCATAAAATTTGCCTAAAAGGGCGCAAAACTCTATAACGAATTCGTGGATTGTAACCAGATTCAAAAGTGACCTGTAATTTGATATCACATACATGTACTTGCATACCAAATATTAATTCAATACAATATTTTTTTTATCTGCAGTCACTATGCTAGATGGTAAGCTGTTCCATACCGATACAACACGATGGGGGTATGAGTGGAGTCTTGGAAGATTTCTTAGCTCTAGGCTTTTCCAGTTTATATATATTGTGACCCCTCAAATCGGTAGATGAAACTTTGAAAAACACTGTGCTATCTATATTATCTATCTGCCTGATGATGAATGTTTGTATAAGGTCAAACCTTTTTCTTCTATACCCTAGAGCTGGGAGATGAAACTCTTGAATTCTCAGTTGACAGGATAATCCCTTTAGTTCAGGCACTATTCTTGTTGCCCTTCTTTGAGACTTGACTTGGCTTGACTATTTGAGTTTACCGTCCCTTCGACAGTATTTCACTCATATAGCAACGCCCAGGTAATTACAGGTGGAGGAAGACCCCAAATGCACGGAGGCATCCAGGTAGAACCACTAACCTACCGCAAGCCAGCTGGAAGGCTTCCTCACATGAAAATCTGAATTACCCTGCCGGGTTTCTAACCCACGCGGTGAGAGGCTGAGTGAGTGCTAAAGTCAGTGACTTTACCCCCTCGGCCACAGAGGCCCCTGCCCTTTTATGAGCATTTTTAAAAATCTGCTTATTCTTCTTAGAATGAGGATAATATATGAGGTTTCCATAATCCAGATGAGATCAAATAAGTGACTTATACAGTGTTAAGAATATATTTTTATCTAAGCATTTGAACTTTCTTTAATATTAGTCCTATTTTCCTATTTACTTTATTTACAGTATTGTTAATGTGAGCATTTGTGAAAAGTGTGCCAAGGTCTTTTTCACTATTATCCTGACATAAAGCATCTGACTTGGTATAGTCCCAGTCAAGATTTTGTAACAACTTAACATTCCTTGCTATCAATAACAACCTGTCCTGACTCCATTTACATAAATTATGTACGTCACCTTGCAAGTCTTCCTGCTCAGATTTTGACTTTACATGTTTGCAATGTTTACAATCATCTGCAAACAATTTACAATTTCCTAGTATTACAGAGGGCACGTCATTAATGAAAATGATAAACAATATCGGCCCAAATATGGACCCTTGTAGAATACCAGAAAGAACATCTTGTCAGTCTGGTGCCTGATCATCATCAGTTGGTTAAACCAATTTTTAAGGTTAACTTACCTTGTTTTCCGTAAGTATGTAGTTTTTCAACGAATCAATTATGGGGAAAACTACCAAATGCTTTTATTTCTTATACATGTAGTCAAGATAAATTGTGTTTATTTGTACATCATTATCAATCTTCAAGTATTGTAAACAGCTGAAGTGTGGTGATGGGAATTGGAAATCAGGCTTTAAATAATAATACTAATATTATAAGAAAAAGAAGAAGAAAGAAGTATATATTTTTTTAATTGTTGAAATACCTCCTGTGGGCAAAATTGGGCCAGAAGAATAATTAACGGGCCAATTCAACAGAAAAGTGCTGAACACAAGTCTTATGAATTTATTTATGATAGAAATACAGTAGAACCTCGTTAAATCGAAGTCCTTGGGACCAAGCTGAAAACTTCGAAATAACGATTATTCGGATTAAAAATCCGATGGAAATTTCGGTTTGTGAGCGTGCGTGTCTGCGTTTTCATTACCGGTGCATATTGTGGAAATCGTTATGCCATGAAAACCACCTATTAGGTGTATGTATATACTGTTTGCAAGTTATGAAAAGTAATGAAAATATATCATGATCTACTTAAATGCTTCTGATGAGCATAATCATTCTACCATGTCAAACAATGATACATATTTTTACCGTCGATCTGCTGCTTCAGGTAGCGTCGCATGCCGGTGACGAACGCTATGACATGGAATGTACTAAAGATCTGACACCTGGGTTTATCTTCTGGCACATGCATATTATGCAACCTGTCAGACATCGATTAGCAATAATCAACATTTCCGGTGGGACACACGTTGCCCAACCCAATCTCGAAAAAAGGTGTGAAAAACTTCCAGCCATCCCAATTCCTCCGCAAAATAAACTGGTTACTGACCCGGATACGAATGATAATAAAACGATAATTAGTTCACGAAAATTTATAAATTTAAAAAAAGAAATCGGGACCGAAAATAAACTTCGAAATGGCGAGGAATTCGGTTTAACGATGTTCAGTTTGGCGAGGTTCTACTGTATATGTTCCAGACATATGGGAAGAAATCGGGAAGTAATAAATTAAAATGAAAAGGTTAAGGTATTCCATATAAAATCACGACAGATAATATAAAATAAACATAAAAAGTTAAAATGAAAAAATACTGTTGATTGATAAAAATTAACTCCTCTTAATTACTGAGTGTGTATCAAATTCAAATTATAGAATTCAAAAATAGTAATTCAAAATACATAATGTAGTATATTAAATTTCTATAATTTGAATTTGATACACACTCAAAGGAATTTCTAAACGTCCACCTAGACTTTTCATAATTTTATGGAATGGGGTTATGTATTTTATTCAAACTAAATTATTTATTTCAAACAATTCATTACTTATAATGTGGTACAATATTTAATGTGAACAGTCATACGCATTTGTTTGTAGAAATATTGATAGTAGACCAAGGTTGTGAAATGTACACAGTTTAGTGCATGGTATATCTGACAAACCCGACACCTCACCTCATTGACCCAATTTACCTTTGTATAAAATATTGAGAGAAGGTATGTAATGGTCTGCGCCCTGTCGCAGCTCATGCAATTTCTGTTGAGGAGGTTGATCTAGCAAAAAGACTCTTTAATTCAACATATCTCACATGTATGCTGCAAGCTAAGGCAAACTATGGCATGCAGCATGTACAAGATAATGCGCCAGGTCATGTCGTCAGAGAGACGCCATCCAGACATGGGCTTCATATGAAAGTACATAGCTTTTTAGGGTCTTTGAGGTTCAGATATCTGGCTGTCATTCAAGCAAATGTGTACAGTTAACAACCAGTGTCTGACTTTTATTTTAGGTTGATTCTTCTACAACCAATATTTCAACAATCAAATGCATATTTACACCTTAGATCTTTAAAATTATGAAAAAATCCAGGTTGACATTTAGAAATTCCTTTGAGCGTACATAAATTAAAAAAAAATCTCTTTAATAATGTTTAATTCCAACAATGCCGCGTTTTTATATCAATAGCCGCATCTTATACCATTCCCACTATATAAATATCAGTTTGACAAAACTTTTCATCTACTACATGTTATCAATTTGATGAACTGGTAGTTTGACAAAACCACCAGCCAATACGAATAATACATTCAGAGCAGATCTCAGTATGGATTACAGAATACTTCAAATTAAATAGAATACTTATACGGTCACTCATACCTAGTTTATCACTGAACTGATATATCATTAGAACAGAATAGAAACTTTATTACAACATAAACTATACAGTTTCTAGTTGTAATTAATACAAAATATATACACACAATTTTCACATGAACCATACAACGAACACGCAGCTGTAACAAACTTGACATGGCCCTGGATTGAACCTGGTCCGCCGGCGTGTAAATCCAATGCTCTAACCACTGAGCCAAAGCATCGACATTGGTGGCAGCGGTAGGATAATGTCAACTGCCAGATCGGAGTTGCCTTACCAAGTCTTGGGTCGAGACTTCTCGGAGGGGAAAGTAATGTGACGATGCGTCATCACAGGTATAAATACAATCTCTGACAACTGCGTCAGGAAGTTGAATCTTTGGCTCAGGGATTAGAGCATTTGACTTGAATGCTCTCCATACACACCAATGCTCGTGGTAGATTCCCACACCCCCATTTCTCACTTGAATAACTAAGAATAGGTCCTACAAAAGCATCAAAGAGTTGGCACATTACCTTAAGGGATATACTATACTTACTAGTTTTATATCAAAGCGCTGAGAAATGGCAGCAAGATTAAAAGGAAAAAGCTATAATTCTTAACTATTGAAACAATAGAGGCAAAAGCCACATGACGCAAAAAAAAACAAAAAAAACAACAACACACACACACACTTTCCTGCAACTATAGTCGAATAGACAATCGAATCTGCTCTCTGCTTGTTTCATAACAATCTGGAGTTATAAGGGTCATTCAAAAGTAGGTCATTCACTGCAAGGACCTGATATATGTATTCTATCTGCTGTTACTTAAGTATAGAAATTGACAAGGTAGCCGATTGTTGAAATTACATGAATGCTTGCCTATCTATTTCAAAATTAAGAAATGCTCTTGGAGAAACCTAACTTGCCATCATACAAAATTACGCATGAACTACTTTAGACTAATTACAAACATGCAAAGCGCTACTTTTTTTTCTCTTTACAGGAGTAGTACAGGAGTAGATCTTTTGGGTTGCTGTTCTGATTTATAAATATCACGGATATATTGTTCACGCTTAAGATGAATGTTTACAGAGTAAAATAATGGTAAAAGAAAACATGTTAACAAACAAGAATACATAAAGAGCAGATACAGTTATGATTAAACGTTTCTGTAGCATATTTTTACTCGTATTCGTGCAGAATCGCAATGCATAGATCTGTACTAAGCGCGGAGAGGTACAGTTAAACTTGTGTCAAATATGCAAATCAGCAAGGTCAGCGAGGCCTGTTATGCGTTTGTGGCTACTAAAAATGGCGGCAAGCTGCCATTTAATAATAACATGTTCAATGCTTATAGGCTTTTACCTGAGTGCTTGCTGATTAAGAACAAACGACCCTGTATAATTAAAAACAGTACCTATATAATTAGTTGTTTACAGTTTCTAAAATACTATCATTATATGTCCATGACTCATTTGCTTTTAGATGTCCGCTCTTTCTGAACGCCATTACTTTTGTTTTGCTAATTTCCCTTTATTACAATAATCTTACAATAAATTTAGACTATGCTGTAAATCTTCAGGACTATTACCTAATATTACCATATCATTCGCAAATAGCATTAATATAAAATATTAAAAGTTCAAGATTTAGTTCACACTCATTATTATCCTGTAAGAATAGCTCTAAATCCTCAAAAAAAAAAATGAAAACATTACCAGCAAAATTACCTCCCCTTGTTTAAAACCAACTGCACATTCAAAATAATAATAACTACATCCCCTGATACATTGCTAAACAATACTATACAGGCCTCTTATTATCCTTAATACCCACCCATCTTATACAATTTAAACCACAGATCGTTTAAATAAACACTATCAAAAGCTTTATGAAAATCAGCTCCACTTTGCTTTCCCAACTTCCACTATCTGGTTAGCAGATAGCAGTTAACTAACCAATTAATATTGACTGGCATACATGCACCATCGAAGGCAATAACTACCCTAAACAGACAAATCAACTCCTGATCAATCAACATCCATAGATGCAGTGTTGGACACCAGCTCAGAACAGATGGTCAGCTTTCCCATGAGAGGCAACAACACATTAGACCTCTTCATAACAAACTGACTATCACTAATTGAGCACTGCAAACCTCTACCAGGCATCAGTGACCATGACGCAGTCTTCATTCTAGTCCAAACCACAGCAGCAAGACTGAAGCCACCATCCTGGAAGATTTTGCTATGGAAACAGGCCAACACTGCCAACATAAGCTCAGCCATTCAAGACTTATGCAATGACTTCACTGCAAGACACACTCAAGATACGGACGTAAACATTCTATGGAAAACCTTCAGGGACTTTGTTGACTCCACCATCCAGACACATGTTCCTACAAAGATGACTTCTTCACACTTCAACCAACCATTGATATCCCGGAAAGCCAAGCACCTCTTTAGAAGAAAGAAGAGGGTTTACCACTGGGTCAGAAGCTGACAGTGCCCACTACAAACAGGCTTGTAAAGGCACGTGTTATGCGTGCAGGAGAACCTACAAAATCTACATCAACGACATGGTTACATCAGACCGTAATCTAAAAAAGCTGAACTCTCTGGTTAAGGGAAGAGATGTGACAGTAGTGGTATATCCCCCTTAAAGTCAGAGGGAATATCACACAGCAACCCAGCCATCAAAGCAGCCATACTGAATGACCATTTCTGCAGTGTCTTTACAAAAGAGGACTCATCTCATCACTAGGAACCAGCCCTTACCAGGACATACCCAGTTTTTCTATTAGAGTTGAAGGTGTGTGGAAGCTCCTAGCTGACCTTGATCCGCACAAAGTGACATCCCAACAGAGTTCCTGAAAGGAACTGAGGGACAGGCACCTGTCTTAATTATGCTCTTCTTTGCTTCTGTTGCACAGAGTAAAGCGCCATATCAGACTGGATACATGCCAACGTCAAACCCATTTTCAAAAAGGGAAAATGTTATGACCCTGCCAACTATAGGCCCATATTGCTCACCTCTGTTTGCAGCTAACTGATCGAGCACATTCTTCACAGCCAGATCATGACCCACCTTGACAAACATCAGATACTCACCAACAACAACATGGGTTTAGGAAGAGGAGGTCAACAGAGAGCCAGCTCATCTCACTCTACATGACCTAGCAAAGGGCCTTGATGAGGGAGAGCAGATTGATGCTGTCTTACTCGATTTCAGCAAGGCCTTTGACAAAGTACCTCATGGGCGGCTAGCCGTGAATCTACCACAGTGGATACGAAGCCTCTTAGCACAAAGAACCCAGCAAGTCCTGGTGGAGGGAAAGTTCTCTAACACAGCACCTGTCACATCCAGCGTGCTGCAAGGATAAGTCGTAGACCTCTTCTCTACTTGTTGCATATCAACGACCTCCCACTCCAAACCACATCACCAACTCTACTTTTTGCCGATGACATTCTCCTGTTTGGGAGGTTTTGCACTACAGAGGATGCCAGAGCCATACAGGATGACTTAGACAAGCTCCAAAATGGGCTGATGTTGTTCACCCTTCAAAGTGTGAGGTGGTCCGCATCACCAGGAGGAGAAACCCCATCAGGACAACATACCATATTCACGGCAGCGAGTTCCAAGTGGTGAAGGTGGGAAAATACCTGGGTGTCCACATAGATGAGAAGCTCCCCCTGAACACTTCATATTGCAGCAACTGCAAAGAAGGCGAACAACAGCCTAGCCTTCCTCCAAAGAAACCTGACAAGCTGCTGTCAAAACATCAGGGCCTTATCAGGCTCATCATGGAATATGCCAGCTCTGCCTGGGACCCTCACACCAAGTCAAACATAAACCAACTTGAAGCTGTTCTGAACGTCGAGCCACATATTTGATTTCGTCAAGGGAAACTACCATACCACAAGCAGTACCAGCCAGATGGTAGCTGACCTAGGATGGCAGCCCCTTGAAGTATGTCACTCCCAAGCCAAGATGGTCTTCAGGATTGACGATGGCTTTGTCGACATTCCAGCAGTGAGCTTTTTACACCCATCTGCCATCAACACTCGAGGCCATGGCACCTGTTACTTGATACTCTTCTGCCGCACAGACGCCTACCTGCACTCTTTCTTCCCCTCCGCCATCAGACCATGGAACCAGCTTCACATGCAAGTCACCACTGTGGATAGTGTCGAGGCCTTCAAGAGGGGTCTGGTTGAGCTGGGGTAACCTGAGAGATGGCTGTTTTTATCACTTTTATTCTGCACTGTACATACATGCGCGCTGTACACACAGCTTTGTACATACACCAATGTATGACAATGCCCCAAAGAGGGTACTTTACAATAAGGAAGAAGAAGAAAAATCAATAAATGCACAATAAAGCCTTCCTTTCTGTAATGTTTGTTGCTTGATGTAATTTTTGTTGCTTCATGTCTTTGTGTGAGTAATAATAAATAATAGATAGATAACTCAAATGAGGAATCCAGTGACTTGGAATCCCGTGCGCCATGTGCCATAGTCCCATTAAAATTGAAAATGTCCCATTGTTCTCATATTCCTATGCGCCATTTGTCTCTTTCACTTTGAACCACATTAAGTACAATATGCATTGAATCATAATCTTTATTGTTGTTTTTTCTTATCGAAATACATTAAGTATGAATCGCATTTTCATTTTGCTTTTTTGCTGAGTAAGCCGCATATTCTCAGATGCTTATTAAGATAAGATATCGTACAGGCAACTGAGCTGGACGCTTATTAAACCATATAGAATTACGCAGTCGGAACACTTGGTTAATATAACAAAAAAGCTTGTCCGAGATGTTACATTCAATTTTTCGTATGGTAGACGCATTGAATATCGTCTGAAAAGAACAAGAATGCCTCAAAAAAAAAAAATTGAAAGATCTGACCAACAAAAGTTAGACATCCATCTTATCGTTTTTATGCCCACAATCCAGATATTATATGAAAACTGTAAATGATAATAATGAAACAGCGTCAAGTGCTGATTTATCGCAGTCTCCCTCTCAGAAAGTTACAAACTCTGCTTCATCTCCCCCTTGGGAAGTTTCGTCCGATTCATTGACACAACCATCCCCTAACCCTCAAGATGTCTCGATACCTTCCAGTAACACCAAATATAAACCTAGAAAAATCCAGTAAAGTGGAAATAAGATTTAGGAGGTGAATTTTTAGCTTAGAACTTTTAATCAGGCCTTCTTCCAAATAAAGAGCTGGGATCTTTCTAGATCGTATTTAGCCTATGTCTTATTTTAACAGCGTTTTTATAGTTGCTTCAGGTTGTTGAAGATACTGTTCTTTATTAACAAGACTATGTGAAAAGTTCTTATTTACTTACCACAAGTATATGTGTTCTAAAACCAAATAAAACTTGATGTTAAGCAGTTTTCCTTTTTAACCCACTAAAACTTTTAACATCAATAGTTAACAAGAGGCCCATGATGGCCCTAAATCGCTCACCTGAGATAAAATGGTTGACCCAAGGAACATCTGTACCAATTTATTTTAAAATCTGGCCACTAGTTTTGAAGAAGATGATTTTTAAAGTTTTCATTTTTTTTTCTTTTTGTTGCCATGGCAACCAGAGTTCTATATGGATCAAGTTTATTTTAGCAACTTTTGTGAAGGTTGACCCAAGGATCATCCCTGCCAAGTTTAATCAAATTCTGTCCAGTGGTTTCAGAGGAAATGTTGATTAAAGTTTTCCCTATATACATATAAGGCAAATAAGCCCCGCCCCTGGCGGCCATGTTTTTTACGGATCAGAAAAATTTTAGCAACTTTGGTAGAGGTTGACCCAAGGAACATCTGTACCAATTTATTTTAAAATCTGGCCAGTAGTTTTAAAGAAGATGATTTTTAAAATTTTCATTTTTTTTCTTCATTTTGTTGCCATGGCAACCAGAGTTCTACATGGATCAAGTTTATTTTAGCAACTTTTGTGAAGGTTGACCCAAGGATCATCCCTGCTAAGTTTAATCAAATTCTGTCCAGTGGTGTCAGAGGAGATGTTGTTTAAAGGTTTCTCTATATACATATAAGGCAAATAAGCCCTGCCCCTGGCGGCCATGTTTTTTTAAGGATCGGAATAATTTTTGCAACTTTGGTAGAGGTTGACCCAAGGAACATCTGTACCAATTTATTTTAAAATCTGGCCAGTAGTTTTGAAGAAGATGATTTTTAAAGTTTTCATTTTTTTTTCTTTTTGTTGCCATGGCAACCAGAGTTCTACATGGATCAAGTTTATTTTAGCAACTTTTGTGAAGGTTGACCCAAGGATCATCCCTGCCAAGTTTAATCAAATTCTGTCCAGTGGTTTCAGAGGAGATTTTGTTTAAAGGTTTCTCTATATACATATAAGGCAAATAAGCCCCGCCCCTGGCGGCCATGTTTTTTTACAGATCGGAATAATTTTTGCAACTTTGGTAGAGGTTGACCCAAGGAACATCTGTACCAATTTATTTTAAAATCTGGCCAGTAGTTTTGAAGAAGATGATTTTTAAAGTTTTCATATTTTTTTTCTTTTTGTTGCCATGGCAACCAGAGTTCTACATGGATCAAGTTTATTTTAGCAACTTTTGTGAAGGTTGACCCAAGGATCATCCCTGCCAAGTTTAATCAAATTCTGTCCAGTGGTTTCAGAGGAGATGTTGTTTAAAGAAAATTGTTGACGACGCACGACGGACGACGCACGACGCACGACGACGGACGACGGACGCAGGGCGATCCTAATAGCTCACTTGAGCACAAAGTGCTCAGGTGAGCTAAAAATGTCCCATTAGATTTGAAAATGTCCCATTGATTTTAGCAAATGATGGGCCATAGTCCCATTGAAAAAAATTCTTTCCAAGTCACTGGGAATCACAAACAAAAGTGTGCTGTTCTACTATTTAATTAAGACTGACGGTATAGATGATGTTTGCATCAATATAGTTTGGAGCATGCACATATATATATATACATGTACTAAACTGGTATCTGAGATAAAATGTTATTGTTTTAAAGCTACTTTTTCTTAAGTAGTAGTTTTATACATATACTTACAGAAATGTTACAGTAATATCACATCGATCTGAAAAAAAATCCTGTGTGTATATATGTACATGTATGTATATTTAATTACATATATGTGTGTGAACGCCTATATCAGGATAAGGGGTTAAAGGCCTGATATGTTGTAACTAAATAATGTAATTAGATTATAAGGATCCACCTCAACGAGTCTGTCTGTCTCTCTCTATTTTTTTTTCTTTTTTCTATGATTATATTTTCCACTATGTATTTTCATGACCATTTATATGCCATTGTTTACAATTGTATGTAGGGGAAGGACCGATTCTAAGTTGTAAGAACTTGTGGCCCAACCCCATTTCATATATATATGAAATAAAATATTATTAAACTAACTACTAAACTGGAATCAGTCTGTTTCAGATAAATATTTTATTACTTAAAACAGTCTGGATAGCAGCATTTAAAACAAAAATTGCACAGAGCAACAGATAAGGAATGTAAGACTTAAGCGTACCACTGCACTAGCGTACCAGGACGAAGCGTACCACTTTATAGGACGAAGCGTACCATCTATATTTTATTACTTATTTTAACACAAAGATGTAACATAGTCGTATGATAAACTAGCTGAGTTTTAATATGCACAAAAAGTTATGAGGAGAGAATAAAAATAATTTATAAAAAAATCTCGACACATTGATATAACAATAATGTGAAAAATAGTATGATCAACAATTGCAGCAAAAATATGTTGGCGGATGAAATATTTTGAAAAACTCTATTTGGAAAAAAATTAAATAAAGTTTAAAGTGACAATAATTTTTTTAATTGTTAAATATGTCTATTCAGTAAAATACGTATTATATTACGGCTTGAGGGATAATTGATTCATATGCCAAATAAAATACAAATATATTCAATTAAATACAGGGGCCTCCGTGGCTGAGAGGATAAAGTCGCTGACTTTAACACTCACTAAGCCCCTCACAACGTGGGTTCAAATCCCGGCAGGGTCATTTGGATTTTCATGTGAGGAAGCCTTCCAGCTGGCTTGCGGTAGGTCGATGGTTCTACCCGGATGCCTCCGTGCATTCGGGGTCTTCCTCCACCTGTAATTAGCTGGACGTCGCTATATGACTGAAATACTGTCGAAGCGACGGTAAACTCAAATAATCAAGTCAATCAATCATTAATTAAATACATGGTGTACCATATCACTCAAACAGGTACAGATTGTATATAAATCGTATTCAGCAGTCCTTTCAGTACATTCGTTTCAAACTCTTGCAAATGGAACATCCTTGCATCCACTGTGGTATCAACATCAATGGACGAAGTCATGCAATCCAGTGCAACAAATGCAAATGTTGGCAGCATCGGAAATGTAATACTGGTATGTACATTTTTTTCTATAGCAAGATAGCTAATTTAATTTCTATTACCAAAAATTACATTTATTTTAAAATAATTTTGTAAAAAATTGAGATATATAATATATATTACATCTTGAATATATTTTTTATTATTACCTATATCAGTTTATTTGTGCGAAATAAAAAATGTAAATGCAAACTATGTATTTTAATACAAGAATGTTATTGTTACATGTTTAATTGTAATAAAGAATAGAATAAACAAACCAATTTGTGTTTTCAGTCATCCCAATACTTATTCATTAACACCCCGTTAACACCTCATTAACACTCTATTAGCGAGTGCACCACCCCAATATCAACACTGAAATATATAGGTGGTACGCTTCGTCCGAAATGGTACGTTCAGGCACTGGTATGCTTGTGCAATGGTACGCTTCGTCCCGCTACCACAGATAAGCTACGTATTTGCAAAAATACCCAATTAAAATTTGAAAAAAAACCTGAAATAAAGATAAATGCGTATCAATACCCAACAAAATATTCTGATACCCAATGGCATTTAAATAGACCACATACCGACTGAGTTTCTACTTTTAATATCAACTGTTCGTATCGATCAACAACAGGTGCGAATAAGGTATAGTGCCCATTCCTGCAAAAACACTTCTTAGTTCTTACTCTGACAATCACTGAATCAGTAACCAGCACTCTAACGCTAGTGCATAGCAATTAAGTGTTTACAAGTTGTTTATAAATGTCACAATGTCAACACTGTGAGGAAAAAGAAAGTTGCCTCGAAAAAAAAGAAAACAAAAAGGTCTTGATGTAAAAACAGAAACAAAATCATGAAATTCCTTTGTCTACAATTAAATACCTGAGCTGTGTTATGATGAGGGGGGTGACATTTGTGTGAGTATTCTTAATGAAGTGTATTAACTGTTAATTATTACATTGGTGACGGGTTTCCAAACTGCTGTTTAGAGAGTAAGTATGTGTTCTCCTCAAGCAAGTTTCAAGTATTCATATCAGAGATGTTCAATTAACATGGAATCCAGAAAACTTATGTGTTTTCAGCTTAATGGAAAGTAGTGATTTTTTTTTTTTTATGGAAATACCCAATTCAGTTCTTCATCTGTGAATAAGAAATATTTTAATACCCAATACATTTTATTTTAGATTGATGGTAAAAATTAAGGATATTATCCAATTGAAACAAAATCCTTATCTGTTGCCCCATGAAGCTACGTTAAAGGTATGCTGAATTCACACCTCTGGTTGCTCTGATAATCTCTACTGAGGTGCAGCGGAGGCCAATACGAAAAAAATAACCGGCGCGGATCTCAGTGGAGATTAGTTTCTCCGATTGCATCTTCTGTAGATCAACCCTTACGAAAACTGCATCACTTACAATATTGTTTCCATCGGCCCATTTATTTAACCTTTTTTTTAATACTGTTGTATATAACTTAGAAAAACAACTAACTAATGTGATATTTTCAACTACTTTATCTACATCAGTTATTACCCAATCTAAACAACCAAACCATCTGTTGAATGAAATGAGGCATGATTTTAAGCTTATTTCCAAAGGGGTCTATATCGTAGCAAATGAACCGGAAATAACACATACCTGGCTGTGAGTGTGTTGCCTTTATAAGAATAAAAAGGGTAAAAAAGAAACAAATCAAACTTGAAGACATTTTCCGAGTCGGTTTCAGGTCTATATACTATTTATAGATTGGGATTCCCAATTTCGTAGTCTGGTTCCCGGCGTACTATTCTACGTAATAGTAACATACAATCTCCACGCAGTTATCTCCCCTTCATTCTTCGGCATAGATCTCTGCCACCACGAGTGTCATTGACTGACTGATAACGTTGTTTAATTAGGGTCCATCTGCCTGTTCGGCTTTGTGGGCGGACCCCGGAGTGTGACCCCTCACCCCTATAAAATACAATTTTG
>CM037785.1:20886923-20936923 GCA_021229015.1 Solen grandis | reverse complement strand
ATTTTTAGCAACTTTGGTAGAGGTTAACCCAAGGAACATCTGTACCAATTTATTTTAAAATCTGGCCAGTAGTTTTGAAGAAGATGATTTTTAAAGTTTTTATTTTTTTTATTTTTTTGTTGCCATGGCAACCAGAGTTCTACATGTATCAAGTTTATTTTAGCAACTTTTGTGAAGGTTGACCCAAGGATCATCCCTGCCAAGTTTAATCAAATTCTGTCCAGTGGTTTCAGAGGAGATGTTGTTTAAAGTTTTCCCTATATACATATAAGGCAAATAAGCCCCGCCCCTGGCGGCCATGTTTTTTTACAGATCGGAATTTTTTTTAGCAACTTTGGTAGAGGTTGACCCAAGGAACATCTGTACCAATTTATTTTAAAATCTGGCCAGTAGTTTTGAAGAAGATGATTTTTAAAGTTTTCATTTTCTTTTCTTTTTGTTGCCATGGCAACCAGAGTTCTACATGGATCAAGTTTATTTTAGCAACTTTTGTGAAGGTTGACCCAAGGATCATCCCTGCCAAGTTTAATCAAATTCTGTCCAGTGGTTTCAGAGGAGATGTTGTTTAAAGTTTTCCCTATATACATATAAGGCAAATAAGCCCCGCCCCTGGCGGCCATGTTTTTTTACAGATCGGAAAATTTTTAGCAACTTTGGTAGAGGTTGACCCAAGGAACATCTGTACCAATTTATTTTAAAATCTGGCCAGTAGTTTTAAGAAGATGATTTTTAAAGTTTTATTGTTCTACATGTATCAAGTTTATTTTAGCAACTTTTGTGAAGGTTGACCCAAGGATCATCCCTGCCAAGTTTAATCAAATTCTGTCCAGTGGTTTCTGAGGAGATATTGTTTAAAGTTTTCCCTATATACATATAAGGCAAATAAGCCCCGCCCCTGGCGGCCATGTTTTTTTACAGATCGGAAAATTTTTAGCAACTTTGGTAGAGGTTGACCCAAGGAACATCTGTACCAATTTATTTTAAAATCTGGCCAGTAGTTTTGAAGAAGATGATTTTTAAAGTTTTCATTTTTTTTATTTTTTTGTTGCCATGGCAACCAGAGTTCTACATGTATCAAGTTTATTTTAGCAACTTTTGTGAAGATTGACCCAAGGATCATCCCTGCCAAGTTTAATCAAATTCTGTCCAGTGGTTTCAGAGGAGATGTTGTTTAAAGTTTTCCCTATATACATATAAGGCAAATAAGCCCCGCCCCTGGTGGCCATGTTTTTTTACGGATCGGAATAATTTTAGCAACTTTGGTAGAGGTTGACCCAAGGAACATCTGTACCAATTTATTTTGAAATCTGGCCAGTAGTTTTGAAGGAGATGATTTTTAAAGTTTTCAAATTATTTTTCTTTTTGTAACCATGGCAACCAGAGTTCTTCATGGATCAACTTTATTTTAGCAACTTTTGTAGAGCCTCCCCCAAGGAACATTCCTGCCAAGTTTCATTAAATTCTGTCCAGCAGTTTCAGAGGAGATGTCATTTAAAGAAAATTGTTGACGACGGATGACCGACGCCGCACGACGGACGACGCACGACGACGGACGAAGGGCGATCACAAAAGCTCACCTTGAGCACTTTGTGCTCAGTTGAGCTAAAAAGGGGAGCAACTAAAAATATATTGAAGTTAAGAGTTATGGCTCTTGTAATCTGGACGTTCTTTCATATGTTCTGTCTGTATATGAAGTTACATGCCAGTGGGTGCAAATATCAATCCATCCAAGACAGAGTTAGTATCCAAAAACCAAATAATACCCCCATTTTATGACCTTTGATAGTTTACTGTGACCTTGACTTTAGAGTTACAACCTGGATCTTTCGCATGACACTCTCTCTTCTTAAGGAGATCACTGATACAAGTTATATAAATAACCATCCATCCAGGACAGAGTTAATGTCCGGAAACTGAAAAATACCCCATCTTATTACCTTAGATTTGCAACTGTGACCTTGACCTTTGAGTAACAAACCTGGATCTTTTGTGCAACACTCCGTCTTCTTAAGGAGATCATTGATACCAAGTTATATAAATAACCATCCATCCAGGACAGAGTAAATGTCCCGAAACTAAAAATATCCCATTTTATGACGTTTGATCTTTAATTGTGACCTTGACCTTGAGTTATAAACCTGGATCTTTTGCATGACACTCTTCTTGAGGAGATCATTGATGCCAAATTATATCAAAATGCATGCATGCAAGATAAAGTTAGTGTCCGGAAATGAATATGATCAGAAGGACTGACACACACACACACACACATTAAAGGATGGTCCGATTTTATTATGCATAAAAAAATATTGGGAGATAATTAAGAAATTCTTTTCCTTGTCAACATCTATGTATAATTTACATTCAAATGAATACCTGATTTTTTAAGTTATCACTAAGGTTAAATTTGTCAGCAGACAGCAAAATGGAAACACATAAACAATACCCCCCCACCCCCTCTCCGCTATCATAAATTAAATATTTATTAAGATATCACATTCTTTTAATTTGTTAAAACCATATATATACCATATAGGTGATTATATACATGTTTAAAGAAAAATGGTAATGAAAAGATCATCTGTATAACATTCTGTTATGGTGACTGGTTTCAAAAGAGAAATAAAACTTTGACATTATCTTTATAGATTATAAAAGGAAATTTTACCCATTCTTGGGGTCTCATTTATCAGCAGACAAGGTGTATTGTTATACTATTATAGAGTGTCACATGGTATCATGTGAAACTGAAATCTTCCCATTATATCAAATAAAAGACGTTCAAGGCAATGATTACTTTCACTTCACGAAACACTTAATTGCCCTGATAGTGATTTCCCTGGTGTATCTCAGGCGCTAACACTTCAAAACTGGTAAACTTGTAAGGAGAAAGAATCTCAATAGCTTTACAGAGACATAACAAGATAATCATATACCTTTGGTCAGGAATCTGTGATATAACTTTCAAAAAAGGAAAATTCATTTATTTAAGAAGTCAGAACTTCACAAAAGTCTACAACATCATAGAGAAATTTAAAAGAGCCAAAGGAATTGTGAGTCAATACTTGGGTGTGGAAATTAAATTTGTGGACTGTCCCATCTTATCCATCAGAAACTACAACAGATCAAAGGGCCATCAATTGAAAGCAGAAATATTTTAACTGGACGATTTTCAAGCCACTAAGTAAATAGAAAAACTAAATAGTGAAATTCTTATGCTGAACAATTCTATCGACAAAAATACATTAAAAGCAAATATTTCTTTTGGAACAGAAAATTACTACAGCTCTGCAGAGCAGTGCCAATGGGCTTAAAGCATCACATGAAACTGGAGATGTCAGCCAAAAATTACTTACAGCATTGTTTTCCAAAAAACAGTTGTGTGCAGAGAGGCACAGTTGATTGATGACCATGATTTAAAGGACTTCACTATGGACATGTTGTCTACAGGACACCACATTAAATCCCTGAGGACATGTGAAAACTGTGACATTACTGGGAAAAGCATGTCCCCTAAAGATGAAGACCTATCTACAGAAGTAGCTGTGGCTCTAAATATCCCAACAAACACAGCAGTGCTTCAGAAAGTATCTCAAGTGTGTCTAAAAATGGACAGTAAGTCAGCTCAAGTGCTTACACCAGACAGGAGAAACGCATCTGAACTGCAATTTTGGAATGGAGAACTGGGCCTTGTGAATTATCATATTCATGAAGTGTCCACTGAAAAGTGTTTAGCCAGTGTGAGAAGGTATGAGATAGTGGGATTGTTAAATCCAAAAGTTGGCCACCTGATTCAGGTAAAAGAAACTGTGATGGAATTTGATTGTTCCTCTTGAGAATATAATTGAACAGGTTCTTTTTCCTTCAGGAAATAACAGCACCTTATTATGGCAAGGTTACCAAACTTCCATGGACATTGTGGATAAATGTACAAAATATACCTCTCCATCAGCTGGCAAATCTGTATATAATCACATGTCAGAAAAAACATTTTCACACAGAATATTTTTAGAACAGGCTTATCAGACTCTTATATTTATACAAAATATGAATTCATTTACATAAAATATATGCATTGTTATATCCTCAACAAGAACAATAAAATCAACAACAACAAAAAAAAATCATGCAAATTACTTTAATCATTCTGATTTAAAATGATCATCATTATAATGATTATTGATGATATATTCTAATTGTATATTTGAATTGATTATAGACAATATGGTCATGATGATAATGATGTTATTTGTTGTGATGATGATATTTGTTATGATGATGAGAGTATATGACTCTGCATGTACCAACGGGAGTTCGGCGTCAGAGAAGATGGTAATATAAGAGACTGGAGGTTGAAAGAAGAAAAGCTGCAAAATTTCTCCTCTAAGATGCTGAAGAAACTGAGGACTATCCAGTCCCTGTATGACGACGTAGAAACAAGACTGAAGGAATGGATCCTGGAACTCTGCTCTAATGGCTATATCATCATCCGAGCAACGATCCGTCTCTGTGCCCTGCAGATTGCCAAAGAACTTGGGCAGACTGATTTCAAGGCGTCCAATGGCTGGTGCTCCCGTTTCATGAACCAGCATGACCTGTGTCTCAGACAACGGACCAATATCGCACAGAAGTTGCCAGCTGACGTGGATGCGAAAGTTGTAAACTTTCACAAGTTCATGCTGGACTTGAGAAAGTGCCAGGTGTTGAGTTGGTGCATAGGAACATGACAGCCTATGTTTTCACATGCCGGAATCGATGTGACCTTAAGAAGCAGTGAAAAAACAATGAAAGCAGCATCACCGTACTCGTGTACAAGGAAAAAACTAAAGCCCACCGTAGTATTCAAGAGGAAGACCATGCCTAAGGAGAAGCTACCAAAGGACATAGCGGTGTTTGTGCAGGGAAGGGCTGGGTCGACAAGAAGGTTCTGATTGAGTGGCTAAACCAGGTGTGGTTTAAGTGACCAGGTGCGCTGCTGGATAAGAAGTCACTTATGGTTTGGACATGTTCCACGCATATCTACTGGATGGCGTCTAACAGGAGATGAGATGCAGAAGGACCTATCAAGCTGTGATCCTCAGGAGATGTACATCAGTACTACAGCCACTGGATGTGTCCCTGAATAAGCCTTTCAAGGTCAACATGAAGGCCAAATGGAATGACTGGATGGTGAGCGGCAATAAGCAACTGACGAAGGGGGGAAATTAGAAAAGACCGAACATAGCAACAGTGTGTCAGTGGGAAGTCTGCGAGAGTGTGCATGTTTGGCCAAAATAATGTTTTGTATTCTATGTTATGATAAATGGCATTACTGAAGTGTATAAATGTTTTCTTTTCTCTTCTTCTAAGTCATTTCTTCAGTCTTTTTTTTGTCTTTTTTTAAATCCTATTGCATTTGTTCAGTTTATTTCTCTTGTTTATTGTTGTATTTTATATTCATTTTCAAGAATGTAATTGGCATGCATTTTGTATATCCAGACATTCACGATTAAAGAATCATTACTCACTTGTTAAAAATTATATGTCTTTTGTGTAAGTTTGCTTACTTGCAGATGCACATTTCCGATCACAAAATGTATAAGGATTACTCAGCAACATGATTGTACAATCAAGTTAACCTGTTTGATGTATACTTGCATCCCAATATGAATTAATACATGAAGTTTCCAAAGTTTTTGCATGGAAACACAATGTCATGATGACATAAGGACAGATGACTAGGACACAGACAGACGTGACTCCTATATAGCTTCCATATACTTCATATCTGTGATTATTATCACTTAGATAGAGGACACAGTTGGCATAATGACAGGATGGGGCAGACTTTTTTTGAATATGGGAATGTATTTCATTTCCTTGGGGAGACTGTAAGCTAAGTGGCTTAATGTAGACAAATTAGTTGTGAGTTGTGTAAGATAGCTACGTAGCTTTACGAGAGGTAGCTGCCTCATCTTCTGTAAGTTCAACAGGATGAGCTGGGTCCAGGTTCATTGCTCTGGTCTCCATGGTTACTGCATTGGACTGCTTCAGTCTGTGTAACAGAAAATGACTCTTTTAAGATAAAGATAGACCTAAAATATAATAAGAACTTGTGCTACAAGCCTAAATTACAAAAATAATTATGGAGAGCTAGAAAAAGGACCTAATATTGCGGTTTGCTCCCTAAAATTGTAGGAAAACAGACACCCTCATTGAATATTGGAGCTTAGTGACTGGCTGTTTATCAATACATGTATTTTTTTTTTTCCCTACTAGCACATAGTGATAAATGTGTTCACAGGACACAGATGTCCCCACCTTTCACTTTCTTAGTTACAAAGGTAAAAAATTGGCAAATACTTACCACTGGCCACTAACAAATTTATGTACAGAATAATGTTACAATTATATAAAAGATAGATTATTCTGATAATTTATTTTATTACCTTTTTTTTGGCAGGTGCATTTTTTCAGTTTTGCAAAATAAATGTGTGTGCATTCTTGATATGAAGTGAATTTTATAAACACTTAATTGCAGAATCTCTTAACTTTTAATATAAATCCAACGGTAATGGTGTTTAGATAAAAATTCTCAGGTGCACAGGTTCATATCCTGAATAATATATCCATGAAGTTTCAAATCTGTAGTACAATTACAATAAGAGTTGCATCTCACAAACTTAAATTTCCATATTTTCACAAATTCAAGGCTTGTATATGCAAAAAAGGTCTGCCCCATCCTCTCCTTATGAAAAATAACAAGGGAGACCAGTAGAGATATCTGGTGACAAGAAATCTCAAACAAGCTCGAAGACAAACTCTTCCAAATAATCTAAAAGCTCAAATTATAAGACGGTACAAACTTTAAAAGAACTTGAAATATGTCCAGAGGACACAGATGCCCCCACCAGTCACATTTTCCAAAACAGAGGCCGACACCCGGGTGCACATGTCATGTCCTGAATAATATATTTGTGAAGTTTCAAGTCTGTAGTACAAATACTTTCAGAGTTATGTGTGTCGCTAGCATAAAATTCCATATTTTTCAAAAACAAAGGCCTATAACTCTTGTCAACTACTTCAATGAAGGTTCAATAAAAATACCCAGGTGCATAAGTTCATGTCCTGAATAATATATCCATGAAGAATCAAGTCTGTAGTACAAATTCTTTCAGAGTTACAATCAGAACAAGCATAAAATTTCATAATTTTCAAAAACAAACAGGCCAATAATTCTGTTTTCACCCAGGTGCAAAAGTTCATGTCCTGAATAATATATCCATGAAGTTCAAGTCTGTAGTACAAAAACTTTGGGAGTTATGCATGTCACAAAGTTTTGGGTTGGACAGACCGAGGTATGGACGGACAAAGGCAAATCTATATGCCCCACCATTTTTGGTGGGGGCATAAAAAGGGACATTCTAAATGCCCAAAAGGCAAGGTCAAAAAGTGTAACGACAGAGCGACCCAAACAAAAATTAGAGATGCTTTTGAAACTGTTCGAAGTAAAGAATAGGAAAATGCCCCTGCCACCAGCGCAAACATCCTGGTGTTGAACAGGTAAGATAACATGCAGAAAGATGATTTATCCAATGCTGATGCCAACACGGTCACATAGGTGATTGCATGTTGACTGCATGCTAAGTGAACTCTTACAATATTCTACTGGTAATTTTAAACATTGCTACATTTTAATCTTTTTGTCCATTAATTAATACAAAAAGAAATATCTTTACGGATTTTAGCCGTTGATTTGGATTACATAAATTGAGACGTATAATTTAAAGCGTCCCCTCCACCCCAATCACCGGAGAAAACATTATTGTTATGAAGCTCTGTCATACGAAAATGGTAAAACAAACCATAATACAGTTATATAGTTCAGCCCAAAACAGGTCTCAGTATGCATCTATGAGTAGCTTTTTTTTGTATTAAAACAACTATATATTTATCAAAGAAACTGATTTTGTCAAAATACTTTATTAATATTTCTAGAATATGTAGCATATATTTCAGTTAATTGTCATCTTAAACAATTGTGCGTGAAAAAGCGATTTATTCTGGGCCAGCATGAGCCGGCACAGTTCCTGATACAGCTTTTAATAGCTGGACAGTGTTGTGCGTTTCTCCGTGCCTGTCTTTACATGTCATTTTTCTAAAGGAGAAAAACAAATATTTATGTATAGATGTATTTCTCCTCTTTTCTTGGTACTGTGTTTGACAATGATTATAATAGATGTCATAATGTTTTCTGATATTTAAAATTTAGTTTAATATTTTAGGTTTTATCTGCAGAGTGTTTTACACAAAATCAAGTATACACATACTTGCTGTTTTCATATTTAAACTTTTCTAACTAACAATAAGAACATTTGAATATGGGAACACAAGGTGTATTAAACTGATCACACCACATCATTACTTTTCGTATTACCAGTTATCTACTAGAAACATAGATCTTTAATTTAGACATATTGTATTAATTATGCTGAAATCACCTTCACCAGCCAGTACGAAAACCATGAGGTGCAAACGTCAGTTGTAGGGACCATCTCAAAATGCAGTCTTTTTACATTCTGGTTCCTAATGCCTTACTGAGGAAGCAAGTTCCTGTAGAGCAGCAAAACGGATATTATATAATATTCCTAATGAAGCCCACAGGTGCCTGATGGGTGCCTCCATGTACAGATAGTAAATATCAAAGAGCATTTTTATGTATACTATACATACATGGGGACTCTCATCAGGAACCTGTGATCACGCTAACAACAATAGTCCTTCAGCCTGATTCTTTGACGCTTGCGTCAAAAGTTTTCTTGTTTATTCCTGTATCTCATATTTTGATAACAGTCAATACCCTAGTCAGATTTCTGTATCTGTATGATCACATTGTATTATCTCAAGATTGGTCTTTTACACAGCAGTATAAGGAGAGTGCTTGTTCGAGCAGTCTCCAATGGCTAATTTGAAAGCTTATATGATTTTGTGTCTACAAAGCTGTTGTCTGGGTTATTCGAATCAATTGCATAGGTAGATTCTATTTCCTGTTTTATACCTCGATTCACCGCAGGTCGTAAAAACTCAAATTTCTTCGTCATAAACATCATTATTTCTGCTAATTATGTTTCACACATTTCACACTTTCATTATTCACCATACAAAAGCACCCTGCTACAATTTATGTTTCCCTATTTTATACCACCCATCAGGACCTTTATGTTATTATTTATAGAATTTCTCCTGCATCCACTCACAAGAAATTCAGCCATTGGCATTCATTTGCCTTTACTATCGAGAGATAAATAACGTAAACAATGCGGAATTGGTATTTACTGACTGAACTTTATCTTACCACAATGTGACAAACGGTCATTTTTCCCTTCAGTTTTGCCGTCCATTCTGACACAACCGCACACTGTGAGTTGGTAACGCTAGCTCGGAAACTGTGAAATATCCGTGCTGCACGTGCTGCTTTCAGTGTTGGATAAAAATCAAAGCGCTGCGCTGCAAGCACAATGGTTTTATGTGTATGCGTGTGTGAGTGTAACATGGAAGTTAATATGACTGAAACACTGTCGAAGCGACGGTAAACTCAAAAAGTCAAGTCGAGTCAAACTTTATTGAATAAATATGTTTGAACCAACATGGGAGTAATAGAAAACACTGTTATAGTAATTACTGAAGATGCTAAACACTTTGGTTGATGTATTTTTTTAAAAATATTTTATGTTCATTTGCATTAAAACCACAAGAACCGGAAGTCAGACGAGACCAATTATACTCTAGAGAAGTAGACAAAGAAAAGGTGGATAAAGTGGCAGAACTGTCAGCGTCCACAGAAGATCCTAAGGTTAAAAAATGCCAGGCTTTGGAGTCTCATGAAGCTAAACTAAACAATTATTATTTGAAATCATCAGCTTTGGAACTATTCTTCAAAAGCTGTGCAAAGTATTACATTGACTGCAACTCAAGTCAGTTATCAGATTACGTTTCTTAGTATTCGGCCACTTTTTCATCTACTATGTGTAGGTCAAGCAAAATGACAACGAAAATAACACAAATACTAAAAAAAGTGGACCAGTAAAAATCTTAACAAACAGGAATCAAACCTGTAAACCGGCAACCGTTCTATGTGTAGATAAATGAACATATGATATTCCTTAAAATATTTGAAAATAATTTTTGTTAATAGTCTTTAGGCACTTATTTTATGAATTTATTATAAATCTCAACAATTGAAAAAAATAACATCTCGGGTATTAACCGGAACTTTTATATTTCATTTATATCTATGCATGTAAATACTCCATATTGTACAATAATCTTGTACTGGGAAGAAATAAAGTTCTGTTCTGTTCTCACTCAGCCCCTCACCGCGTGGGTTCGAATCCTGGCAGGGTCATTCGGATTTTCATGTGAGGAAGCCTTCCAGCTGGCTTGTGGTAGGTCGGTGGTTCTACCTAGATGCCTCCGTGCATTTGGGGTCTTCCTCCACCTGTAATTAGCTGGACGTCGCTATATGACTGATATACTGTCGAAGCGACGGTAAACCCAAATAGTCAAGTCTGTTCTGTTCAGTGGTTGTATGTGCCGGACTGCCAAGTTTGCGCAAACTGATCAAAACCAGAGACCGATGTGCTATGTATATTTGTGTATTTTGTCTAATTTCTGTGAGCTAAGTTAGAAGTAACTTTTGTTATCCATACTGTTGTGTTTGTACGTATTTTAGAGTAATAATGTTTTATTCTTAAATTGTGTGCTATGTATGTTTGTGTATTTTGTCTATATTCTGTGTGCTATGTTTATAAATAAAATAGTTATTAATTACTTTTGTTATTTTTATTATTATGACTGGGGAATAAGTCATTGCCGCTTTTACAAATATATAACAGGGTGATTAAATAGACAATCAGGACTCAGGGCAAAGTCAGAAAAAGAGAATCTTAATTAGCGACAATATCACGGTTGTTAACTCTCAATTATTTCATCGGTGCTAATAATCAATAATGTGATATGTAATTGATATGACACTGAAAAGTGGTCATCCTTTTATTCGATGTTTAGCAATTAAGGGGCAAAACCAGTAGGGGGGGGGGGGGGGGCGCAAATGTCAAACCCATCAAAGATAGTGGGGGTAGCAAATGCCCCCCCCCCCCTTCTAAAAACATTGAGGGGACAAATGTTCGCCTAAGTTATTTAGTAGGAGGGGGAAAATATCTTAGAATCGATCTATGCACATAGAATTTCCTCCTGTATTTCATTCTGTTTAATCCCTATTTTTCATTGCATTATGCAGATATTTAATGACTGTATTTTTGTATTTGTGGCTGCATAATTAGCTGTATTTGTAGGTCATTAGTGACAGGGTTCACGGAATCTAGTAACTGAACATGTAGCTGAATTAGTAGCTGAAAAAGAATCAGAGTTTCAGTAAATGAAAATGGCTGCATTAGTAACTAAATTAGTAACCACCATATGGCAGCGACACCATCTATAGCCACTCGACCAAAGGGTAAGTTTTATAGAAAACAATAATTTTCTAAGAATTTGACATGCACTATCATACATGTATTCGTCCATAACAAGCCCCGCCGTCAACAAAACCAAAACAAATCTCTAAAAATTATCTAAATTGTATCCGTCAACTTCATTCCTTTTGAAATAGTTTATTTCAGCTCAGTTGCTTGTCTGGTCAGTTTTTATCCATCACTAATTATGTATTTGTAACTTCTTAGTTTTGATTCCAATCAACGACATTTGTTTATATGCACGGTGACATTGTTGTGTAAACAATGTTTAATCCGCCTTACATTAAAAATCAAATAAATATCGGTAATAGATGTAACGTTAAATACGAGACTTTGTAAGTTACAGAATTATTTTTGTTTTACAAAAACGTATACTGTATATATATTGTGCTGCACTAGTTTAATAACCAAAGCGTCTAAGGCACTGATTGATTGTGCCAGTTTTACCTTATTCTATCTAAGGTTTTCAACTCTAACTCAACTGCCTAACTACAAAGGGCCTCTATCACCACCTGGGATCAAGGATCTTTCATGACCTTCCCAGGCGCAAAGTACTGATCCAACCCACGAACCGACGAGAGGGATTAGTACAAGTTGCAAGAACCTGTTTCCCTATCGACGTAAAATAAATAAGTTCAGACAAAAAATACATTCCATTGTTACACAATAAAATGGAAGAAAAAGAAAAGAGTATACTTTTAATATTTCAATACATAAAAACTATAATGTCATATAACATCACACATAGCCACTATTTTTACAAATTTATCAGGAAAAAATTTTTTACATAATGTTTTTAAAATAATTACATACAAAAAAACAACACATAACATAATTATGCTATTTCAATCATATAATATCTGATTAAAAAAAAAAGAGTTCATTACATTAAACATTTGATATCTTGTATATAACGGTACAAATATAATATCGGAATTTCTACAAAATAAACAGAAAAAAGTTAAAAATATAAGAAATCCAACATGTCATTTTTTATGTCACACATATCTTTCATTGTTACGAAATAAATATAAAGATGAAAACAAACATATGTTTTTTTTTTTTTTTTTTTTTTTTTTTTTTTTTTTTTTTCCTTGCAATAGATGAAAATAACTGATATGACATATATAATGTTATAAAAATAATTAAAAAATTAATAAATGCACATATTTTTCATTTTAACAAAATAAACAGAAAGAAAAAATCTTTGATATTTCACAAAATAAACAGAAAAAAAATACAACACGTTACAACGCATACCTTCCAGTAATACTGAAAAACAAAGAAAAGGTAAATATAGAAAAAGAAAGCTTATAACCTGATAAAATTTCAGTACATCGAATACCAATATATCAATACATCGAATATCTATATTACACAATACATCGAATACCAATATATCAATACATCGAATATCTATATTACACAATACATCGAATACCAATATATCAATACATCGAATACCTATATTACACAATACATCGAATACCAATATATCAATACATCGAATACCTATATATCAATACATCGAATATCTATATTACACAATACATCGAATACCAATATATCAATACATCGAATATCTATATTACACAATACATCGAATACCAATATATCAATACATCGAATACCTATATTACACAATACATCGAATACCAATATATCAATACATCGAATATCTATATTACACAATACATCGAATACCAATATATCAATACATCGAATACCTATATTACACAATACATCGAATACCAATATATCAATACATCGAATACCTATATTACACAATACATCGAATACCAATATATCAATACATCGAATACCTATATTACACAATACATCGAATACCTATATATCAATACATCGAATATCTATATTACAATAAATCGAATACCTATATATCAATACATCGAATATCTATATTACACAATACATCGAATACTATATTACAATACATGTCACACAATTGAAGGAGGGAGAGAAGTTATGAAGAAAAAAACCAAAACATTAGATATCTATGGTATCATTTATGTGTACAATAGCTCATACATGTATACTTTCCATTGTTACAAAAAAAAAAAAAAAAAAAATCATAGCAGATGCTATTTCGTTTTTTTTAAATATATGTCAATATATTTTAAGTTTTTAAGTCTCTGATTCTTTGTTAGCACGTTTGTAAGCTTGCTTTCTATCAAGTTTCAGAGTCAAGAACTTGGTAAGCTCAAGTAACTAATACATAAAACTTGACTATTTTAGAACTCCATATCTTAAATATTTTTCCGAGGAAGCCATATTATTTTATACATTGTAAATTGTGTGTATGATTATCGTATCTTTTTTAAATTTTATGGAATGTATCGCAAGCGACGCGAAGCGGTGCGCTGCGATAAATCCATAAATATAATATATGTCTTTGACCTCGCATTATGGACCCGCCTTCCGTTTGATTGACAGTTTCACGTGATGTTTCAAGTACGGTTCGGTCGGAGAATTTTCATTTCGAAAATCAGACGTTGATGACGGTGGCGTAAAGTTAGAACTAAACCACGGTAGGGTCTACGGCAGGTAATCCTGCGTTCCCTCAATCGTCTTCTAACCGTATAACGACTTGTTGGGCGACCACGATTACCGACTACTAAACGCGACGTCGATTCCGCCGTCACAAACCTGTCACGCAAATGACGTTGACGTATGAAATTATCTTGTCTTACAGACGTCACACGAGGTCATCCTGAACGTGGCCGATCGGCAAACGTTTCCGTAACTCTAACACGTCGAACAAGACGTCGAATCGTCGAACGCGAGACATTAAAACGTCTGGCGATTTGTTCTTGCGTTCGCCCGCATTCGAGCATGGCCAAAACGCGAGCTCTCTCTTCAGAATTTAGCCTTGGCATTCTTAAATACGAATGTTTAATCAGAAAATCTCTGAAATTGTGATTGTCTATCGACTAGCACATGTAACTGTGTAAAATGTGATCGATTTCACCTCGTGGTAAACATACACGAGGTGCACGTGGAAATCATGAGCAGCTACCGGAAATGGACATCGGTCTGAATAGAAGCGCACGATTTTTTCTTTGCCGTGATTGTCGGTCAATGTACATGTATACAGACTACATTTCACTAAAATTTCAATAGGTATGAGCAAAATAACGCCAAATTCCGTTGGGGCGTTTCTTTTGCCCGTCAGTATATCTCCATATCAAGACCTCGCGGTTCATTTTTCAAATTTGAACGAAATAGAAACATGCCATTGGACGATAAAGTAGGACAAACTGTAAATCGTGGATACAAATTGCGATGTTGAAACATAAAATGCTCAGATAATTGCGAGACCCGGGTAACCGAGAGTATATCCCTACTTGAGTTTATCGTATTGGGAATACACTTTGGAATATGCTAGGCGTTCGGTTAATCGCTCTTGAAAATATCGCAACTTTAATAAACATTTGTATATACATGAAAATCAACGACCTCAATACCGCGTTATCTAAAACATGACGGTGGTCTCTATATTCATTGAATCACTACTAAGTAATTCTTATTTCCTAACTTAAATCAATAAAACTGCAATCCAAATAAATAAAAAACATATTTTTCGAACACTTTACTCTCTTAAAGTCACTCGTAGAATGAAAGTACGACATGCATTGTAATGAAATATTGGAAGCAGTTGACGCAAAGGGGTTTTGGTAAGTTGATATACACCCTTCAATGATTCCAGTGTTAGAATTATGAATGATCGATAGCTAGAAGTCAGATGTAACTGCGTGTATCATACAACCAAACTCGACCCTGTCGGACTTCAAGCTATCGAAATACTTCAATTCATAATTCTATATCCAGAAAGTGACTTAAACGTGTATATTTATTACCCAAACAACGCTACGAGCCCTTTTTGATATTGTTGTCTAGTATTGAGGCTTTGTGACAATGCAATAAATTACTGCTAAATGGTACAACCGGTATATGATAAAAAATATATTTTATATACATGCATCTTTCGTTGGCCTATTTCCATTGGATAATTTATATTGGTATTACGAAGCATCTGCTGGTGGAAGTATTGGTTGCCGCGTGTGAGGGATTGCTTATATGGAGTGCGATTGCTCCCCATTCTAACGGTGATGTTGGGGAAGACTGCAGTGAGGAGATGAAGCGTACTTCTGGATGTTTTCGATATGAAACTGCAATTACAGGAAAAGAAATGTGAAGAAAAGGTGCAATACTATTTATAATAATATTTGATACATGTTTGGAGTAAACAGAATAAGAATTGGTAGACATATGAATATATATTCTTACGGCGCTGCAAGAGATGTACATATGTGTTTATAACATTTAAAAACAGCGTGATCATTTTAACAAGCGGATACAAAAAAACAACCTACCTTTTAAAGATTTCGTCATTTATTGACAATTACAACAAAAGATATGGAGGAATTTTCAGTCAGCAATGGAACCAACAGAACGTCAAATGAAACGATCGAGGTACTCACAGCTATTGGAACCGTCTCAGAAATCATCAATTTCATTATCAGTTTGCTCACTTTGATTACCAACTCCATCGTGTTGGTTTGTCTTAATACACACAAGCGGGACTTTCCGGAAGTTCTGTGGTTCCAGATGGCATGCTTAAGTGTAAGTGATCTTATTGCTGGATTTGCTCCAATAACTTTGAACTTAGCTTCATTAAATTCTGTCAACACCAACCCATCCGCTTGTTTTACCATTATTGTCTTCTTCTATATATGCCAACTCGCTACAATATTCAATTTGTGCCATCTATCGGCACGGCGACTATATGTATTAGTACTTAACACATTTCACTTACGGAATACATTTAATGCGAACAGAGTCCTTGCTGCTTGTGTTGTTTGCTCGTGGTGCCTTAGTTGTTCAATATTCATGCCAATCGCTGGAATGTTGACAGAAAAGTCGACTGTAAACGGATGCACTTCTCCGGCTTTATTCAAAACCGAAAAATTGTTAAAGTTTGCTATTACGTATCCGATGATCGTTGAATGCCTACCACTTATTGTTTTGAATCTTTGCTACGGAATCCTACTGTTTTTTATCAGGAGACAATCCAGGAAAGTTACTCCAGCCAACAATTCATGGGCCATGGCGTACAAGCGGGACCAGACACCGCGTATCGTACATAACCCTAAGAATTATGGGCGTGTATCCGCCATTTCAAAAATTCAGACCAAAGCTCTCCGACATCTAATCCTTGTATTAATCGTTGCTAACTGTACAACATGGCCTTACTTCATCATCACCATCCTTATCAGTCTTGGAATCTTCCCATATGATCCATTTAATCCAGGGATCTATGACCTTCACGTCCTGTCTCTGAACTCCTTGTTAAACCCCGTTGTATATGCCCTTAGTACCTCCGAAATGCGACAGGCTTTGAGGGACAACGTGCGACGTGTGTACAATAAAGTCGTGCATTAGACAGACAGAAGGCAAAATTGGCCAAAAACAGGATAAACAAACATGGCCAAACACCATAAAACAGGACAAATAAACCTAACCAGAGATAGGACAAACAAACATGGTTAGATACAGGAAAAAACAAACCCAGTCAGATACAGATAACATATTTGACCAGTATTGGTTTCTGTATTAAATAAATACGTGACTTACGAAATATATCTAAGATATGAATCTGTGTTTATCATTTCTGTTTATTTTTTGTGTTGATATTCTGTACGATATTAAATCGTCTGGTGGCCTGTATTTGTTTTTATTTATTTTTTTAGTCATTGCATTACGTGTACTAGTCCCGGTGACCGAATGGTTGAACCGTCCGTCCCATGACAGGTAGGTCAAGGATTTAAGCCCTGGCCACGACATACCCAAGTCATTAACTGACATATGTAATTCCCATCGGCTTATTATGCTTATAGAGCATTTCACTTCGAAATGAGACGTAAACCTACGTAAATCAACGAGCACTTTCCAAACCTGGTGTATAATTTCACTCTTTGTTCAATTGGAAATAAACATACATTTGAGATTTTTCCCAAGTCACTGACTGGTCAATTGAAGTCAGTTAATTATACCGGATACTACCGATCCTCTAGTGAAACAGCTAATCTCATTAAAATCATATTCTAATTTGCGCTCCTCTACTATCCGCACATCGAATTAAAGGTCACGTCAGATTGACCTTTGAAGTAATTTATATGCATAAACAAGTTCTCGATTTTAAACCAGTTAAATAGTGCGTTCTAAAACTTCGGTAAAACATTAAAAATGGATGCCTCAACAACTGCTGTTCTTATTAAATTACGGAATTAAAGCCTGAACAAAAAGAGGTTGATTTGGCACTCTCGGGACTGTGTTCTCCCAACAGGATATAATCTTGTTATTTGTTCATATATATTGATGCGGTTACTTCCCTTGGTTATACCTAACGATTTTGTAGGCGCCGTTTTGATTGGCTTGCACAAAGGTCAAACTGAGACGACCTTCTACACGATGTAGTCAGATTCAGTAAGCGAAATAAGAGCAAGTATACTGAATCTGATATTAATGAGATTGCAGTGACAGCATAACGTGACTGGATGTGGTATCATGTCACTTACATGTAAATAACATATGTATCACTAAGTATAGTTAATTACAATAACCTCTTGTGAACATGCGTGCTTCTCAAATTATCTAAGTATGAAATCAAACGAACATGATTTGATATTCATGTTCTTCTGTAGAGATATTGGTAAGAGAAAAACATGTTCTGCTCTGATTTATTTTAAGAAGAACTGCCTAGAAATTCACATTGTTTTCTTTTAATACAATAATAATAAGATTCACTTCAGAGAGAGAGAGAGAGAGAGAGAGAGAGAGAGTGGTGTGGTAAATTAATAATCATATTTTGATATTCGTTTGGGATGATAAAGGACAATCTAATTAATATAAGAAAGAACAGACAAAACAGTGAAATGATCATTCTCCATTCACTCATCTCGAAACAATACAGTGACTCCTCGTGGTACATCAGTTGACCTAGTTAATCTTGTAGTTCGATATAGTAACTGAGACGTCGCCCAATGACTGAAGTATAGTGCTATCATTTCATGTACATTGAACTGCTTTTTGAGAGTAATTATGGATCATTTATTTTGATACAGTAGTAACATACACACGATTGAGATAATGTAGCAGCCGAGACAGTTTAAACGGCACTGTAGGTCAAACAAATACAAACGAACGCTATATTGTCCTTTATGCCCTTTGATGATGCCCCTTTTAGCAGTAGAATTAAAGTTAAAGTTAGGGGACTCCGTGGCCGAGAGGGTAGAGTCGCTGACTTTAACACTCACTCAGCCCCTAACCGCGTGGGTTCGAATCCCGGCAGGGCCATTCGGATTTTCATGTGAGGAAGCCTTCCAGCTGGCTTGCGGTAGATCGGTGGTTCTACCTGGATGCCTCCGTGCATTCGGGGTCTTCCTCCACCTGTAATTAGCTGGACGTCGCTATGTGACTGAAATACTGTCCAAGCGACGGTAAACTCAAATAGTCAAATAGTCAAGTTAAAGTTAAACGCAAAGAGTTAAAACCATAATTCATATGCAAGTATAATAGCACTAGTCGAAAACAAGTTCACACTTAGCACTAGGCAGTAAGCATTACACACGAAACATAATCGAAGCTGGAAACCAAAATGAACATTTACATTTTGCTAGGCCCATTCTTAATGAAGAGAGATCACTCTAGCATTCTCTGTGCAGAATGTACGACGAAGCGTACCACGAGCAACAGGTCGAATCCCAAAAGAAAAGTTATTGTGATACGACTGAGTATTAATTTAATGCGTATACGTATGAAAAAATAATTTTATGAAAATTCACATTTGCAATAAATATTTGATTTGGAATCAAACTGAATTAGAAGAAAAAAATATCGAGGGCGCCGTGGTCCAGTAGTAACGTATCCGATTGCGGATCCGAAGGTTGTGGGTTCGAACCCCGTTGGAGGCAAGAATTATTCATGACCTTCCCGGGCGCAAAGTACTGGTCCAACCCAGGAACCGTCGAGAGGGATTAGTATAAGTTGTAAGAACTTGTTTCCCAATCGACGTAAAATAAATAAGTTTAAACTAAAAAAATATTGTGTTACGATTGATTATGAACAGATTTTCTTGTTCACATATTAATTTTCATATTCACCAAACTCCCATAAAGCGCAATAGCTCAGAAAGCCCGCTTTGCGTTCGGGAGGTCCGGAGATCGAATCCCAACCAGGGGTACCTTCCTCCAGTGACCGTGTCAAACCAAAGACGTATAAAAATGGTACCAGATGCACCCTTGTCTGACACTCGGCAATATGGGGTTGCTATGGGAACTCGGGGTACTCAATACTGGTTCTACCCACTGCAGGAACTCATCTCCCATATATCGGTGCTATACACCGGGCACGTAAAAGAACCAAGGGGTCTATTCGCAAAAGAGCTAGGGTATCGACGCAGACTCCCTTGTATCCAGCCATGTCTCTTCTGATGCTGTCTCTTCAGCAAAAAACAGGAACCCTCTCGAGGGTTATCCTTGACCGCAATGTCTGATTATGGCCATAATAATCAGAAAATGATTGCTAGCCATTACTATAAGAAGAAATAGTTCGCTATTTTAATTTCATGATGGAGAACATGAAAATGAAGGAAAACAAAGAATATAAAAAATAGCGAAATAATTATTTTTCTATAGTACAACTTTAAAAAATAATAGATGACGATGACAAAATAAAAATAATATGAAAATATTTTTCATGTTCTCAAATTCATTTCATTATATTCCTTTATTTTACTCTTTTTTTTTGTTTAATTTTACTAAATAGTCAACTTTTCGTCATTAATTATTACTCATTATTTGTTATGACTTTCAAAAATAAATATTCTGCACTGAGAATGCTAGAGTAATATCTCTTTATTAAGAATGGGCCCCAGTAAAATGTAAATGTTCATTTTGGTTTTCAGTTTCGATTATGTTTCGTGTGTAATGCTTACTGCTTAGTGCTATGTGTCAAGTCCTATTATATTTGCATATGAATTATGGTTTTAAATCTTTGCGATTACGTACGAGACATTTTAAAGGGACTGCCTCCCAGATGCTATCAAAATTACCGTAAAAAATATATAAACTCATTTTCGGTCGTAAATGTTATTAATTCTGTTATTAAGTCTATCAACAGCCAGAAAAATACTGATTTTCTTATTATAATCAAATAAAATCGTTCCCGATCTTACCCAATAAGGGAGTTTCCCATTTATAAATAAAACTTTGATTTCGTTATACGGGCACTTCACATACATCACGTGATCGATAAATTCATTGTCAATGAGAAAAGGGATCGAATTTGGATGGGACGAAACGGCTTTGGGGTTAACGTCTTGATTTCCAATCATAAAGACATCAATACTGATCAATGTCTACATAAATGTTAAATCTCTTAGCTGTCGCCAAGTCGTTTTAAAGTATTAAGCTGTTATCGTTACACTGTGCAATGCCTCTGAGAAAGTTCCCAGTTTTGGAAAATACACTTACTTGTCTATCAACAATTTAGCAACCAGGCTGTCGCTGTCGGCTCCGATTGTGTTCTTTAAGTCGCCCCATCGCGTCACTCGATCGCCGATATTTACAAGTTTTGATCTATAGCGTTTCTGTTTTGCAGCAAGTGTACGCTTTTTAGTGCTTGAAATATCTTGGTTGATTAGATGCGCATGTGCGAACGGGCACTAGCGCTGTCGCGTGATTTTCCAGAAATCTAATTTTAAAACTTACTGCGTTTGTAACGCAGTAAAATTTGCGTTAGAAAAAATGCGAAAACGGCAATATCTCGGGATTTCTTGGGTAATTAATTTATCAGTGATCAGATTTCTATGCCTCATATACAATTAAACATTGATTTTCTTGAAATTAGAAGTGTTTTTTTTGTGGGGCAGTCCCTTTAAGAAATGCAATCAATTGCCATTAATTTACAAATTTTATAAGCATATATTCATACCCTTCTTATTCGGTAGTTAACAGAAAGCATTTAGCAATATACACTTCTCTAAAGAAATGAGACACTTTTTATTTGCTATATATCCTTTGGTAGTTTGCACTTGGGTCTTAACATACTGGCATATTATTAGTCATTAAGCACAAAGCATATAACATTACGCACTTGACATTTAAACCCGTCTAACTGAAATGCAATAAGGCATTATTGAACCTTGTCTGTCACGGAACGTATATGTTACGTGTATGTGATACATCCGACCGAATAAAAGACACCAGTCTTATGTGACATATTCGTTTTGGTCATTTTTTGAAGTTTACACAGAAAGGTATATGTCACATATGTTGTGAAAACTACATAGTTTTTTTTTGTTAAACTCATTCCAGAAAGAGAGTCCATATAGAGCTACTGAATACAGATACATGGGTGGTTCTATATAGGTCCTCAATTAGCATGAATAGGGCTCTTCGACTGCTAGAATGCAGAGACGGACGGACAGTCAGTTTATTACTACATGGTTACTGCATCCTGAATGAATATCTCGTGCCTGCGTGTTTGTATATATAAACGATGAACTCATTACGCCCCCCCCCCCCCCACCCCATCCCCTCCTCGAGAAACGGGGGAATATTGCTTTGCATATGTCGTTCGGTCCGTCCGTAACAATTTGATCCTTTGTCAGTGATGCTTATGACCCACATTTATTTTAAGGTCAGAAAATCAAAGGTCAATGTTTCAATATAAAAACCTTTTTCCGGTCAATATATGGAGAATATGTTATATAGCCATCATATTTGTTAGTAAGGGTAAGAAGGTTGGTCATCACAAATAGCTGACCCCTACTGATTTTGGGGTCAGTGGTCAAGGTCACAGTTATATACTCATTTTGTAATCAGGTTACGATTGGCAGCATCATATATATATAAGTTGATATTATGGGGGCATAAAACCTCAGTTAAATATAAATTCAAATTTTTAAGATATCGTTCATGAGTAGCAGTCACAAAGTAGTGTTTGTTAATTAACAAAAGCTAAGTTTTAATTAATTTCATAGACAAAGCGACCATCTATGATCAGATCGCACTCATGTCATTGCAGATTGAAATATAATTCATAAAATAAACACACATACACGCATGCATATCATATTAAATACATCTTATATATGAAAATACTTCTTATTCTTATTAGTTCATTGAATATTTCAGGGTAATTATCTTCTTCCATCAAGATGGACAATGCGGGGATAAATTCGTGTTAAATAACACACACACACACACACACACACACACTATTTCAGTCTTAAAGCGACGCCCATCTAATTACAGGTGGAGAGTGGCATCCTGATGGAACCACCGCCCTACCACAAGCCAGCTGGAAGGCTTCCTCAATTGAAAAATTCGAACGACCCTACGGAGATTCGAACCCATAGGGATGAAGAGCTGGGTGATATTAACTCAGCGGCTTTATCTGCTAAGACTCGAAGACAAACACAAACATGAGAGAGAGATTGAGAGAGAGAAGAAGAAGAGGAGGAGGAAGAAGAGAGAGAGACTTATTTCTTTAATTTCTCTAGTTTCTCTAATCCATAATCATTTTCGAACAATAAATAAATAATGTTTATAAATATATAAAATATATAATAATATATATAATAATAGATAAAATATGGCTGTTGTAAAACTTTTTTTTTTTTTTTTTAGAATTATGTGATTTATTCGTTGAAAATTTCATCTTTCTACACCCATTTCTGCATGTAAGATATTCGTTTTGATTTGTTTTATGTGTGTGATATTTTCGATCGAATACATCACTTGTGTGATATATTCGGTCGAGTTTTTCACTTGTGTGACAAAAACGTTCAGTGACATAAAAGGTTGAACAAGGCATTGTTGAACCGTAAATTTCACCAAAACGAATTTGTCACACGTGTGAAGAATTCGTACGAGTTTAGCACATGTGTGTAAATTACGATTTCTTCTTGGGGAAATTTTTTTCCCTTTTTTCTCATGGTTCGAACGAGATTTTCACAAATAATGTGAAATATTCGTACGCTTTTGGCACACATATGGAATATAAGTTTTGAGTCTGGATTGGTATTTTTTTTATGTCTGGCTGAATATATATGTATATATAGCTTGGATATTTGGTGTGTAGCATCATATGGACTTCTACCACGAATCTTCATACTTATTTTACATAGAGTTTTTAAAATACTTTATAGGAAAACCTTTAAATATTCTTCTTGTCAAAAACATAAGACCTGTAGCTTAGATATTTGGTTTGTAATATCATCTTATGAACATAATACCAAGATTGTTCAAATTATGACCCGGGGTTAAATTACCTCTGCCCAAGGGGTCACTTATTTCACATAGAATTATATGGGAAACCTTCAAAAATCTTCTTGTCCTTGAGCTTAGATATTTGGTGAGAAGCATTGCCTGGTGGACCTCTGCAAAAGTTTCTAAAATAATGTAGATCCAATATGAAATTAGGCCACTAGTTAGCCCCCTACCGGTTTAACCGGATGGGACTATAGGTTTGCCCTCCGTCCGTCTCTCCTTCTAGTCTGTCCGTCTGTCTGTCCGCCCGTCAGTCCTTCCGTACACAAAAACTGGATCCCGTGATATCACAAAAAATACTGAATATATTTTTATGAAACCTGGCATATAGATGGATGGCAGTAAGGTAGATTATACACGTCTTTTTTCTTCATATGTTGAAAAACCTGGTTGCTATGACAACTAATAGACATATATAGCAATATTTGTGATAACTCAAATAGTACTGAACATATTTTTTATGAAACTTGGGCAGTGGCCCTACTATCGGTGTTAACCTGTGAATTTCAGCATTGGTTATGGCGTTATAACCGGTAAAGGACTTTTGTATTGCTTGCAAATACTTTGATAATTGATTGTATTTATATGTTTTTCTTGGGACTCCGAACCGACACCTGGACCTTCTTGGGACTCCGAACCAGAACCAGTTCAGAGCCCGGCACCTGGACCTTCTTGGGACTTCGAACCAGAACCAGTACAGAGCCCGGCACCTGGACCATCTTGGGACTCCGAACCAGAACCAGTACAGAGCCCGGCACCTGGACATTCCTGGGACTCCGAACCAGAACAAGCCCAGAGTCTCGGAACAACATTGCACAATATTGAATCTCTTCGCACACAGCGAGCTTCACTTATCAAAATTAGACAAACTAGAAAAATGAAGAATACACGTTTTTCATTTATGCTTTTACCACATCTTGTCCAAGAAATGATCGTACCCAAGATTATAAATCAAAATCCAGCAATGCGGTTTGTATTAGAGAAGGTAGATCAACACTTTGTAGACCTTATTAAAAATATGAAAATTCAAAGACCGAAATTACACATATCTCCTGCTATATTGAACAATGTTCCCAATCCAGTTAGTGTCCGTTATTTTCTTTTTTACCTTGGCAGGAACAGTGGTGTGATTCAAGAAATACCCATATGTTCAGTTTCTTTATTTGTGTGTTACGGTTTTCAGCATAATTAAAAAATTGTATCACCTCAATTTTGGTGTGTGGTTTTACTTATACCCCATGACGCCGTTTGACTAGTATAGCAATGGAACTTGAACGTATCTAGATGGTCATCATAAAATTTTGTCATCATTAAATGTATTTATGCAAGACACCGGGTTAGTTACCCATTCAAGATTTTACAGGATCCCATAACCTTAATTGGTCCTGGTCGATAACGTGTATTATCCAGCAGGGAACGAACTCTTGTCCTCCCATTGTTGTGTGGCTGGCGATGTAGCCACACGGTCTTGGGCCGATTGACTTTTCAGTCAAAATTTGTATGCTGAAAAAATATTTATGTCTTAAACAAAACTATAAAGAGAGGGAGAGAGAGAGAGAGAGAGTAACTACGGAAGCCGAATGGTAATAAATGTCATAGGTAATAATAATATTTTACGTATAATTTTATTTATTGTACGTATATATATATATTAATAAAGAGTTGATATTTTGTTATATCGAGAAACTGATCGCGTAAAGTCGAGATAATTCTCGTAAAAACGTACAAAATTGTTCATATGAAGATAAATTAACTCGATATAACGACAATTAACTCATTATTACATGTAACAGTTTGGTATAAAGTATGAAAAAGGATATCGTTTTTACGAAATAACTATCATTTACAGATTTTTCTAAACATGGGACAGATAAAGTGCTGCCACACTGCAGTATCACGCCGTAGACATGTGGCATGATACCATACCCAGTCACATTATCCTGACACCAGGCCAACCAGACGCGCAACTTCCACTATACTTCCCATTTAGCGCCCAAGTAAGGGAGCTATAACACTACAATATTAAGGACTTTCATATTTATGTCGCGACCGGGGATCGAACCCACGACCTCCCGCACCCGAGGCGGACGCTCTTACCACGTAAACACCGTGGCCGGTATATAATGAATAATGGTTCTAATAGGTAGACTAAAAACAATATGTCCAGAGATGAAGTCTTGCTGAAATGTGTGAAATTTTCGTTTGGATAATTTTTAACAAATGTTTTTTTTTTTTTTTTTGACGTGTGAAGAATTCGTTTCTGCCTTCAGAGGGGTCAAAGGTTGTGTACGAAAATTTCACATATTTGTGAAGAATTCGTACGGATTTGTCACACACATGTGCCAAACTCGTACGAATTCTTCACACGTGTGACAAATTCGTTTTGGTGAAATTTACGGTTCAACAAGGCATCATTGAAAAGTATACTTACATGCAAGCACATGTCAGTTTTCTTAAAGAGTTCGGAAGTAAGCATTTTGTAATATTTACATAAATTATCTTCCATACAAATTCAACGAAATGTTCTATTTTTTCACAAAATTCATGCGCGGATCCAGGGGTCATGCCCCCCGAATTGGCTATTCTATCATTCTATTAAGAGTTAAGAAGAAAAGATCCCCATATCCCCCACCCTCTGAAGAAACCATTGGATCTACCCTGTAGAACCGATGGACCTTCCTCTGGAAAATCTTAAAAGAAGAAAAAGTCACGAAAAAAGACGCCCTTACCCACCTCCCGTTGGGTGAATTTCATGATTTTAAAGTTGGCTAAATATGGTAAAATCATAGATGGCCGATATATCCCTGTTTCTGAAACTCCTTGACTCGGTTTCACTGAGTGTTATCATGAACAGAAGCGAATATTGCAACCATGTGCACACATCTTTCAAAACCAAATGTGTTGAACTCCATGACCTCGAAGAAGCAGAAAGTATAACATTGATTGAAATAACTAAAATCGACCACTCTAGTTTTTATTTTGCCATTTTCATCTTAGATGTAATGTTTTCGTTGTCAGAATTCAAAGTTTAAATTTCAATGCATCCACAAGATGCCATAAAATATATGGAAAAAGCTACTTAATTGGGAGTCATATTTTTTAAGTCTAGAGAGACTCGGGTCTCGTGCAGGGAAAATTATAAAGTAGTAACTGCCACTCTCTATATAAATAGTATTAATATTAAGAGAGGTCATTATTATTATTATTATTTATTTATTTTATTTTATATTTAATATAAAGGTCCTGTGCATAGACAGGTTAGGTTATAAGGTCAAAACAGTAGAAAAGAGAACTAGAGGTGGACAGTATGTTTATTATAAGCCGTCCATTAAAACATTTTGTTTTAATCTTTTCTGATTATGAATTAAAATGGAAAATGATTTGGGTAACGTCCATGGCAACCGTAAGTGTTACTCAACTAGTTTTACATTTATGTTACAGAAAAGTAAATAGCCGGTCAAAATTCAACATGCAGAAAAGTTTTTAAAAAAAGAAATAGTAAAACTCTTTTTCTTGGCTTATTGAACCTTGTATCACATTTTCATAACAAAATACAAATTTTGGCGTGGGAGTAAAATAATTGTCCAATTTGAAAATATCAGTCGAATGTTTCAGTGTTTGAGTAAACTGTAAACATAAAGATAAACAAGAAAGATTAAAACAAAATATTTTAATGCACGGTTTATAATATGCATACTGTCCCTCTCTCTTTTCTACTGTTTTGATCTTATAATCTTACCTGTCTATGCACAGGGCCTTCATATTAAAAAAAAGACCTCTCTTTATATTAGGCCTATTTATATATAGAGAGGCAGTTATTATTTTATAAATTTCCCTGCATGAGTCCCGGGTCTCACTATTCTTAAAAAATGTGACTCCCAATTCAGTAGCATTTTCCATATATTTTATGTATCTTGCTGATGCACTGAAATATAAACTTTGAATTCTGGCAGCGAAAACATTACATCTAAGATTAAGGATGCATGGGTAAAAATACACTAGAGTGGTCGATTTTTTTAAACTTAGAATTTATTTTAAAAACAATCGACCCCTCAATATATTATTTATACATAGAGAGGACGATTTTTTAAGTTTTTATTTTATCATTTAATTACTTATTTATTTATTTATTTATTTATATATTTTGGTTTATGTTTATGTTTAAATCAAAAGGAAGCCAATACAAATTAACAAAAGCAAAATATTGGATGTATAAAACTAGTACTGAAAACAAACTATAAAAATATAACAGTGAGAATTAAAAAAGAAATAAAAAATATAAAGGTCCCAGCTGGTATAGAACTAATGACCTCATGATGGAAAAAAGTACTGATCGACGCGATTGAGCTCTAATGAAGGTGCAAATAAGGACATATTTTTTTTAACATTTTAGAAAATTAAGCGGTGACAATAATTTACAGGAAGATCCAGATACTGAGCAACATGTTGATGACTTTGCGTGTCTTAATAATAATTCATCAACTTTAGAGGGATTATATTTACCCTTTACAAAAGAAGAAATTCGAAAAGCTGTTAAACTAGTGGGGACAAATAAATCATGTTCTTATGACAACATTATATACAAATATTTCAAGGTGGGGGTAAACATATTAGATACTCTCTTAGAGATATTATTCAATCACATTTTAAATAAACAGTGCTTTCCTAGCCCCTGGTCTAAAGGGGTTATCATACCTGTTTACAAGAAATGTGACGTTTCGGATCCAAATAATTATCGAGGGGTGACGTTAACAAGCTGTTTTGCTAATTTATTTACAGTAGATTTAAATGAACGCCTTAAACGATAACTGACTGTCATTTCGGTTTTAAAGAAAATTACGGCACAGTTGATGCAATATTTTTTATTGAAATCATTTATTGATAGGCAATTACGAAAGCAAAAGAAATTATACTGTTGTTTTGTGGATCTACTCAAATATCCCCAAAAACAATCACATAGAAAATATAGGTCAATTAAAATCATTAGAATCACAGCTGTACATTTGACTGCAATACCAATTTGCGCATGCGCTAACGGAAGTGAAAACCCATTTTAATTGCATATATATATATATATATATATATATATATATATACACACACAGTACTTAATAACAACAATGAATATACAGTACTGAATACCGTCCTGAAAAAAGGTAGAGCCGATAACAATATTCAATTTCGCGTAGGCTGCGAAAGATCTTATGCGTTAGTATTCATGGAATATAAACCTGAGTTATACCTGAAAAATGGGTCTAAATCGAAGGTTTCAGTGCGCCATATCGTCAGTTCGCGTTACCACAAAAGTCACGTGATACCTTGTCGTGATTTCTTTTTAATTTATCTATCTTATTTTCATTAGACCATTATATGCGTATCATGTAGCTAGTGGCAGTATTGGTTTGTTGATATGTCCAGCCGCGTGAGAGGGATTGGTTATATGGATTGCGATTGCAGGAAAAGGCTGTGGTGATGTTGAGGAACACTGCAGTGAAGAGATGTAGCGTGCTTCTGGATGTTTTCGATATGAAACTACAATTATAGGAAAAGAAATGTGAAGAAAAGGTGCAATACTATTTTATAATGATATTTGATATACATTTGAATAGAGTAAACAGACTAAGCATCAAGGGCTATCTTCTTATCGCGCTGAAAGAGACATACATGTGCGTGTATAGCATTTAAACAGCGTGATCATTTTAACAAGCGGATTAAAAAAAAGCTACCTTATAAAGATTTCGTCACTCATTGACAATAACAACAAAAGATATGGAGGAATTTTCAGTCAGCAATGGAACCAACAGAACGTCAAATGAAACGATCGAGGTACTCACTACTATTGGAACCGTCTCAGAAATCATCAATTTCATTATCAGTTTGCTCACTTTGATTACCAACTCCATCGTGTTGGTTTGTCTTAATACACACAAGCGGGACTTTCCGGAAGTTCTGTGGTTCCAGATGGCATGCTTAAGTGTAAGTGATCTTATTGCTGGAGTTGCTCCAATAACTTTGAACTTAGCTTCATTCAATTCCGTCAACACCAACCCATCCGCTTGTTTTACCATTATTGTCTTCTTCTATATATGCCAACTCGCTACAATATTCAATTTGTGCCATCTATCGGCACGGCGACTATATGTATTATTACTTAACAAATTTCACTTACGGAACACATTTAATGCAAAAAGAGTCCTTGCTGTTTGTGCGGTTTGCTCGTGGTGCCTTAGTTGTTCAATATTCATGCCAATCGCTGGAATGTTGACAGAAAATTCGACTGTAAACGGATGCACTTCTCCGGCTTTATTCAAAACCGAGAAATTGTTTAAATTTGCTATTACGTATCCGATGATCGTTGAATGCCTACCACTTATCTTTTTGAATCTTTGCTACGGAATCCTACTGTTATTTATCAGGAGAAATTCCAGGAAAGTTATTCCAGCCAACAATTCATGGGCCATGGCGTACAAGCGAGACCAGACACCGCGTATCGTACATAACCTTAGTTCCCAACGTCAAGCGATAGACAGGCCATTAGGTCCCGTGCCCAGTGCCATTTTCCTGCCACAACGTCTACCAAACAAATTACCTAAGAATAATGGGCGTCTATCCGCCATTTCAAAAGTTCAGACCAAAGCTCTCCAACATCTTAGCCTTGTATTAATCGTTGCTAACTGTACAACATGGCCTTACTTCATCATCACCATCCTTATCAGTCTTGGAATCTTCCCATATGATCCATTTAATCCAATGATCTATGACCTTCATGTCCTGTCTCTGAACTCCTTGTTAAACCCCGTTATATATGCCCTCAGTATCTCCGAAATGCGACGGGCTTTGGAGGACAACGTGCGACGTGTGTACAGTAAAGTCGTGCATTAGACAGACAGAAGGCAACCATGGCCAAAAACAGGACAAACAAACATGGCTAAACATTAGGATAAACAAACATGACCAGACACCCATAATAAACAAATATGACCGGATACATGACAAACAAACATGGGAAAAAAAACCGGCCAGACACAAGCAAACAAACCCGGCCAGACACAAGAAAACAAATATGACCAACACCAGGACAGACACAAGAAAACCACTGGACACCAGGACAAACAAATGTGGCGAGAAAAACAAACATGACTAGACACAGGAAAAACATGTATGGCCAGACACATGGCTTTAATTTATGCACACAGCAGTGCAAGAAAATATAATATGACGTGTTTGCTTCTGCTTGATACCACAGGATTATTAAATCGCAAATATGTTTTAACAACTCCTATCTGAAAGATAAGTACCGAATTTTCGATATATATCGTATTGTATGTTAAGACAAATAACACATTTGACAAGCATAGTTTTCTAAATAAAATAAATACCTGTCTTAGATATGAATCTGTGTTTTTCATTTCTGTTTATTTTTTGTGTTGATATTTTGTGCGATATTAAATCGTCTGGTGGCCTGTATTTGGTTTTATTTATTTTTTTAGTCATTGCATTACGTGTACTAGTCCCGGTGACCGAATAGTTGACCGTCCGCCCCATGACAGGTAGGTCAAGGATTTAAGCCCCGGCCACGACATACCCAAGCCATTAACTGGCATATATCTCCCATTGGCTTATAATGCTTATAGACCATTTCCCTTCGAAATGAGACGTAAACCTACGTAAATCAACGAGCACTTACCAAACCTGGTGTATAATTTCACTCTTTGTTCAATGGGAAATAAACATACATTTGAGATTTTTTCCCAAGTCACTGAATGGTCAATTGAAGTCAGTTAATTATACCGGATACTGCCGGTCCTCTAGTGAATCAGCCAATCTCATTAAAATCATATCCTAATTTGCGCTCCTCTACTATCCGCGATTAGGATCTGACAACATCGCATTAAAGGTCACGTCAGATTGACCTTTGAAGTTATTTATATGCATAAACAAGTTCTCGGTTTTAAACCAGTTAAATAGCGCGTTTCAAGCTGACTTCGGTAAAACATTAAAAATGGATGCCTCAACAACTGCTGTTCTTACTTAATTACAGATAACAGAATTAAAGCCTGAACAAAAAAAAGGCTGATTTGGCACTCTCGGGACTGTGTTGTAATTCTCCCAACAGGATATAATCTTGTTTTTTGTTCATATATATTGATGCGGTTACTTCCCTTGGTTATACCTAACGATTTTGTAGGCGCCGGTTTGATTGGCTTACACAAAGGTCAATCTGAGACGACCTTCTACACGATGTGGTCAGATTCAGTAAGCGAAATACGAGCAAGTATACTGAATCTGATATTAATGAGACTGCAGTGACAGCATAACGAGACTGGAAGTGGTATCATGTCACTTATATGTCAATAACATATGAGAGAGAGAGAGAGAGAGAGAGAGAGAGAGAAAAGAGAGAGAGAGAGAGAGAGAGAGTGTGTGTGTGTGTGAGAGGGAGAGAGAGAGAGACAGAGTGGTGGGGTAAATTGTGCTTGTGTTCAGGTGTTCAATAAATCATATTTTGATATTCGTTTGGGTTGATAAAGGACAATCTAATTAAGATAAGAAAGAACAGACAATACAGTGTAATGATCATTCTCCATTCACTCATCTCCAAACAATACAGTGACTCCTTGTAGTACATCAGTTGACCTTGTTAATCTTGTAGTTCGATAAAGTAACTGAGACGTCGCCCAATGACTGAAGTATAGTGCTATCATTTCATGTACAGGGTTAGGAATCAAAACTGCGTCGTACCATTCATTTTGTAAAAAAAGCTGCCATCTTGGAAAGCAAAAGGTATATTTTTGTTCATTACTCTTTCAATAGGAATGCATGATAACAAGATATATATCTGAACACGCTCTTATTATTTCCGTTCCATATGATGTATTCAACTTGAAAATCCATTTTGAAAAACAAAATTTATAGCGAACTGGAAATTCGAGGTGGAGAAGAATTTGCGAAACATTTGACCGATACGACGCAGTTGAAATTGCTGTATCCAGCGTTTTCACACTCGTGTTTTTGCTAAATTTAAGTTACCAAATACTGATTCAGACAAAGAATTGAGACAAAGTCACATTCGAAGCAGTCTCCATCCACCCATTCCTTTGTTTACATAAACACTGCCATTTTAGAAACAACGACGGCCTTTTTAACTCCATCATCTCTGTCGTCGTATGTCTGTTAGTCTAATGAATTCGAACCTGTTTTAGGACAAGAATCTTACATGACCTGCCAGGCGAAAAGTACTGGTCCCACCCAGGAAACAAGCGGCAATGGCCCAGAGTAGAAAGAAGAATCACTGCTATCATTTCCATTTCGACGTCGTATGCCTCCATAGAGACTGTTACAGCGGCATAAAAATCGTCTTATGCGTCATCAAATTGGTTGACAATTATTGTCAACAGTTGAAATCTTGTCTTTTTTTAAACTTTCACCGAGTTAGAATACTCACTGACATATGTAGATGAAAGAAATAAGAGGAAGAAGAACAACAACAACAAAACAATTGAATTGGATAATAGGACTTGTTGTGACGAGGGGGAGAAGGAATGTTCATCGTGTAATCTCGTCTTCGGCTCGAACACGTAAAAGTAAACGCCGTCTACCCCACGTCATAGAAACTCACACTGCCAGGCTTAAAAAAGAATGTAGTTGATTGTATGACATAAATATTTCGACATAGCGTGTATCAAAATGTATTTTATGTAATGATTTTAAAAATGTAAGGAACGAAATTAAATATAGGGAGTATAGCACATCTGTCTAATTTATCAACACTAAATTATAAATTACAATAATACTGCAAAAGAATTGAAAGACGCCTCCTGTCGTATCTATCTATGTTGTTCATGTAATTACGTTAAAGCACTATCTGCCTTCATTGTTTTTGACAATTTATTACGCCAACAGAACGATTGGCAGTTTGACTTTTATTTTTTCTTGCTCGATAAACATGTCTTTCTATTCGCCCACGGAGCTACAACACAAAAGAACCAACTCAAAGCAGAATGTTACTTAATAAAAACCTTAAAATAAAAATGCACTAATTTCATGTGATCAGATTTCGAGATATAAACAACAGTCAAGTTCTTGAGTAATGAACCTGAATAAGATTAATTAATTGCTACAGCAAATTTTTTTTTCCATTACATAAAGGTTTCTCAAAATAACACTAGATTAACCGATACGACGATTTGGCATTCTGGCCATTAAGTTAATGACAGTCAACTATGTATTGTTTGGTCATAATCGGGGTCTGGCGGTGGCGGTATATTGATAAAATCATGGATGTTAGACTATTATGATATTAATATGCTTGACAAAACTTGCGAAGGAATTTTGCTGATTGAGTTAAAGCATCGCATTTTAGAATATGATTTTCTATTGTTTTCATGTTATTTACCACCTGAAAACTCAGTCTGGGGTAGAGACGCGCAAAGTCTCTTTTCAAGTGTAATATCGTTTACATTTATACATTTATAGCAGTAGTGATTTTGTTATAGTTCGTGGTGATTTCAATCCTAGAATTGGCAACTTTGCTGATGTTTTGGGTGATATTGATATTTTGACAAGTAGGGTTGCTATAGACACCTGTGTTAATCAACATGGTAGAGAATTCATAGATTTTTTAAGCGATTCAAAATGTTGTGTTTTGAGTGGGCGATTTAAAGGTGACAATTATACATGCATCTCGTCAAAAGGAAGGCCCGTAGTAGACTATATTTTGGTACTCCAGAACAACTTTCATTGTTGGAAATCGTTTCACGTTACCCCAATACAGACTATAGTTGACGATTACAATCTGCATGATTTACTGGGCCATCGCGCGAGGTTACCTGACCATTCAGTGTTGAAGGGTCAGCCTGTAGTCACTGGATTAGTCAATATACGTCATCGAACGATACAGACTATAGTGACCTAGTCACTGGACCAAGATATTAACATAACTGTATACCTTGTGATTTCATGGACAGTGAGTATGCCCGCAATGCATTGTTGGATGTTATTGCGCAAATTTAAAAAAAGACACGCAACAGATATTGACAATATATACATTAGGTTATGTGAAATTATTAAGAATGAAATGTATAATACAATTCAAAGATATAAAGCTACCAGTCGCACTAATTAAAGAGCCTTTCTGGAATGATGAACTGAGCAATCTATGGCATTCAATGCGTAATTGTGAAAACAATTTTATTAACTGTAAAGGGAATCGCACAGAACGCAGTGGGAAAAGAACCCAGTATATAATTGCAAGGGACATGTTTGACAAGCATCTTCATCAGTCTGAACGGACATATAGACGGACGAAAAAGTATACTAAAACATCAAGGCAATGTATGAGAGAACTATAGCTACTAAAAAATTTAATGACAAACTCACTAACTGGTTTGATTGCAGAACTGGTGTAGCTCAGGGAAATAATTTATCACCAACTATCTTTGCCCTGTTTATTATTGATATTACCCGTGAAATAAATGACCTTGACATTGGAATTAAGATGGGCAATACATCAATATCTATGCTGCTATACGCAGATGACATCGCTCTAGTTGCGGACAGTGAGGAAAACTTACTGTGTTAAATACGCTTCACCAGTGGTGCAATTAATGGCGTGTTTTCATAAATACAGATAAGTAAAAATGAATGCACTTTCGAAAAGGTAGAGCTAGACGAACGGAATATAACTTTCATATTGGAAATAACAAACTTGAACTCATATCGGAATAGGTTTAAGTCACATAAATATTTAACATTTCAAAAGACTTTATCTGTACTCCCCACCCTCCTATTAAGTTCAATATATAACCCCCACCCCACACACCTATGCGATTGTGCTAAGTCTTGATATATATAGGAGATAAGGAGGATATGTTAAAAAAAGAAGAAATTTGGCCACACACGACCAAATATTCGGTTCAAGTTCCAGGCATCCCCCTCTTATTTTCCATAAGAAAGGAAGAAAAACACGTCAAAATCGAGCTAATATTTCAAGCTTTCAAACTGTTCGAAAATTGGAACGTTTTATACATGTATATGTATATAACCGTGGCAAATCAATTTAACTTAACAGCTGTGGGCGCTTGTGACTGTCTTTGCGACCAGTGCAGACCAGATCAGCCAGTCTGCACTCCGATTATGGAATGCAATGCAACGTTCGCAATCAGTCAATAATTTTTCAGCAAGCACACAGGTACTTGAGGACAGGACCCTGTTTGGTGCCCCAACCCCTCCCCAGCCACACACACACACACACACACACACACAATAAGCGCTCATATCGTAAAGTTTAGCATTAGCGGTATTTAATTTTTATTCGCCATTTACATAGAGTATATGTTTAAAAATTTTCACATTCAAATAAATCTAGTGTTTACTTTTCATGTCTTTATCAATAAAAAAAAATCACTATAATATATAATTATCGTAATTATTATTTTTATTATTAAAGTTACCTACCTCGGTTAGGGGCAAGGTGATTGTATGTAAGTAGCTATAACCATTCAGCCACGGTAGACTTAAATAAAATATGTGTTGAGTTTTCGATTCTGATACATATACTACCTGGTGCTTATGTCAGTATGCTAAATTTCTTTATTAGACTTGTCCTATTTTCATTTTGGACTGTACCGTTAGTTGTTTAAGGGGGTGCTTGACTGAAAAGCTAGCAGTTCAGACCACGATCAGACTGCACGGATGTGCAGGCTTAACTTAGTCTGCACTGGTCGCAAAGGCAATAACAATTGTCCACAGTATTATAAGGGTTAACCCTTTCCCTCATATATACTCCTTTTGACGCCCTCAATAGGTACCACATAAAGCCTGATCTGCAGAAAACCACAATTAAACCTTACTAAATTTAATTACAAAATCCTCATTTCCAGACCACTGAGGAGCAGCGAACAGCATAAAACCTGATCAGCCTGCGAGTTACTCGCAGGCTGATCTGGTTTTATGCTGTTCGCATAGGTCTTTTCATGATGTCCTCTATGAGGGAAAGGGTTAAACAACGAGTAGGTATTAAATATAATGGTTCTTTTATGGCCTCATTATCTATAGATTATTTCCTACTGAATGATATTCCCTATATTATTAGACTAGAATAACCATTTAATTAAATATTGTACCAAGGGTTATGAATAAAGTATGTAAAGATGATACTCCGGGTGTATGTTTGATAATATAACATTTCTGGTATAGGTAACGGTGGTTTTATTATATCAAAATTATTTTAATAACGAAATGTACAGAATATCACGCGCCTATGAAATAGGTATGATTTTGCTGACACGTGAAAAGCAAATAACGCATGCGTTTATGTTGAACTAGACAGAAGAAACGTTACCATGAATTATCACATAACGCTGAGTGATTTTTTTCCGTATTCCGTAGTGATAAAACCTTTCTTTATCAAAAGCCTTTATGCTAAGTTGAAATTCTAAGTCGAGGTTTATGCTGCTCAGATGCATTTAAGAAAATAGGGGAAAACATGTTACATACAACATATATAATATAAAAATCATTAAACCATAAAAAGTGCACCGCCATTCTTTAAGAATTTTGGTCTTTATTTATGTACTTACTTATTTTGAATTCTTATTTATATAAGGACAACCCAAATTATTTTCAAGCTAAAAAGGTCACTTTTTAATGATTTTATGCATTTAGTATATATATATTTTTTTGTGTGTAAAATTACACACAATTATTCAAAATCCCTTAAGTAGAAGTAAGAGGAAAGTGCAAATGATTTGTACGTAATATTTACTAATATACTATCGACACTGTCATAACTGCTCGTAACTGGCCTCAGGCTCACTCTGACTGGAAATGTCGAGCTGTTCCGAATGGCCCATATCAGTTCAAACAAGCCTGATCTACTTCCGGTTGGTATAATATAAAAAGGACAGCGACCAAAAGCACATCAGTTCATTGATCTCCGAAGACCAAGAAAAGGTTTGTACATGTACATAGATTTAACCGAAAGTATTAATGACGAAAAGTAGATGGCGTTACTTTTGTTTATTATTTTTCTTTAAAAAAAATCGTATGTGATGATAAGATTTTTTTTTTTTTTTTTTTTTTTTTTTGCATTTTGCATTTTTTTTTCACTTCAAAAGTGTAACTAATCGTTTTTGACGGGTTAAAATTGGTATTAAAGAGTGCTAACATTGTCTCACACATTGCTATCATCAACTTTTTCCACTGCAGCAACAACATGAAGCTCACCACAGCCGTCGTCCTCGCCCTCGTCTGTATTGTCGGTCTTGTGGTGGCCGACTATGGTTACGGTGGATATGTTCCCGCCTACCCATCCGGCGGTAGTGGCTCCGGAGGAAGTGGTGGCTTTTGTAAGTGACATCAAGCTTTCTTACATCTTTTATCGCTATTTTTTTAAGTCAATTTTTACGTTTTCCATAGACATTCCGTATGTCTCAGTTAACGATTCACGAGTGCACAAATTAATGACGAAGTAGATAGATAAACACATTGTGATTCGGCGACGGTTTTTCAAATTCAAATTATTTCCGATTACATGCCGTCTTCGGGAATATTCGCCATTGCAAAATGTAAACAATAAGAGAATATAATACTAAGTTGCGTAATTTATTAACTTTTTCTTTTTTGTTTTTCTTTTTTTTTTTTTAAATTTGGTTACAGTGATACTGATTGGCAAGCGATTATTGTGTTGTTATCTGTCTCATGATTGGATCTTGTGTTTGTTACAGTAATGCTGATTGGCAAGCGATTATTGCGTTGTTATCTGTCTCATGATTGGATCTTGTGTTTGTTACAGTGATGCTGATTGGTTTATTGTTCATCGTGCTGTTCCTGTTCAACAACACCAACACCAACACCGGCTCGAACATCATCTTCCAGAATATCACTACTGGATAATTGTGGTAAGTAAAAATGCCAATACCACGTGACGTCTCACGTGGTCCCTTTTTTTTCATTTACATTTTCCTAGTCGTTTCCAAGGTGACTGAGGAGCCTCGCATCCAGTATCTGCATCCAATTCTCTATATATTCAAATGAATGAGGTCCCGGAAACCCTGAGTGGCTGGGGAAAATACCATATGATTTACTTACCTAACTTTCACCAAAAGAATTTATAGAGTGTACACGATAAACATGTACAAATAACCTACGCATACTACAAGTTTTAACGTATTGTTTTCTCTTGAAAACAAAAAAACAAAAAAATTTCCAACTTCAGAAGTTGTTAAAATGTTCCAGAAAAGCCTTTACTAATCTAGTGAAGACTTTGATGAGTAGATCAAAATTCAGATTAAGATAAATTCATTATTCCGGGCCGGCAAGAGCCGGCACGGTTCCTGATAAGTTTTCTCCGTGACTGTCTTTACATGATGTAATTTTGTAAAAAAAAAAATATATAGATATGTCTCTCGTTTTTTCTTGAAATTGTCTATTAAAGATTATGACAGATGTCATTATGTTTTCCGATATTTTAAATCTAGTTTAACGATTTAGGTTTTATCTGCGGAGTGGTACAAGGTACTTACACAAATATACACGTACTTGCGTTTCGTACATCCACTTTTTCTGCTAACAAATAATAAGAACATTTGTGTATGGGAACACAGCTATAAAGAAAATTATACCGCATTATTATTTATTATTTTTTGCATTACTAGTTACCTACTAGAAATGTAAATCTTCGATTTAGTCTTATTGTATTATTTTTTTTATTTTACAGACGTTAATTGTGGAATATCACCCCCTATGATATTTATGTGACGTCATTTGATAGCAGACGACCATCGCTAAGGCGTGGAGGTCACCGTTGTATGCTGTGATTTATCACTGCATTGTTGTTGTTGTTATTTTAATAAAATATATGGAAAAAAGTCTTTAAGATTTGTTATACTTTTATACTAAAAATGAAAAATGTGAACATAAGATAGAGAGAGAGAAAGGGGCATGGTAAACAACATATGAAATTTCAATTTTTTAAAGTTCTTTCTTGTAATTTTTTAAACTCATATATTCAAATTACGGACAGAAAGACGTATATTTATTGAGGTAAACTTTACAGTTTCTTGTAAATAATCACATGATCAAATGTAAGTAAAACAAAATATCTCTGAAATGGTATGGAGGATGGACCATAAATATGAAATGAATATCTGAAAGTAAATATATATACCTATGAAAATGCACATAAACATGGAAATGATGTAATAGTTTTTAATATACCTTTTCCTGATATGTTCATATGCAGAACACACTAAAACAAAATAATATTCGTCCTTAATATCCCTAACATTACAGATTGTACAGTATTATAACTCTTTTATTTTTTGTTTCAATTCTTAATTTCTGTGAAGACAATCTAAATCTAGTAAAGCTGATCTAAATTTACTTGATAAAATATCTAAGTATTGTTCTGCACCAAAGTCTAAATTAAAGCATTTATATGTACATAAAGTTTTACAATTACCCATACTGTTAAACTAATTTTATTTAAATACATCTGTTACCCTGGATTTAAATAAAATATGGAAATATTTAAGATCTATACAATGAGGATTTCTCCAAACATGAGAAAATCCATAACTGTCTAACAGTAATTTACATTAGTGCCAATTCTTTCTACTGTTACTAGCCGTTTCGTAAGACTCCTATACAAAGTAATATAGTATATTATTTGAAGACGAAATTTTACACCAAAAATTTATTATACGTGTATATCTATTTTTGAATAAAGACTATCTGTCTAATTCACCACACACACACACACACACACACACACATATTTGACAAAATTTTAGATGCATACGTTCAGTTAATTAAGATTTACCAAATCCCCATATTTCACTGCTGAAGTTGAGCACAGCACCAACAAAAGCAAAAACAGAACGTTGGCATTTCACAATTGTTTTTAACTGATACCTTTTTTAAATTATTGAGAAGAACATTTAATGCTTTCAGACCTTTGTCTGCTAACGTTTCCTGATTTAAAACAAATGTCCCACTATAACTGAAAACAGTCCCCAAATAAATAAAATTATCTACTGCTTCTAACTCACTCCCATCATAAAACCATTTCTCATTAAGTAATATAGGACCACGATTTCTAAACACCATAACATTAGTTTTATTAATATTAACTTTTAATCCCCACTTATCACAACTTTCTTTTAAAAGATTTAATCTACATTGCATTTCCTGGGAGTTTTTTCCCAATACCACCATATCATCCGTAAATAGCAAAATAAAAGTAACATCATCGATTGATAAAGAGCTGTTTCATTCTCTAATAAAAATTCAAGTTCTTCGATAGATAGAGCGAATAATATCGGCGAAACAACCTCGCCGCCTTCTTAAATCCGATTGCACAATTAAAATAATCAGAAAATGAGTTAAATCCTTTTACACAAGACATTTTACCATCAATACCTAAATTTTACAATTTAAACCACAACGCTTTTAAATACACACTATCAAAAGCAAGTCCACAAATGTACAATACACTTTTTTCTTATCATTTAAAAATCTCTCGATTAAGACAAACATAGCATCATTCAAATTACGAAATCGTAAAAAATCAAAGAGGGAGAGAGAGAAAGAGAGAGAAAAAAACAACATATGACACAATTTCTTCAATTATATTAAATAGAGTGAAGCAATATTTCATACATACACAACTTGTACACCTGGGGCCGTATTCATAAAGCTTCTTAGTTATTAAGGAAAATAATTCTTTACTGGAATAAATCTCCTAAGTTTTTTAATAAATAAGACATAAGGAGAGGGTAAAGTCGCTGATTTTAGCACTCACTCAGCCCCTCACCGCGTGGGTTCGAATCCCGGCAGGGTCATTCGGATTTTCATGTGAGGAAGCCTTCCAGCTGGCTTGTGGTAGGTCAGTGGTTCTACCCGGATGCCTCCGTGCATTCGGGGTCTTCCTCCACCTGTAATTAGCTGGGCATTGCTATATGACTGAAGTACTGTCGAAGCGACGGTAAGTTCAAGTAGTCAAGTCAAGTCATAATACAATGTAATACTGGCATTGAGTTTTAAACTGTTATGATATGTATTGTTTCCACATCAAATGTATGTGTGAAAATAACAAACCGACGAAGGAATCGTGCATGTCACCCAGTGTTTCTACGATAACTTGATCATGAAATCAAAGCATGATATTAACAAGTTTTGTTTTTCAATATCTCACAAATACATGTGTATAAAAGAACCATACATAGTTTTTATCTTGTTCAGCAGGACACTGCGTAAATTATCAATACCCGTCTGCAATCAAGTAAAATATGGTCTGTTAAACAAATATAAGTGCTCTGAAAACTACACTTTGAACATGTAAAATCGCAGTATGCCAAGAATGAAACTAAGGGAAATCTGTGTGATTTTAAGGAATATCTTAGAAACTAAGGGAAATCTGTGTGATTTTAAGGAATATCTTAGAAACTAAGGGAAATCTGTGTGATTTTAAGGAATATCTTAGAAACTAGGGGATTTTTTCCTAGGGAGCTTTATGAATACGGCCCCTGGCATGTGGTATTACATCATCATAATTATTGATTTTAAGATTAAATTGCTTAAAAATGATTTCGCAAAAAAACAACAACAAACAAACAAGAAATATCTTTAAAAAAGATATTCGGCGTAGGATGAAAGAAAAACGAGATTTTCATTCATGCATAAATATACTTTAATTAAGAAACTTATAAATGGAAATATATGCAAAACACATTTCAAAGACTCTAATGTTATGATAGGTTATAAAAGCATTGTTGTAAATAATTGTAAAAAACATGTCTAATTTTGGTAGTGAACAATGATGAATGGCAATGTTTTTAACAAGGTTTATTTTGCAAATAAGAAAATAGTCCACGAGATGTGTACAACAACAGGAATGTAGCAAAAAAAGTACAATTTTAAAATAATGTCTATATATATTCAAAACAAAATGTACAGTAAAGAATGACTAGACTATTATACAAAAGACGCGACTGACCATTATCGTAAACAGGCTTACCTGCACCATAAAAAATTGTAAAATGATTAAAATCAGAATATGAAATGATTTGATATTAAAATATTTCAGAGTACCTACAAATGTTCTTATTTAAAAGCAGTGTAATGTTATAAATTATCCTATTAACTATAAAAAAATCTATGATAATCCGCTAGAACATTCCGAGGAAAAGCGCGCGAAAGACCGACGCACAACAAATTTAGTACGCTCTAGAAATAGTTCAGTATTTTTTCTATGAAATATACTTATTTATAGACGGTAATACAAAAAATTATATCTGTAAATAGGCTTGTTTGATATTTGTTCATATCATTATTGCATATGACAATTATGATATAAAAGCGTTGTTAGTTGTTTTGGTTTTGGCGAATTAATTTTCAATGAGAGCATCTCGGCAGGCTGGAAGAATTCAATATACATAGTAATTAAGGGGTTTCATGTCATAACACGGTGGATTCTTTTTTGTTGTTTTAAATCATTTTCACAAAGTAGCATTCCTCAATTGATGGAAAAGGATTGTATTTAACTTACTGAAATCACTTTCATGTTTACATCAAAAAGAAAAGTGCACTTTCAAAAGGTCAATGTTACAGGAGCTGTTAGAAATAGTCTTTGGTATTCATAGGCTTCATTTTCATGTCCGCTTTTAAACTCCAATATCTATGTTTGGATTTTCATAAAACTTTACAGGACTGTTTGTTATGACACAAAGATGTGTCATGTGCATCAGCCATATGCACGCTTGAAAGGTCAAGGTCACATGAGTTATTATAAGTTGTCTTTGGTGTACATGGGCTACATTTTCATGTCGGCTATATATATGTCATATCTATGTTTGGATTTTCATGGGGGTTTTCACCGGTGGGGACTCCTAACCTTGTTAAATATTGCAGTATAGCGAAAGGACCGAATTTGTGGCAAAACTTGTCCAAACCCATTTCATGTTATATGTTTAAGCATAGACACACCTGTATAGCTAACACTGTCATCTTAACACATTTGAAACAACCCGACTTAACAGTTGCGCTATCCACGATTAATTACTAGTAGACTACTAGGAAGAATGTATAATGAGATAAGAATTAGTTAATTTATGTAATTTTAATAAATTGCATTAATTTTGACTAAATGGCCGTTTCTTTAATAAATATAAAATTGTTTTATCAAAACACTTCTCTTTAAAGAAACACAATTTGGCCTGTTTCAGACTGAACGTCATAAATATCTGCCTTATGACTTTTTTTCACTGTCTGAAAATGAATGAAAGACGGTTACAGATTGTACAAGTTTGATGAAAATTTCCCGAGGCTGCAATATCATATCTGTTTAAACAAATCAAAATTGCCCCCCTCCCCCGTACACACACACTTCATTTTGTGTCACAAGATCCTACATGACAGTTCTGGAAAGGAGTATATAGATATATATATATCTGTAGACCCAGACAGTTGTCAAACGAGTACGGGAGGAGATATTCGTCAGTCCATTTCTTTTTTCTAATTGAGGTTTTCACAATACTTTTTACATATTCATTTTTTTTTACCATTGCAAAATGCTTATTGCATTTTCAAAATTTATATCATATTAACAAAATGTTTATTACATTTTCAAAATTGAAAGTGTTACTTATACAATAAACGATCGAGTTTCACGTTATATGTTTATGTTCGTACGCTACAAATTCTTATGTACCGGTAGACTCTACATTGCAGTTTTCACGGGCTTAATTTCTTGTGACTTTTGATTTTTTTTAAGATTGAAAAAGTTCGCCTTAATCGATAAATACTAACTAATGTCATTTTTGAAGAAGAGACAAAAACATGTAAAAAAAAAACAAAGAAACAAGTCTTCAAATACATCAACGGTAGGTAGAATTGTCATAAGGCAAAGGAAAATTAAGATGTTTGTTTCCACTCACATCGAATAAAAATACAGGGTCGGTAGGTCGCCAAACATTTGTTTTCTTTTTTTTTCAACTTTTATTATATTTTATTATATTTTTTTATACTTAGAGGATGTGACGAAAAACAACAACAGTGTTAACCCGAATGTTAGAAAAAGAAGTTTACGGTCGGTCAAGTCAGTGGAACTTCTTTAAATACCGTCGGATATTCCGCACGTCGTATTTTACCGACAGATGGCGCTGCTACAGAACAGCTGCCAGAGCTATTTTTATATAACTGGGCTGAAGTGTCTCAGTCTTAGATTTCCACTTTTCCGAAGTTCCTAAGAGTCGCCTTTCGCAATAAAGCCTGTCTATAAGTCTTAGAATTTCATGCCGGCTCAGATTCCCAGCAAGTAGTATATTAACAAAACAGAACAGAACGTGCCCTAAAAGAAATTCATCATGTCATTCCTAATGTACTGCATGTTCTAAATTTCCAACACTGAGCTTCAACTTATAAATAAATGTATTGTAATATCATCTAAGCTTTAAAACCACACCAGATAGCGCAGTGCTTTCTGCAGTAGTACTTAACTCTAGATAACATACTTATTGTGTACCCGGTCAGCAGGTCTTCCATCTCACCAGATAGCGCAATGAAATCTGCATAAGAATGTAAGGATATGTTTAGAATGTAATGACTTGCAACATGTACCAGCGGAGCAATACCACTTTATCATCTTTCGTTATGACCAGAATATTAGATATACTGTTGTACCACCTGGTGAATAAATGAACTAATTCTCTATTAACGGAATTTCTAGGCGAATCCTAGTTATGGTACACTGAGACAAGTTGCATGGTCCAGGGCAAATATAGATCTCGGATCCAAACCTAGACTTAAAAAAAAAAAATCAGAAATTTTGAATCGAAACCACATATAAAGTGGAGATGGTATGAAAAAAATAATAAAAATCCCAGTTGTCGTACCTTTAATCCTAATAAACGTGGTGCGGGGAGGGTGTGGCTTCATGGTCCAGGACCCTTCAGACCATCTTATGATGGTCCTCAGTCTTATCAATGTATATATGCACATGTGTTAAAGTTTTGTTTTCTTTCTATATTTTTAAACTTGAATAAATACACGCACAGTGATGTAATTTGGAAATAATATCATTTTAATTTTGATGCCGGTGTAACGAAGTAAAGTGATTCTATTCTACGGGGGTCACTTTACTTCGTTACACCGCCATTAGATAATACATATATAATGATATACATGTATAAAAGTTCGTCTATTTATTTTTGGTTTAAATGTATTTAATAAAGATGTATCACTTTTTAAAGATACATCAATCAACCAAAACACATGAATGTCGCAAAATTACAATATAGCTTTTGTGAGATGACACTTTATTATAAATCGCACACTTATATAGGCCCGGCATCGCTCCTGGCTCCACCTTAGATTGTTTCCCCTTAGCATCTGGATTATTCACCGAATACCGGGTTACAGACTACCGCTTGCTCCAACTCAAAGGGTTTTGTCAATAAAATATGGGTGTTTGAATGTCTGTGCCACTAATAATGGCTGTAAAAACACTGCATTGTTTGCCGAGATCCCGAAGACAAGCTTGGTGGCAAATGCAGATACTTTCATAGACAAGTGCATAGAAACTGAAGCTGTATTTACTGACTGATATCTTGTTAATTAGGGTCCGGCTGCCTGCCCGGCTCTGTGCGCGGACCCCTGAAGCTGTATTTCTAGATGCATGTACAAGAATGTTATTTAACGAATACATATGTAACAGATAATATCAAGTCACATGGGCTATTTTCAGAAAAAAAGTATGAAAAAAAAAAAAAAAATAAAAGAGTAGCTGTAAAAGTAACAGCGCCACGTAGCACACATTTAAATAACACACATAAAGAAAGGTATATAGTACCGTATTAAATAATGCATAAGTAAATGAACATTTTGAATATAAGATGACATACTTCTTCAAAAACAAAAACTATGAGAATTATCATTTTTTATGTGTTCTTTTATTCTAATGAATTGCACATAAAGTAAATGCAGTTGGTTATAGAAGATATTACAGGATTTTTAATTTTCTTTTCACTTGCACAGAATTTAAAGTGAAAACGTCTGGCTTACCGTATTCGCGTAACTGTAAGTAACTTGCCTCAGGCTCTTTCGTAACACTTCGTCTGTCTCTGACGGGAAATGTCGAGTTGTTCCGAATGGCCCATAGCAGTTCTACTTCCGGTTGATATAGTATAAAATGGACAGAGACCAAAAGCACATCAGTTCATTCGATTTCCGAAGACCAAGAAAAGGTTTGTACATGTACATAAATATAACCTACAGTAATTATAATTGCTTTTTTGTATCTTTTTTACTTGAAAATAAATCGTATGTGAAAAAAGATTAATAAAAACATATTTTTTTAATATTTGCATTTTTTGGACTTTTTTTTTCATTGGATATATGACTATTCGCTGATTCCTGACGTTGCTATAACCAGATCCATTTTTTCCACTGCAGCAACAACATGAAGCTCACCACAGCCGTCGTCCTCGCCCTCGTCTGTATTGTCGGTCTTGTGGTGGCCGACTATGGCTACGGTGGATATGTTCCCGCCTATCCATCCGGCGGCAGTGGCTCCGGAGGAAGTGGTGGCTTCTGTAAGTGACATCAAGCTTTCTTATATATTTCATCGCTCTCTATTTCTTCCTTTCTTTTTTTTTTTCCCCCCACAAAATAAGACCCAGATTCACGTATTTTGGTATGCAAATTGAGTGTTAAAATTAATAAAATCATTCAAAATACGCTATTAAAATGGCTTATTGGAGACATTATTTTCTATAAACATACAGGTGATTTGACCCTTATTTTGGTACGACGGTTGTGATTGGTTTATTCAGAAAATAGATGTTTTTACAAAACTATTGGTTGTTCATAATTATACTTATTTGAGTGACTTTTACTTTACTTTCCTCCTGCATTATGATTGGCTCTTCTAAATGTTAATCAAATGTTTAATGAGATGATATATCTCATGGTGTGACAGTGATACTGATTGGCTGAAACAGTATGTCTATCAGATGCTGATTGGCAAGCGATTACTGTGTTGTAATCTGTCTCATGATTGGATCTTGTGTTTGTTACAGTGATGCTGATTGGATTATTGTTCATCGTGCTGTTCCTGTTCAACAACACCAGCACCAACACCGGCTCGAACATCATCTTCCAGAATATCACTACTGGATAATTGTAGTAAGTAAATGTGACCACGTGACGTGGGCTTTTTTTTTCAGTTACATATGTTTCGCCTCTTGTCGTTTCCAAGGAGTTTTGTCACACTAATGTTTTGGCTAGAAGATGTAAAAAAAGTCCCATTTGCTTTAAGCAGAAACCCTTTTCTAATCTACGGAAGACTGATATTTTTCAGAACAGAAAATTCATTAATATGTTTCTTTATTTTGCAGACGTAAGTTGTGCAGCATCGCCCCTAACGACAATCAAGTGATGTCATTTTGCAGCAGACGACCATCAGATTAGGGCATGGCAGACACCACATGTTTTTATAATGCATTATTGTTGTAATTTAGAATAAAATACATGAAAAACGTATTTCAAGATTATTTGGTGGTCATTATTCAAAATAAGAATTGAAAGATAATTCAAGCGCGCGCAGAGCGAGAGAGAAAAAGAGAGATAGAGAGAGAAATTTCAGGAAATGTTATCTTATAATTCCAAATTACAAACATTAATCATAATAATTTGTAGGCGTTGCCAGAACTCTCTTCTTTTTTAAAAATGCATTTCTCTATTTTTTCTTACATTAATAAATCAAAAGCGTTACCACGGAAGTCAATATTTCACTGAAGCCCTATATTTTTAAATAAATGTTCTGGTGTTTCCTCTTACATTCTTACATTTGACTTAGCTAAAATCAGTCGAACACGAACATTGTCACACAGGAATTCTGAATCATATCGGGTGAAAACATAAGTTAGAACAGAACATAGGGTCTTCCGCCACCTGTAATTAGCTGGACGTCATTTCATGATTGAAATACTGTCGCAGTGACAACAATGTAATAAAGTCAGCGTTTGACACAAACTTTTCAGCCAGGTATCCCGATGGAACACCTGCTTTGAAATTCATGAGTCCCTTCTGAAAATTAAGAGTCCCTGTCGCGCCATCAGACATATGATGGCTTTCTTCCCATAACAAATAGTTAAAAATTTTAGATTCATCAAAGAGGGTTAATAAATAAATAAGTTTTATGAAGATAATTACATAAGTTTTCAACAAATGGGGCTGTTCAAATTACATTTAATCAGAAAAGTAACTGTCCCAACGGAACACCTTGCGTGTTAATTCTAGAGTCCTTTCCCAATTTTTGGTGTCCTCGGGATCCCAACTGGGCTGAAGTGTCTCAGTCTTAGATTTCCACTATTCCGAAGTTCCTAAGAGTCGCCTTTCGCAATAGAGCCTGTCTATAAGTCTTAGAATTTCATGCCGGCTCAGATTCCCAGCAAGTAGTATATTAACAGAACAGAACAGAACGTGCCCTAAAAGAAATTCATCATGTCATTCCTAATGTACTGCATGTTCTAAATTTCCAACACTGAGCTTCAACTTATAAATAAATGTATTGTAATATCATCTAAGCTTTAAAACCACACCAGATAGCGCAGTGCTTTCTGCAGTAGTACTTAACTCTAGGTAACATACTTATTGTGTACCCGGTCAGCAGGTCTTCCATCTCACCAGATAGCGCAATGAAATCTGCATAAGAATGTAAGGATATGTTTAGAATGTAATGACTTGCAACATGTACCAGCGGAGCAATACCACTTTATCATCTTTCGTTATGACCAGAATATTAGATATACTGTTGTACCACCTGGTGAATAAATGAACTAATTCTCTATTAACTTAACGGAATTTCTAGGCGAATCCTAGTTATGGTACACTGAGGCAAGTTGCATGGTCCAGTGCAAATATAGATCTCGGATCCAAACCTAGACTTAAAAAAAAATCAGAAATTTTGAATCGAAACCACATATAAAGTGGAGATGGTATGAAAAAAATAATAAAAATCCCAGTTGTCGTACCTTTAATCCTAATAAACGTGGTGCGGGGAGGGTGTGGCTTCATGGTCCAGGACCCTTCAGACCATCTTATGATGGTCCTCAGTCTTATCAATGTATATATG
>CM037785.1:20861297-20886823 GCA_021229015.1 Solen grandis | reverse complement strand
TTTCAACACGTGGTCTTTTATCGTTATAACGGAATACAATGTCATATAATTGTTTTTGTTGCTGTTGCTGTTATTGTTGTTTTGACAGCTACGCATCTGTCTCACAATATCTGAAGAACACACATTTTGTAAATGGCTGAGTAGAACTACTCCATGAATATTTAGATGTTCACTATTATGTAAGGTGAATAAATCAAACCAATTTAGTTGATTTGGACCATTTCGCATGGCGGAACGTTATGGGGTATAATCTGTACAGTAACACACACAAAAAAATGTGTTTCATCAGGTAGGGCGCAAATCGAAAACAGTTTTCGTTTTTCACCCTTCGCTTTGCGCTTACCGACAGGAAACACGATCAAGTTTCTCTCTCGCTCTATCTCTCTCATATCCTAGTATACGCCTCAGATAACGCAGTACACAAAATGGCAAAATAGCGTATGTAACCTTTTGTCCTACTCTTCGCTGTTAAAGTTAACGAGCAAATGTAAAGCATTTAGATCATAGATAATCTTATCTGTAGCATATATTTTACAGTATCTTTCTTCATACCACATTTACATGCTGAATATAATTTGACGTCGGTTAAATAAGATACATTCAGTTCGGAATCAATATATGAATAATATTATTTTTTACGCCATATGCGTAAGAACTATTCATAGTTTAGAAGTCTAAATAATGACGATAATGATGATAATGATGAGGAATCAGTGGTGTTTCTGGAAACTTGGGACACTTATGTTTATGTTGGTGATTGCGTTGATCGCTTACAAAGGATAAAGAGCAGGTACAGTGCATCTAAATCTTTTGGAATCACATTCAGGATCTGTGTAATATATATCATTATATATCATAAATATATTACTTGTGTCTGAACAAGAAAATGAATTAAAAAAATCTGATATAAATAAATATCTTTACTCTCATCACACATTTTTCTTCCAAATAAGAAACAGGTGATTTACGAGTTTCACAATAAATATTGGTGAAATCGACATATGGTACATCAATGTCACTCTTAACGTTTATCATTTCTTCTGATAACTTTTATTATATGCTTTTGAGATATAAATGCGATATAAATAAAAAATATATTTGATAATATCACAGTGAAAATTAAAAAAAAAAAGGTTTCATAAAGAGCGGTTTCGGGTATTCCCGGACATATAAAGCTCTCAACTTTTGCTGTATACGACATTCGACATTCATATTTTGAATGTCGCATACGACATTCACGACATTAGACATTCAGATTTTGCATTTCGAAGCACGACATTCACGACATTGGACATTCAGGTTTTGAATGTCACAGCATTATATTCACGTCATTAGACACTCAAATTTTGAAAGTCGCATACGACATTTACGATATTGGACATTCATTCATATTTTGAATTTCGAAGCATGACATTCACGACAATGGACATTCAGGTTTTGAATGTCACAGCATGACATTTACCACATTGGACATCCAAATTTTGAAAGTCGCATACAACATTCACGACATTGGACATTCAGATTTTGAATGTCGCAGAACGACATTCACGACATTGGACATTCTTGTCGCAACACATTCACGACATTGGACATTCAGATTTTGAATGTCGCAGCATCATATTATTATTCAAAAAATCATATCAGCTTAAAGACAACGAATCGAAAGACGTTCCTCTTAAACTAATAAATTTCCAGATTGAAAAATATCAGAAGGGGAAAAGAAATTATAAGATTTGTTCTTACATCCTTAAGCTTGGCAGTTCGTCGCCATGATAATCGACCGATTGTGCACTCTGTTTTAATTATCGGTTATCATAGCACTCGGGCTGCTGATTTCATTCCCCATAAACATTTTTAGCGCCAAAATAAATGTAAACTGAAAAGTGACTGTAGAACAGGTTAAATAATTATATAATTATGTTTTATTTATTTAGTATATTTTTTATTACAGTCAATTCAATACACGAGGATCAATGCACTCGCATATCAATAATTCTCTTATAAGATAAATTTAAGTACATGCACTTACAAGTCCTCTTTTCAAATACCATATATAATTAGTAATAGAAAAAAAAAATATCAGCAAAAAAATATTATGATGGTTAAGAATTTATTTTGAGTTATTCGGGAATGTGACGAATAGTATGGTGATGCCAATCAATTGGTACTTAAAGAAGTTTTAATACATGGCACACATATCCAAAGCATATCTTGCCTGTTGTGTATCCAAGATATTAAAAGTTTTATCTTTTTTATCCCGTTCTTCATATCTCTATCCTTGTTAATGTCATTGTTTAAAGTTTGTGTGTGTGTGCTCTGTTAAACCATATTTGTCTCACAAACGAATTTGTCACACATGTAATAAATATGTGTGCCAATTTAACGCTAAGGATTGCGACGTCGCCGAATATGTAACAAATCTGTTTTTTTTCTACTTTGTCACATTCATAAAATAATTGAAGTAAAGTTTCTTCAAAACACTTACAAAAATTACATAACTTACTATCAATTATATTCATTTTAAAAAGTAGTGAATTGGTTGGTAAACTCCTATGTACTATTCTTATTTGCAACCATTGTGGCGAATGTCTTATGCGACATTCAAAATATGAATGTCCAATGTCGTGAATATCGTGCTGCGACATTCAAAATTTGAATGTCCAATGTCGTGAATGTCGTATGGGACATTCAATATATGAACGTCCAATGTCGTGGATGTCGTTCTGCGACATTCACAATTTGTATGTCCAATGTCGTGAATGTCGTATGCGACATTCAAAATTTGAAATTCCAATGTCGCTAATGTCGTGCTTCGACATTCAAATTCTGAATGTCCAATGTCGTGAATGTCGTGCTGCGTCATTTAAATCTGAATGTCGAAAGGCGTATACAGCAAAAGTTGAATGTCGTATGTCGTGCCAACAACACAGCCGTTACGGTTCATATATTGAATTGCAGTGGTATCCGATAGACCTGGTATTTGTTATTTCCAGTCGGGTCTGTCTGATACCTTTGTATATCAGTAACACGCCCTTCCCACGTTTTGAAAAGCATATGGCACATATTAACCACATTTGTCACAATTTCTGTCTATTCTGCACAAAGATATCGACACATTTACTCGTGGTAGAAAATAAAAACTATTCGAAACTATTCGCACCTCTCTTACCACACAATTTAAACATACATACCTTTCAAATAGATTTATTTCTCCCCTTAAGGTTTAAATGTTTACGGTTTGTAAATATCAAAAGACCGAAACGCAGGTTCAAGTTACATGACCATGCACATAAAATATGGATATCTTTACAATTAGTTGGTGAGATGCAGCAGCCGACATCCGGATATATCAGAGACCGCTCTAATTTCGTATATCTCGTGGACCTTGAATCGTGGCTACACCAATCGTGAGCAAACAATTTTCAAAGTTCACTCGATGAAATTAAATTACATCTTCCACAAATACGAAAAAATATCCTCTACATATTTGACAGTGAAAATTATGGTAAAAGAAAAATGGAAATATAAAAGAACCGAGCAATTGGCACTATTTTTTTTCTTTTTGGCTAAGTCAGTGAAGAGAGCAACATTTATCATACGTTGTAAGTTGAATTTAAAAGATAACAAAACATAGAATTACTGAAGCGTTCACATTTTGTTTTAAAGAATTTTGCGTATTGAAAGCAAAAATCACGCATGTACACACGTTTAGTTTACATACATTGTATATAGCAGTAAGATGGTCATTTGCTGACTTAAACGAATGTCCGAATGAAGTGTTCACTTGCTGGGAAAGATATCCGGGGGAAAAATCGGCACTTCAAAATGAAATGTGATTTGCGAATTTTATCATCCATTACTTAACTAATATGTTAATTGTGAAAAAAACTGTTTGCTGACAAAGACAAATATACCATGTGTTCTTTTTTATATATTGTAAGTTATGCTGAAATATTACTATTTTTATTTTATATTTACAGTTTTACACCCCAAATATCAAGTACAATAATCAACTGAATACAAATGAAATGTTTATATTTAGCAAAGGTTAAAATAGAGACGCGACTACTTCAAGATATTTCGATAGTAACCTATATCAAAGATGCCTTTTTTCTTTTATATTATAATACACTTACAATCCAAAACTGAATTAAAACATCAATTCCTTTAAAAATTGTATAGCAGAAACTGAAATTTGACCTTAAAATATTTATAGAAATTGACATTTTTCATATTTTATATGATTGATAGTAAACAAAGTTAATTTAGATCTGTATATTGATATTTTATACTCACTGAGTCCTTCAAAGTTTTTTATTAGATACGGAAGAAATGACACCAAAGGGTCAAAAAACGGATAGAGATTGTAATTTAAGTTAATCTTTATTTTGATTGTGTTCAGTCTGGTGGTGCCAAAACCGTAATCGGGGTCTTAATTCATAACAGGGGCATAATTATGTAAAAACCAATGATAAAGTTCTTATGTATACTGACTTGATTTGAGTTGACTATTTGAGTTAACCGTCGCTTAGACAGTATTTCAGTCATATAGCGACGTCCAGCTAATTACAGGTTGAGGAAGACCCCGAACGCACGGAGGCATCCGGGTAGAACCACCGACCTACCGCAAGCCAGCTGGAAAGCTTCCTCACATGAAAATCCGAATGACCCTGCCGGGATTCGAACCCACGCGGTGAGGGGCTAAGTGAGCCACGGAGGCCCCCTTATGTATACTTGCCTACAGGTAGATGTGATGATCATAAACAAGTATTCCAAGTTTTAAATCAATATTTCAATTCGTTAAAAAAAGAAGTGAAATTTTACGAACAACTTCGCCAATTTAAGCATTACGGCGACGCCGGCGAGTAGACCAGTTAATCTTCGAGCTGAAAATTTGAGAAAGTAACGATCAATTTTTTCTTTTTTATTTTTTTAATTTTTATTTCTTATTTATTTATTGGTTTACTCGATGGCCGTGTCATTGGAAAGGGTGTCTGTGAGATATATCTCGTTGTTTCGAATAGGATTTCCGTGACTGAAAGATGAATGTCATGTGTAGTAAATAAATATAAAATTGTATTAACAATTGAGACTGAAAATTAAGTAACTAGTGCATGTTTATGAACATATACATATTACCACAAACATCTCTATATTTAATGGAATGGGTCCTACCTACCCACGGTCGAAACAACTGACCAGAGAGTCATGATATAAAAATAACTATACTGCACAACCTACTTAATTTTTATCTATAAAACTATCTTTTAGAAATTCAAACACGATAAAAAAAATATACTATTATACACAAAGAATGTTTGTGGAGTATGTTATTTTTTATATTTGCTCTAATATGACGTCATATGAGTAATAAATTAAAGCGTAATAATATAACCAACGTATTTGTATCACTTTTAAAACTTCGCAATCTAGTCTTCGTTTTTCGTGCAATATCAAAGAATAATGCACAGTGCTGCGTTCAGATGCATTGTAATTTATCACATAGGCCTTCGTGATTAGATAACTGCGAATGCGCTTCTGAACTTAACACCGCGATTTATTTCTCGACATATCACACAAACGACACTCTATTTAGGAAAGTTGAGTGCCATATCGTAGATAGGCCTGAATAATCAATAACAAAGCAACGTCACACTGTGCTGTAGGTCACTGACCTTGCACAGTCGGGGTCTCCCTTTACTAGTGACGATCCTTCTTCGGAACCCTCAGTATACTTTCCGCTATCACCACCGTATATACCGTGGGATTTTCAACTGGCAAAGACATTTCAAGAATTTTAATTAGCTTTTTGCTGACCAATGAAACTAAGCATAGTATTTTGAATTCACTTCATTGAAGTTACAAAGGCAACGCTTTTAAAAATCCGAACAACTATATGTAACGTCAATTGATCCGCTCTGTCTCCGACACGAATAAATTAATTTATAATATATGAGTATGAAATTTTGCTTATCAAATAATCCATGGTCGATTAAGAGGCAAAGCATATCGAGCGAACGTGGTATCTACATTTTTTCTGGACGTCGTTGTATGACTGAAATACTGTCTCAGAGACGGTTGTCTCCTAAACAACAAAATCATATATTTACATCCGCTTTGAGCTGTTACAATTTATATGTTAACTGATATAATCGGGATTTGATATAATCGTTTATTATATACCTATGTATGATACTAGGCATTTGCAATTTGTTGCTTACAGCAAATGTACAGAAACTTGTATCAAGATCCCACCGTTTTCCAAACCTGTATCGCGTCTCTACCATATGTAAACATATTTCTACGTGCATAGAATGGAACTACTTTTATATGGCGTCATTGCACAATGTGGATGTGCCTGATTTGAAAACGAAAGCATTTTTCACACTACATATTTTTACGCGCTGTGTAGAACATGGCCGGATTACTTGTACTGTAAACTTGATAAAAAAAATCCCGACGTCAGGATCTGACCATTCACGACGAATAACCAACCAATGCCAGGCAACAATATGACCAAAATCCAACTATTATCCGACCAACATTCAACCATTTTAAATCAATCATTTTTATCTAGGTCCAGTGGTACCGAAAATGACTGTAGAACCAAAACCCAATCTGCGTCAATGATTTTTTCATTGCTTTCAACGCACGAAGTACTGGTCCAACCTAGGAATCATTGAGAGGAATAAGTATAAGTTGTGATAACTTATTTCTCAATCAACGTAAAATAAGTTTGAATATAACTTTATTCAGGGTCTCTTAATACTATATTTTATATAGAGAGGCCCTGTTTCATTGCAGTAATATTGTTCAGACAAAAAATATGAAAGGGAGGAGAATAAGGAAAGAACACATCACAAAACCAGTTTCTTTGCTTTATTTGATGGAGGGCTCTACACTATGAAAATATACATACAAAATAGACTAAACAAATATTGCCGACCTGTCACAAGATATGCCTGTTAAAAATTTTACGATTTATGTCTTTTAAAATATAAATAAAGGACTAGCAAAATAATTAAAAAATAAAAGGCCAAAACATACAGAAAGTCAAAGGAAGCAATCCGGTTATTACATGATAAGAGTAATATCATAATGATATAGCAATAAAGGACTAGCAAAATAGTAATAAAATACTTTTACGGCAGATTTTAATGGTTATACATTTCCATATACAATGTATCATAAAAACTTACTAGAGAACAGAGTTAAAATTGTTCAGAAAGAACAGCATGGTATTGTATGGGTCAAATTTAAAGACCACTAGTTTGAATTCAACCAAAATGTATATATCTGTGGCACATACATCCCGCCTAAAGACTCCACTGTAACAAAATATGATCATAGTCAATTCGAATTTTTGACCAGCTGGGGACTGATGTTGAACAATTCAAATTGTTAGGAAAAGTATACTTGAGGTGATTTTAACAGTCGTTTATCAGATGTCGATAAAACCTTAGACTATGACCAATATATAGACTTAAGCTATAATGATTGCACCAGTACCATTTATATCGAGACCACGTGATCGAAACACACGGTCATCAGCTATTGGAACTATGTAAAAGTACAGGTATAATAACTGGTAATAGTCGGCTGCACTCCGATGCAGGTGTTGGTGACTTAACATATCATTTCATTAATGGGTCGAGTGCAATAGATTTATTTCTATCATAACTTGATGATTATAACTTTCCGGTAGTTACTGATTTTAAGATTTTGGAACCAGGGGCGTGTTCCGACCATAATCCCTTAATGTTCTGTTGAGTGGTAAAAACGTGCACTCGTGTAATACTCCAAGTAAATGACAATTATAATGCATATGATGATTTCATAACAAAATGGGACGACAATAAAATAAACGATTTACATGATGAGAGATTTAAGATATACAATTTAGAACAGAATGATTCACTGAACATAGATGAAGTAACACAATCCTTTATAGAAATATTGCAAAATGTAGCAAAAGAATTATTTGGCACTAAAAAAGGTGTACTAAACATCACCCCCCCCCCCCCCCCCCCAAAAAAAAAATACAATAAAAAACATGGTTTTATGGGATTCATGAATCTAAGAAACACATATAATCACGTTAAGCGGAGAAAAAATATATAAGTTTTCTGTCTCAGAATCTGCAGAGCTTACAAAATTGGGCAAAACTCAACCAAAACAGCCCTGGAAAAGAATAAAATAACAATACACAAGTAAAAATACAATAACTGAGCATTTACATATTAACGATCTATATGGTCATTTTAACTATCTTTATCAGACAGAAGAAGGGAATATAGACAGTGAGAATATACAAATAAATGAGACAGTATATAATGATGAATTAGATATAGTTATAAGCTAGAAGAAGTACGAACTGCTGTATCTTCCCAGTACAAAAATAAAAGCAGGGGCTTAGACAACACAGTTGCTGAAATTTATAAGAACGCCTTTGATATATTAGCACCAGTTATTAAAATTTTAACTAAATGTTTACAAGTGATATATATCCAGTACATGGGGCAATGGTATAATTATACCAATATACAAAGGAGGTAACAAATATGACACCAAAAATTACAGAGGAATAACGCTTATAAATTTATTAGGAAAAATATATTCATAAACCTTGTTAAATAGGCTCACAAAATGGTCTAATAGATATACGAAATAATTCCGAACCAATTAAGATTTCAGAAGAATAAAGCTACAACTGATTGCATATTTTTCTTTTCTTCTTTAATTACAAAAAGAAATGTTAAATGCAAAGAAAAAAAAACTCTATTGCTGTTATCTTGACTTCGAAAAATGTTTAATGTGATAAAATTAACCGGGCTTATCTCTAGCATAAATAAGTGCAAACAAATGTAAGTTCTAAGATGGTTAGTGCCGTAAAGGCTATGAAAACTACCGTAAAATCACGTGCCCCGTTTCAGATCTTACCACTCACAATTTGTAGACTAATTGATCGGCGTGAAACAAGGGGATCTTTTACTCTAGTCTGATTTTTTTTCGTCAATAATATTCTTGATTCTGTTAATACAAATATAGACGGAATATATTAGGCAGACAACATTAAGATATTTATGCTATTATTCTGTAATGACTCAGTTATTTTTGCCGAAACGCCTGAAGCGCTCTGCAATCCATATTAGATGATAATGATAATTAATGCAAATTATGGGGATAAGCAAATTAAAGTAAAAACATGACTTTTTGGAAAGGTAGACCAACTAAACATACATTTAAATTAAACAAAATGTAGACTAAGAAAGTGTAAGCTCATTCAAATATCTCGGTATTTATCTTTTCAAAAATGGAACCTGGAATAGAACACAAAAACGATTAGCAAAACATTAATTACATGCGCTACACAATTTCTTTATAACTTTTATCCAACTCCAACTGTCCGTCAATGAAAAAGTTAAATTATTCGAAAGTTCAGTAGGTACAATATTGAATTACGGAGCAGAAGTATGGGGTAATTATCGAAGTAGCGACGTAGAACAAGAACATTGTAAATTTCTCCGAAAGATTATAATGGGTTAAAAATTAAACGAATCTCGATGGACTATACGGAAAGTAAGGACGATATCTACTGAAAATAACGAGACGATTAATAATGATAAAATAATGGCTCCAATTGATAAACTCAGCTAATATGTTACTCAAATTAATATATCAACAACTATATCAAGATACAGAAAATGGAAATACATATAACAATACAAGCTTGGCGAAATAAATATAAGAAATACTTGATAACATTGGCCTCGGTAATATATGGCAAAATCAAAACCATCCTTACATCAATTTTGTGGCAATTAATCAAAGAATAATTTGCAATTATTTTAACCCCCATTTATATGAGTACTTATAAATAGCGTTCAATTGACTTTGTAGACTTTCATTATTAGTTGTGAACAGGGCAATATCATCAACAAAGAGTAACATATATAAACATAATTTATCAATATCGTTATTTGTAGGGTTTACAAAATCAATTGAATCTTTAATGTCATTAATGAAAAGAATAAATAATAGAGGTGACAGAGCCTCTCCTTGTTTCACACCAATTGACACATCAAAAAAATCTGAATATGACATAGTAACTGGATCTTTGATACATGATTTGTCATTCTGATAAACATCTTTGATCATTTTAATCATTTTACAACTTAAAACAGATTTTATTAATTTAACCCAAAGTGCATCGTGAATAACAGTATCAAACGCATTTTCATAGTCTATAAAAGCAAAAAACAATTTACATTTCTTAGCAAGAACAGTCTGTATAACAGAATGAAGATAAAAAAAATGCAATAAGTAGTGCTGTGATTTTCTTTAAATCCAAACTGAGCGTCTGTAAAAACATTATTATTTTCACACCAATTATATATTCTGTTTCGTAGCATAAGAGAGAAAATTTTAGCCATAGTGTTAACAAGAGTAATGCCTCTGTAATGAGAGGGATCAGATCGATCACCTTTTTATGAATAGGAAATATAATACCCTTGCTACATGCGTCAGGATACACTCCATTGTCAATATGTGATTAAATAAATAAGCAAATATGGCGCTATAAAATCTTTTGAATCAATAAATAAGTCAACAACATTATTAGAATAGTCACAGGATTTATGACGTTTCATGCATGATAACGTTTTACGGTAAAACGACGATCTAATTCATCTGTATGTAATGGAGATTCTCTTTCCTCAGAAATATCTTCATTACTAATATGTGGAGTATTACATGTATGATTAAAATGTGTTAAAAATTCATCAATGTTAATATTATCATTTTATCGCTTTTATTTTTTGTATTTCTTTATATATTTCCAGAATTTTCTGGAATTTGTTTTACAGAGGGATGACAATTTTTGTTTCTACTTATTATAATATCTATGTTTTGCTTGACCTTTATCTTTACAGAAATCCGATCTAGCATTTAAAATAATTTCAGATTTTCTTCGGAAGGGTAACTTTTGTAAGTACGTTTACAACTATAAAAAAAATTTGTTTATATGCTTTACATTCATCATTAAACCACAGTGATTCAGACTTGCGAGGTTTCCTTTTTCGGGTGACAGATTGCTTAATAATTTTCCAATGAACTTATAATTTTCCAATGTACTTCAAATGACACATCATAAATCAGGTTAGATATATTGTCTATGGAATTGTTAATATCACAAACACCGTTTAATAAATCTGTTAAAATAAATCAAAATTGGATTTGGGATTTGTTTTCATTAAGCAATGGAAACAAAAATCGTTATCATAGTTATCCCAAACAATCTTTTCATATAAAACATCATTACAACCATAATGATTCATATTATCTAATCGCAAGGAAAAATCATTCGGACAATGGTCAGAAAACTCTGTTAAGTTTAATACTTTAAAATCATTAATAATTTGGAGAATATTATGATTAATAATTACATAGTCGACAACACTCGCTGCCTTATTGTTTCTTGCTAAATTATAACAAGTGAAATGTCCCGGTTCTAACCATCCATTTCCTATGAATAAATCAGTTTCTTTGTAAAGGGATAAAAGTTTGTTACCAAAAACATTTGTATAATTATCCAGCGACAATCGCTGTGGTAGACTATCACTAGCCATATCGCCGTCAGGCACATCAACAAATCTGTCCAACTGTATGTTTTGTATTATGTCTGATCTTTGGCCCACTCGTGCATTAAGATCACCTGTAATAACAACATCACCTAGGTGGCTGTAATGCCTAATGCTATCAGTTATATGACCAAAAAAATCAAATTCGTAGAGAGGCGAACTGTTACTTTTATATACATTTGAGCAATTAGGAGGTATGTAACAACAACAAAAGTAAATGTCATTTCTAGTACCAAAATAAGATATATCTAATTTAAACCAGATAATACCTTTTTCATTTAAGGTTACAAGCTGAATTTTACCGTCATATTTATTTTTATAGTACACTATCACACCACCGCTGTAACGTTTAGCCTTTCTATTACATTTAGGACGAGGACAGGAGAAACTGTCATAATTTGCTACATGTATTTTTATATTTGTTAATTATGAATTCCAAGTTTCAGTGAATATTAAGATGTCATTGTTATTAAAGATAGGAAATCAGAATCATCTATCTTAGAAGGCAGTACCTGGACATTCCAGGTGAGAAAACGGAGCTGCTTTTCCGTACACACCTACTCTACAGGCTGCAATAAATTTCAACAATAAATTTTGGGCAGATGTTCTACAACAGACAGAATTTTGTCAAAAAGCCAAATTTGCATCTGTTGATGATTTTTTAGCACGTCCAATACAATGCAATTACAGTATACAAGTTGGTAATAAAACAGTGTATAACAAACATTGGTATGATAAAGGAATATGTTTTATTAATGATTCAATTAATGAAAATGTTGAGTTCTATTCCACAAAAGAATTTTTGAAACATATGGCATTCAGCAAAACATTTTATCATACTTCTGAATTCTTCTGAATTCTTAATGCAATTAAATCATATAAAATCAGGTCAAAAGGGAATATAAAATTAAAAAGAGATCCAATACCCCATTCTTTATAGAAATATATATTAAATAAAAGAAAGGGTTGTAAAGATATATACTGTATACTCAATAATAATACTGTCTGTAAAAGAAACACCAACAGCAGAGGTAAAATGGAATAAATCATATAATATTAATGAAAGGGATTGGAAATCATATACTCAACTCCATTCAAGATTACTAAAAGTACAACCTTACAATGGTTTCAAATTAGAATCATTCATAGGCTAATCCCAACTAGATATTATTTATATAAGATAAAGGGGGTAGAAAATCAAGTTTGTTTTTCCTTTGGAACAGAAGAAACTATTCAACATATGTTTTGGCTATGTCCTAATACCAACATATTTTTAAACCATATACTTAATGTTCTAAAACTGAACAATATCAACATAAAAATTACAGAGGAAATTTTCATTTTCATTATCAGTAAAACACTTTCGCAATTAGAACTCCATATCTTACTTGATATTAAATACATGTACTATATATATTCTACTAAAATCCTCAATTTGCCTATGTCCATCTATAGTCTGTCAAATAGATTAAGATACATGTACAAATGTAATAGAATTATATTCATGGAAAATAACAATATTCCAAATTTTGAAGATGAATGGAATAAATATAAATGTTTACTTATTATATATATATATATATATCAATAACTAAAATACTAATAAGTATCAGGATGTTTAATTTTTCTATTATTAAGTTATTGTTTATTCATTTTTTATTATTATTAGTACTTTTATAGTTGTAGTTGTAGTTGTATTGGGGTTTACCGTCGCTGCGATAGTAGTACTATTATAATCTATTGTTGTTCTAGAGGTATACTGTGGCTGCTTGATGCTCTTCTGTGTGTTTTAGACTTGTAAATAGTTTCAAGCGATCAATCCTTGTATTTTAAACTGACACTTCCTTAAGGATAGTTGAGCGATATTTCAGTGTCTTCAGTCATGGCCAATTACATGACAGATATTGCAAAAAAAAATTGAAATCGTATATAATAATACTTAATTAGATTTTTTATCCATTACTTGAATACACTGAAGTTCCGATCAAGTATCTTTAACAACAAAAAGACCTTTTAGTATTAAATGACCGAGGCAGCACCTAGTTTTCTTTTATCCGTTATGTCACACCCCTCCCCCTTCACACGTTTAGTCTTTGTTGAAATTTATCCTCTATTTTCCAACTGTTTTTTTTCCCCTCTAGTTAAACATATACAGTTTATATTCACTTGACATATATGTCATAAGATTGTACTTATTTCATTTAAACAAAATATTAGATAAATGTATAGGACCACCTTTCTATATGATACACTATACACTCACATATATAGTTATACATGTAATATTTCAACATTTAGCTTAATACAATACATACATATATGCAACAGTATTATAATTTTTTGTAAGATGGTGCAGAAGATGGTCCTCCCCGACCCCTGTATTACACCAAATGACGGGGAGAATAAACTGTATATGAATAAAAAGTACCATTTTTTATGACTTTGGTATGTCGCGACCGGGGATCGAACCCACAACCTCCCTATTCCGGGGCGGACGCTTAAACCTCTCGGGCACCGGACTGGTATTTTATAATGTACTAATTACTGTAGATCTTATTATGTATAATATTATATTCATTTTATTGATTTTGACAGAATCCTATCACTGTTCCCGGTGACCGAGTGGTTAGAGCGACCGTCCCGGTAGCAGGAGGTCGTGGGTTCGATCCCCGGTCATAAAAAATGGTATAGCTCCCTTGCTTTGCGCTCAGTATAGTTATAAGGTTAGCTACAGGACTTGTTGGCCCGGTGTCATGATAAAGAGTCGGGGTGTGGTACCATGCCACATAATTATTTACGACGTGATACTGCAGTGTGGCAGCACTATATCTGTTTCAACTAGACTTAGTCTCCAAATGACTGAAATACTGACGTTGAGTTGTTTAACCCAATAAACAAACAAAATGCAAATATATTCACAATGCTGACCAAACTCCTGTTTTGTTTCGATGTAAACCTGACAAGACAGTCCAAAGGACAGCTATATCCCCCGCCGCTGACAGAGGAGACATGTGAAGTCAAATGATAAGAATACAGGTTCCCCAAAACTGAACAAAATTATTTATTCTAGTGCTCATTGTTCAATTGTCAATACATGGCGGCATATGGCATATTTTTAAAGAACAGTATTGAAAAGAAATCTTTTTTTGTTTTAGTTTCATATACTGCAAAAACCAAATTTACGTATCTCCCAATGAGAGGTGGTGACCGAAGCTTTGCAGATGCATCTGACAGCAAGGTATTTATAGATTCACAATTAAATTATCATATTTATCAATAAGGAAAAACATTAAACTATCTGGGCCTGTACATGTAATAATATTTTTATAAAGTGATAACTTAAATTACTTAAATTAGTAATCGGTTAACGTCCCCACGGTATCACCAATTTCAAACTTAGGGTATCAAAAACATACAATATAGTTTTATGGATAATATTGCCCAATCATTGTATTGCCAATTTTCTTAATAAACTTTATTCTCTTTTTCATGAACAAACGCAGTTGTACCAACAACAATGTACAAAGGACCGAATAGAGTTTGAAATGGACCAGATAAAAACAGTATGCAACCAAAATGAGAGTTTGAGACGACCAAGTGTGTCGGTTATTAAAGGAATGGAAAATGAAGAACACACCTTATTCTACTGCAATATACCCAAAGTAGGCTCAACCTTTACTGGTGCACTATTAAATCAGATACTTGACTGCACAGGAAAAAATACATGTTTAACAAAAGTGAATAAACGACTGAAGAATGATGCTCAAAAATTGTTTTCCTTTATGACGGCGAGAGAACCATATGGAAGATTGTTTTCTGCTTACGAAAATAAATTGTACCACCCAAACAACTTCTGGAAAATATTTGGTAAAAAATAGTGAAAATGGTAAGAAAAAATCCGTCGAAACAAAGCTTGCAATATGGCCATGATGTAACTTGTGCAGAGATGATTAAATATATATTAATATCAAAGAAGCGACGAATTCCCGTCAATGAACACGTTGCTCCTATGTATGAAAAATGTTTACCATGTTTGTATGAATACGATATTATTGCGAGACTTGAAACGATTCACGCCGATTTTGAAGTTATCATGAAAGAAATGGAGGCACGAAACATTATAGCAAAGCACCCTGTGAACATTTTAGAAAAAAACAAAGCTTCACTTGATTTAGACCGTATTGAGCATATGTTTTGGTCAAAAGGAGAGTACAAGGGTTTAAATATGTCTAAAATGGATTATTTCACACGAAACTGGAAAAGCTATCAAATACACGGCTTGGTGTCGAAGCATATAGATATGCCATTTCCAAATGTTGAGAAACAAGATGTAGATATCCAGACTTATACATCAGCCATGATGGGCGCTATACAGAGGAGCACTAATAATACGGAATTAAAACAACAGCGAGCTGTAGCTCTACGGCAGGCGTACGACACGGTTCCTATGAAAGACTTAGAAGAACTGAGGTCAATCCTATGGAATGATTGTGAAGTCTTTGGATACTTCCATAGTCCGACACTTTTATTTGATCGGGGAAGCACGAGAGATAATTCATCATTCGAATATTGGTTTTTTTAAATAGCACTGATTCAAATAGTAGATGTTGAAATTTTAGTAGGAATAGAGAAGCGACTGGTATGCGTTTCAAAGTGAAGCTGATTATCCTACAAATAATGCGTCTGAAGTGTATACACCCCTGCTACAAGTAAACAAAATGTGGGTTCATATGTTCAAATTTATGAATCCTTGTACTTGTTTAACCTTTTACCTAAAGAAATATAAAAAAAAAATGGTTTGATAGATAATAATTGACTGGAAATCAAATCAGTGAATGAAACGATGGATATGTCTATGCTGTGCAGACTGTAAAATCCGAGCTACAGTTTTGTGTGAGCAAACAGCAGACAACTTGCAATATATATCCATGTTTAGCATGGGTCTAGAAACTTGGTTGCACTAATTATTCATTATTTAGTCTCATATATTGTTGTATTATTATTTTAGTTTATGTACATAGCTCAATAAAATGGTATACATGTATTTGATTTTCGTTTTTACTTATTTTGAGATATTCTTTATATTCCCATTTGTCACCCACTTAAATCTTGGGAAATACCGGTATGTGATTTTTATTGGATCAAGTGATTACTTAGATTAATGTGGAAGGTACCTGAACATAGGTAGGTTAGTTTCTTAATCTGAATACGTACGGTAAAGATTCAAACAAATCATGAAATACAACACAGATAAATGTATTTGGTCAAGATGCAATAATGTGGCGCTTGTGTTTTTATTTAGCCCATTTAAAAAAAGAGTTACATGCATTTGTCTGTGTTGTTGACATCTCTCACGGAATAGTCAGTTTAACAATTACTTAAATCACAACCTTAATTACATTAAACTGATTTAGATTTTCTTCTACACTTGCACTTTTCACAACGAAAGGCGAATTAAATTCCTTTGTGACTTCGCACAATCGCTCATTTATGTCATGTCATGAGACTCAATGAATTTGCAGGTTTCGAGATATTTGTACACAACGAATTACATAATGTGAAACACTATAAATGTATAATACGGACACATCACATGAAACAGTATATACATGTGATAAATCTTACACGATAAGTACATCCATTAAGCATGCAGGTATATACGCCAAGTTTGCATACGACTAATTTTGCAAATTTTGACGCTGAAAAAGTCTTACGCAGATGTTTGTATGTATTCGTGACCCCTTCGTTACAGTGGTAAAACATTTTGTAACAGGTGGAAAATTTCCGTGTATCTTGCATGTCCTTTGTCTTACCCTGCAGGCACGCGGCCGGATGCAACAATGTGATTTATTTACTTTTTTATATATGCGCGACATCCATTTGTTTTGATTGGATATGGTATATATCTCATGGAGAAGCGATACATTTATTATTTTGTGAAAATTGTAACACTTCGAGATGAGATATATTCAAAATTCACATAAAACAAACGCATTTTCTTTTTATGTAATGCTACCCATGTACATATCCATTATAAGTAAAAGAAGTAGTACCAGCAGGTCTATATCACTCACACTGTGAGATATGTATTTTATCTCACACAGTAATTCAAAGTATAAGAATCATTAATATATTATGAGACATATGTATTGCTGCCTCACTGCTGTATCAAACTGTACACAAAATCCATGATACCATTAACATTCCTGACTAACCAGACATGGGACTGCTATTGCTTGCTTAGCGCTAGACAAGGATGGTATATTAATACCAGTTTAACACATTTATTATACGTTATCACATCTCGGTCTACAATTTGTTTTTGTCATTCTCGTCAATTTAAAGAAATGTAAGCAGCCTTATCTAAGAATTCTGATTATAATATAGGAGAGGTAATCATTATATTCAAAAACGTTTACTATAAAATTATCAGTTTCAACCACAGGTCAATGAAACTTTACTCCTTTTCATGTAGACCACATGCACTTGTTACATCTCTCAAACCAAGATTTCAAGGCCGCCACGTGGCCTCCCTTTAAACGTCGACGTCATAGCACTACCAAGCTCTTCCCGAGACTCAAATCTATGACCCCGCATTTGGAGAAAAAGAAAAAAAATCACAGATGGCCAAATCTGGACTATACGATGTGTGTTGTAGATGTTCGATGTTAATTGTCATCTCGACTGAGATGTACGGGGGCGTTATCGTGTTGCAAATATAACCCGGCTGACAAGTTCTGGGTTGGTTCGGAGTATGGTGAAGTAATACTCACCAGTGATTGTAGTTTTCTCCAGTACCATGTGATTAAGATACCCAAAGTGTCACAGGAAATGATTGACGTGTCTTTATCAAACCACGTGGTATATCAGGTAATTTTAAGCTGGCACAAACAACCTAACTTGCCTCGATTACGAAATTTAATGGGATGTAACGATTGCGAAACGGAAATTGGTGCACTACACTCATACCATAATGATCCTTTTGTCAGATATACAATATTTCCTAACATTCGGAAAAGAATCATTGGGGCTTGTGTGTAGGGCACAATTTTCCGCTTTGCATGCGCTATATGCTATTATAATTGATAAAGAAATACCACGTGGTATTGCCACCTTGTTACCGGCTGACTTGGAATGACGTGCTTTAACAGGAGATGGAGACGAATTATCCTTCTAAACCGAACTCTGTTGCTTACTTTCTTGCGCAAAGGAGTGGAACCAGGTTTTATCACATGTAATTATCTTATTATGAAATATTTCATATTCATAAAAAATGACTAATAAATTCTTGGCACAAACTTACTCGGACCTGTTTTTGCTCTGGTTTTTAAAGTCTAGTCACCCACCTAGCACAAACTAATTGCATAGTCAGTCTGTTGGTTAAAACATCTTGTACTGTGCTATAACTTACACCAAACTCCTCAGCAAATTACCTGCCTAATAATATTCTCCCGTCTTGCTTAACAAATGACTCTATGACAGTGTCGAAATAACTTGTTTCGATGGAGATTTTTCGTCCAAGACGGGGGCCATCTACGATAGAGGATCTGCCATCACCAAATCGGTGAAAATCACTTGTGGATAGCAGATTTAGGGAAGGTAGACTCACCATAAACTTTTTGTAAATCTGTTCTGGTCTATGTCATAGATTCTGCGTAGAATTTGATAACATCTCGTTCTCCATCCTTGACGAACATATGACAGACGGATTCAGCAAAATGACGTCATCAAGTAGGTTATGATGCCGTAATAATAATAATAGACTAAAATCGTTAGAAAAGGGTTGCACTTTTCTATAAATGTGTAAGATCTGATCTTTATGGACTGATAAAGAAAATATGGCGAAAGTTCTCGAAGATTATTGTCACCCCTCACATTATCATTTTAATTAGAACTTTATATGCTTGGACAAAATTTAAGATAAAAATGACTATTTTTCGATTAAAAAACACAATACAATACAAAGTGTCCGTAATATTATGTTCTGTTCAGATAAACGATTGTTTTGTTGCTGATGTGTTATTGTTGTTGTTGTCTGTTTGTTGTTGTTGTAGAAAGCATATTTCTGTGTTTATTTAAGACAGCTTTTAATAATAGAATGCATTTCCATAAACTTACCTTACTGATCAGATGCCGCCTCAATTTTGTAAGTATGTATATTTTTATGTTTAGGTATTGTACAGGTTACTAACGTTTAACGCAAGATTTTTCTGAACATTATCTTATTATCATATATTTGAAAGAATTGTGCGTGTTTGTTCAGATGTTTGAGTAAGACTTTGTCTTGTAATATCCCGTATATGTCGATGACACAAAATGATGTATAAAAAAAAATAAAAAAAATAAAAAAAATAAAATAAATATTGTATTTATTGATCATTTATAGTTATAGCCGACACATATCACAATATGTCTGTTAAGCATTAAATGTCAAAGTACATCATTTCGTTACTAAATCTAAATTTTTTGTCCAGTCGTTTCCTATCATGCGCTTGTATGTCGAAAATTCATGCATATACCAACCCTTATATCCATCCATTTTATTTAACATTAATACTGTCACTAAGTCATTTTCACTAAGTCATTTTATTCATAAATTCGTTACAAGCATTTTCCATAACTTCATTTGTATATACGTCTGGGTGAATTGACTGATGTTTGTGAAGCTTTGTATCCTTTACTGAATAAAGAATATGGTCCTACCAGACGTTATTCCTGGGTAATTATAGCTTATCAGAGATACATTTGCAAGGATAGCCCTTTGCAGCAAATAATGGGAAATCCAAATTCCCTGACGTTATTATGACATATTTTAAATACAGATTACAGAACCAAAATGAAGACATCTTAATTGCTATATAGTCTGATATCGTAATGATACTAGTACCATTTTAGCGACTTTCGTATGGCAAGACTATCTAAAATGCATCAATCATAAACATAATTCTAACATCAAAGACAGAAAAAAATCAGCTAGTTTAGCACTTATAACTTCACAAAATGCATGCCTCTGTTCCATTGCATATAATTTATCACGTATTTGTTTGTTTTTCTTGCTCACCTGATCAAGCTTATATCATTATAGAAATGATCGCTGAAATCTGTTTTTTAAAGTTCACGAAACTAAAGCCCGTCTTTTAACTCATCACTGGAGAATATGACATTGTTATCCAATCCGGAAATAACGTCATCAATCTCGACCGTGATGTATTGATAATCTCAGACGGCAGAATCAGTGTTTCCAGTGGTTCTGTTGCATGTGTGTGCTGTGACGTAGTATGGGTTATCTTGCATGGTTTCCGTTTGCCTATAAATGAAATAATAGTTCATCTACGAGTTGGTAAACGGTGCACGTAAACAGTAATATCTGAAATATGTTTTGATCATTGTCTTCCTTTAGATACTATAAATAAACATTTAACATTGTTTTCAGTTACATGATAAATTTCCCCAGACCATTAAGTAGAATTTCAAAAATGAATCAGGATTATAATTAACACACTTTAAACTTGCCAAACGACGAAAACTAGTCCTTTCATGAGAGCGCCAGCGAATATCTAACTCTCAGACCAGTTCGATATTTCCAACCTTATTCCAGATTATGCTAGTTATCTCATGTCGACGACGAAAATCTTTTCGCAGATGAGTGTTCTGTGTTGGTATTCCTGATGTTACAGTGTTTGTTAACAAATTCGACATGTCAAATATTAAGAAGTGTTCCAAAAATGCGCATTTTAGTGCCATAAAATAGAACATATTGGACAAGTTTGGGAACTGAATGTACTTTAAAAAAGTGAGGTTGTGCATCATATGGAATGTCTTTAAAAAGTAATCATTCGAAAAGGAAACAATCATCAGTATCAAATAAACAGGTTCAAATTATATGTGATTATTTCTTAGCTCCACTCTGGAACTGTCAAGTTATATTATCTCTTAATTACCTACCTTACTCTTTCTTTTCTTTTTACCATTACACACCACGTAGTAGTTACTATTAAAACAAGTAGCACGGTAACACCATTAGATATGAGCAACCAGTTCCACAGTGGCCAGTGTTCTTTCTGTGTCTGTCCTGAATGGATATATCAATTCTATGCTTACCATAGTTTGTCCCATTAACGATGATAGTTGCATTGACATTAGTAATCTTAGCATTTTTTCATTTTTATGAACGTGTCAAATATCAAGTTCTATGTTATGACGTTGCTCAAGAAGACATGCGGTCAAAGCTCACACATGAACACCGTGTAAAGCATAACATCTCAAGAGAGGTGCGAAAGTCCACAAGGGATTTTAAAACGAACTGCAATAAAAATTAAATCATTAGTGAAAAAAGTACATTAGATTTACGCATATAGATTTCTATGATAGGTCCGAAAGGAATACAAGGAAAGACAACAAGATCCTATGAGAAATCTTAAATGCATTATTAATGTATAACCCCAGAAGAAGGTGCAAAGAAATGAACGAAAACAACAACCACAGAAATAAGACATTACATAAAGTAAAGGAATACCGAATACAGGAACCGCCTTTGAATTTCCAGTAGGAAAAAGGACTGACTGGAGTGCTTAAACCAAGTTTCAAGGGATCTGAAGTGGATATTGTTTTATGACTTAAAAATGACTTTACATACATCGAGGAGGAACCAATTATACAGCGTCAATCTTGACGAATACTGATTTTGGTCAGAAGGAATGTGGTCGGCATATGGGTTTCAAGCCTTCAATATTAACAAGTAAGTAACCATTGTCATTTGAAAAGTACCAGTATACGCTGCTACTTACCGTATTTCATAATCAGGTATCTGTGTTTAGTGTCACAATATTCTGAATGTATTGTCAATTTATTCCTTCTGGTTTTGCTTATACTGGCGCAGTATGGTGCCTCACTGTGTCCTGTAGTAATAAGTTTTATTGATAGAATCAATCATTGGATTAGATCGAATATCGAAAGGGTCGACCTAGGGTGCCCGGTTTTATTTGGATCGAGCAATGCAGGATTCCCGAGGGATCCAAATTTCACAACGAACTATTTCAAAAACTAAAAGAAAAACTTATTGCATAAATACAATATCCCCAGTTTTGATGCTGAAATGACCTCGTTCTATTAAACACTCTAAATATAGCGGATATCATTTTCTATTGCATTGTGAGAGTATGATATTTTTTAATTCAATACAAAAGAACCATACATGCGGGGTGCAACATAAGGTATGCAAGATGGGATTTACTGGATGTCCGTTTAATGAATTTGAAAGAGAGATCTACTAAATAGCATCTAATATCCGGTATTTGTCTTCATTATCATCTAACAGCAAGAGTGACTGCTAAATAGTGGAATATTCTAGCAAATATATGTCAAATTTACTCGGAGATTTTTATTGATAGTCTTAACTCAAACATATGGTAGAGATGGATTGACACTGTAATAAACAATGAACAGATATGAGATTATAATATACCGCTATAACTTGCGTGTGCTGTGGCTTGTGAAAATTTGCCGGGCATATGTTTTTGCTTTTTCTCTCACTCCAAATAAATTGTTTTAAATGACGTTGAATCTCAGTCAAAATTATGTTACATACTTACATGTATAGAAAACTAGTTTTATTGCATTCAGCAATCTAGATTTTCTACATACACGTGTACGAGTATATTACAATGGTGGCTGGCAAACGTAGTTTCATGTATGAGATATTTACGATGTCTTATGGTTAGAATCCGTGACTAAAGGCTATTGTTACTTTTTTCTCAGAAATGCAGTTTCTTGAAATCGTTCTGATAAAACCTCTTCCATTTTTAATATCATATTAAAGTAGTATATACCATTCCATTCTCCTTGTCGCAAAATAGAGAGAAAATAAGAGAAATTGTGAAAGGATCATGTTGATATTATCTTACCTACGAGTATTTAGGTGTAATTATTGTTGTAATTAAGCGATAACGCCAGCTGAGCTGGAATATTAGCAAATGAGCCAAACCTTGTCCCCACAGAATGTGAGTGCTCCGTTTGATCGTTGTCCACGCCACGGAATTTTCCCGATTCTCACTAAAGGTTAATCCTGGGCTGTTTTGACACTTTTCGAACGCTTCTTGCCATGACAAAAAAAAGCTGTTGTTTACTGGTGAAACATCTCGTTTAACTGATAAGGAAATATTAAAGATGGGCATATTTCTTTAACGGTTGTTTAATTCCAACTTAATCATGGGTATTTATAATTTACTGAAGTTACGTTTTGTAATATTTCTTAATGAACTACAAAATGATTTGTTTTCAATGCATATTTTAACATAAGCTTACTTTATGAAAATTCCCTTCATTAAATGGCATCGTGTAAAGATAAATTTAATATTTAGTATTAAACCCAAGGGCGTCTTTAATGCTGATATTAATATTTATCAGGTCAAATATGTACAAACCTGTGCAAAGATATCGTCTTATATACGTTGCTCCACATTGTCCAGTAATTAGTTGTCTTTCTTCAGTTTCGTTAATTATATGAATGGCTCGTACATCTTTCATTAGTACGCAATCATTGTTGTCGACGCTTCCGTTTTGCATAATTCGGAGATCGAAAGGACCTACGTGAAATAAGAAATCGTTTATTTTCAAACACTTAATTGAGGAGGATTGAAAAAGCTATATATATATATATATATATATATATATATATGGTAAAACCCCCATCGATGGCCGAATTGTTAGATTGTTCGCCTTGAATGATAGCTTAAAGTCGTTAAAATTACACGAATAGCTTCCCTTGATTAAATGTTATCGTGTCAAAATAAATTTAATATTTAGTATTAAACCCAAGGGCGATATTAATGCTGATATTAATATTTATCTGGTCAAATATTTACAAACCTGTGCAAAAATATCGTCTTATATACGTTTCTTCACATTGTCCAGTAACTAGTTGTTTAATTGTATGACCTGCATGTATCATTATTACGCAATCATTGTTGTCGACGCTTCCGTTCTGTTTAATACGAAGATCAAAATGACCTACATGAAGTAAGAAATCGTTTATTTTCAAACACTTAATTGAGTAGGATTGAAAAAGTTATATATATGGCAAAAACCCATAGATGGCCGAATGGTTAGAGTGTTCCCCTTGAATGATTGCTTAGCTGGTCGCCGACCGCGCCATATTAAAGTCGTTAAAATTACACGAACTGACTTCCGGCTTGGCGATCAGCATAACCTTTGAATGAACTAATGGTGATGTTAGGAAATGAAAGCATTTCGACAATTATATTTAAGCGCTTTTCTTGATCTTAATCCACATATTTATTGCACAGGTTTTTATATACGGTGCGTATATTGTAAATATTCCTTGATATTATTCTACATAAATATTGCAAATGATTCTTCATCATTTTCTACATAAATAATACATATCTAACATAATGTTATATATATATATATATATATTTCTAACTTTACTTATTTACATTTTTTTTTAATTCTTTCAATGTATCATATCTACATATAAACTTTATATTTCTTTAATCCTTTATCTTCATCTTAATATATTTTGCTTACATTGTTCTTTATCTACATATGTTACATATCTTTCTTAATTTTTCTACATATATATTGTACATCTTTGTGGCTATATTTATGTAACCCAGGTGATGTTTCATTACCCCCATCACAGGGCCTCACTGCAAAGGGATATTCTACATTGTTATATTTAACTTATTGGTCTATTTATAGTACACATTTATGTAACGTGAGCACTTGTCACTATTGAGAGTTGGGAGTAAGCAAGAATTGTGTGCAAGGTTGATTAGTTCTCAGTCCATGTCACATGGGACCCACATTAACATGCATGTCCCCTGCCCCCCTTTTTTACCCCCCTGGCTCGTCTTTCCTCAAGAA
>CM037785.1:20811197-20861197 GCA_021229015.1 Solen grandis | reverse complement strand
TCAGATTTTGTGCCCCATGTCGTTTGTGAATTAGCTATGTTCAGATTAATTCACATGACTTTAGGAATTCGTTCTGAATAAGTGGGCGCAAATAAACGGTTAAATTAAACAAAATGGAAACAAATCAAGCAGATAATTATCAAATCTGCGATTGCAAAATTGGAGCCGGTGCAATGATAAAGTGCTTACACGTTGCTAAGACAATAGTTGTGCCATTACCGCCTAAAATGCGCAAGAGCTACCGCTAAACCGCAAATGATTTATGATGGAAATTGTTTTCCCTTTTTTACGATTTTGACTTTTAAACACTCACTTGTAGTAGGTAGTAGTTGGTTTCCTTCGGGCAGTGCTGAATACACTCTGCTAGGGACCCACCGTCGGCCTTGGTGCTACAAGAATTATCATTTTCCTTCCACTCGACACACCCTAAAATAAAGGACACACTTGGCTGAAGCTGTGCCATTACTACAATAAATGATTTCATATTTTGTAATCGAGATTTCATCATATCTATATGAATTGTTATTTCATAACGAGTTCATGAAAATGTTATTAAGCGATTAATAATATGTTCATGAACGAGTTTAGTAAAATCTGATATGAAATGACTATTCATGTCAGATTCTTTTTATCATATGACCTGTACTGACATTAAATCGCGATTATAACAAGAAACAATCAAAAATAGGAATGAACGGACTGTAAACGAATTACTATTTGTAATCTAAAAACAAGAAAATAGTTTCAAATAATAACTTAAAATAACGATTCAACGTGTATATTTCTCATATATTTTCAATATCGTGTGAATAATGCATCTTTCTGGTCAAAGTAAGTAGTTGCATCTAACACATTATATCCAGCTGTTCGAGTTCAACACGCTACGCAAATAATAATAATAATAATAAAAAACGCGCGTGACGCGGAGTGATGTTATTCGGCCTAAAAGTTATATATAACGTGTTAAATATAAGAAAATATGTGATGGTTATACGAAACCGAAAACCGCTGTTTGAGGTAATGCTATAAGATAAACGGATGCGAAACGTAACAAATCACGAAGATAATAGCACCTATAAGAAACGTCTAAAAAGTCGGAAGGAAAAGCAACCTACCCTTCCATTCGACATACGGCGTTTTGTTTGCACCTGCCTCTATCCATAATCTTTCGTCGGTCGGGAGATAGGGTAGAACGATCTCCCATCCATATTCAGAGATGAACTTCGAGGAAAGCAGCGGGTACCCGGATGCGACAGCATTTCGCCAGGAAAAGTTTTGAGAAGATATCGAGATGTCAGGAGTTTCCGCCGAGATTCTTGATGGGCCTAGTGTTTAAATTTAATTCATGAAACGTTAATAACACCAGTGGTTGAGCATATTTTCACAACATGATGATCATCGTCGGGAACTAACAAACAGGAAGTCGTTTTAATTTATGATGAAACGTAATCAGCCTATGACGACGCTGGATCATTCGATATTAATGATATTCCAGGTATGTAATCAAGCTGGGTACTTAGTGCAATTTCAAAACTATTGATGTTTACGACAAATTAAAGACGTTTAAAGTGGCACTGGTATATCGTCCTTGGAGCTTAGCACATCAAGGTAGTTCTTGCATTGGTTAACCCAGTGTCTGGAAAATATGATTAGGGGTGGAATCATGCCACTTGCCTACGGCAACGAGGCAGCACTACATCTGTCTCGAGTAGACAATTCCCAAAATGTCTGAACTACACGTAACAACATTGCTAAATTACCACCTGTATTCTTACAGCGTTATTATTTATCTACGGATGGGATTCATTTTAATTTAAATTGGGGAAACATATTTACCATAATTGGATCAAAAGATTGTAATTTTCTTTCAAATGTATTGTGTGTCGGAGTGGTTAGAGCGTCTGCCCCGGAATCGGGAGGTCGTGGGTTTGATCCCCGGCCGCGACATACCAATGTCGAAAAAAATGGTACTGGTATAGCTTGCTTGCTTGGCGCTCAACGTATAAGAGTAGTTTTAGGACTGGTTTGCTCGGTGTCAGGATAATGTAACTGGATGTGGTATCATGCCACATGTCTACGGCGTGATACTGCAGTGTGGCTGCACTATATTCTGTTTTAAGTAGACATCGTCTCCAAATGACTGAACTACTGTCGGTGGGATGTTAAAACCAATAAATAAACAAAGAAGTGTATTGTCTGCAAAATTAAAATTTTATATAACATTTACAATCTGGAAAAGTAAAATCAAAACTCCTAATAGCGTATATGGCTTCCTTGAGCAGGTTAATAGCTAAGGAACGCTGCTGTAAAATATGGATATGAATGAAATGGTTTAGCACGAGTTACCTTTTTTATTTTGAATTAAATAATAAATAATATCATTTTCATGTATCCCTCTGTGTACGTGTGTGTGTATGAGTTACGTGCGTGAGGGCATCTTACACGACATATGAACAGAACATTTTTTCCTCAAATATCAAAATAAAGACTGAAACCAGTCATGGGTATGAAGGAAAACAAACATTACAATGTAATATCCACGAAAATTTGATCAAATACCTATGAATCTTACATAAAGACACAATAACCCTGTCGACAACATTCCAATGGCTTGTGCTTTTTCTTTAAGTGTCATTCGTGCAATGTTTTACATATAACGATCGACAAAAATCTAAAAATGGATTATTTTTTGAGGAAATTTGCTACGGTTGACTGATTTAGACCAAGAGTCAATATGAAAAGCTACATCTCAGTTTACAGTGTAGAAAGTTTCAAGTACAGCAATGAAGTGGTTAGTAAAATTTTGTCTACTATTACTTGCTACTTGTAACTTTGTTAAGTACGTTGAACTCAAGTAAATAAACAAATATGGTCTCTGTTTGATAGATTTCTCCCTTTCTTTCTCTCTCTCTCTCTATCTCACTCTGTCTCTGTGTTTTTTCAGAAAAAAACATTAAGATTATAACACACACATGATTTTTTTATGTATTTTTTTATTTCAAAACCATTCATAATATTTATGTTCCAAGTGAAGCGTGTTCTTGATAAAACCTAATGGGACAACATTACTTTCGAACCTGGAAATTTACACGCTACCCGGGTTTACATCATAGAACAGCGATGCAAGAGTGTTATTGTTAGCTTAGTGAAATATATAAGTATTATTCGTTATATTATGTTGATTTATGTTTTGGATTGAATATACTTTAATGTTTTTAGTTTGTCTTTCGGCATCACTATATCCAACATACAGATATAGGAGTCAGTCATCTTAATAAAAAATATAAAAAATATAAAAAATAAGATCTGGTGACTAATATTGGTTTGGTTTTGGTAAAATTTTAAGTTACTCAGATGATAAATAAGTTGTACAGTGCTGATTTATATCGGCTAAAAACCAAATGATTTAGTGGCCTTGATTATTCACAAAGTCACCACGTTTCACACTGAATCCTTGGAGGGAACAGTTGACTCGGTGGTTGACTTCCTTTACTATTGATAAGTTTCAAATACTGAAACGCTGTCACCGTAGAGTACTTACAAAAATTAAGCAAATACTAAAGCTTAATTTATACCAATTTGCAAATTAATCTACAATCATTTTAAGAATCCGAAATATAATCTATAAGAAGTCTTCCTTACCAACTATTAATTGTGCTGATAGAAATAATGTCACAAATTTTCCAGTATCCATGGTGTCCTTACTGCCGTCATCTTTATTGATATGAATATCTTTATTGTCATACGGAATCTGAAGTGACTCATACCTTTAAACCGTTCTTTATCACATTGTATTATTTGTGGTTTTAACGCGGTTAACATAATAAGAGACAATGATAACAAGGCATTGTTTTTAAACTTCCTCTACTTATGATTGATAAACGAAGGGCGTGAGTATGTTCCCAGATTGCTCTAGTGAACCCTATAACGCTTTTGGGAGTTTGATTGTTTGGTGTTATTGTTTTATATTTATATCTATAATTATTTCTGAAAACAATGTCATTGTTTTAAAAAGGGGACAACAATGGATTTTACTCTTTTTTTTATTCTATATCAACTACACCTAGTTATGGGATTCCATGTTATAAAAATATTCTCTAGCACATGATATTTTTAAAATAACGATCGTGTTTTATTTTAAGAAATATTCCATGACACTGCCTAAGACTAAATTCACTGCTTTATTCTACTCTCTCTGTCGATTCTTCATCGCCCTCGACCTGCCCTAGCGGTCGCTTTTTACATGTACAATGTACACACTTGAACACATAATATGGTTTGCGATTAATGGTATCTGGCATGATTTTAAGCAAATCTGTTTCTTTAAGGCATAATATGTGCAATAGGTCGAAAATGGATGCATCTGTTGTTGTGTTCAGAAAGTTCGAAAATAAAATTCTAAGAATGCTTTCACAATCAATACAGTTTGCATTCGCTTTGAACTTTGCCTGTAATTATCATACCTAGACACATAACCAGTAACACGTAGATGAAGTAGGTACTTTCATGCAATTGAACACAAACTTTCTCAAATAAGTGTTTTGCAGTCGTTTTTGGGACATGAAATAATTTGTTTTGGGTAGTTTGCTTGATTCGGTTTAGAGTATCATCGACAGTATTTCGTCCATATTTGGCATTGATTTTACATGAAGATGAAAATAACACAGTCTTACTGTGATATAACACAAACACATGGCATGAGATTGTATCCGGTAACATCATCTTGACGCAGAGCAAACCAATGTAGGAGCACATATGTCTCGGAGCACATTTGTCTCACGAGGTGTAACCGATGTGCTCGTAAACATTCATATTTTCGACAAATTGGAAATGAGACAGATGTGATCGACACGCAATAGGAAAGAGACTCGAAGCACATTTGCCTCACATTCTATCATGTCCTGCTAAATTTCTACTTAAAAGAAAAACAGTTTCTGCTTAGTGCATTGTCATTGTCCTAAAAAGCGGATATAGAAATTAGCTTCCTGTCTGTCTCTCTGTCCGTCTTTCTGTCCACATTTACAAACTAAATATTTTCTGCAATAACAGACCTACTAAGACGTATTATAAATCATTTAATCGATTAGTCTTCACTTGAAGTCTACACGACTGAGAAAGCGCTGTCAGTCCTTCATATTCGGTTTATTATCATGCTAGTATTATCGAATAGATAATTTTTCTTATCAATTCTTCATTTATTTATTTGTTATTTTATTTTAGTAATTAGATTGAAAAAGTACGTCGCCGAAAGGAAGGAGGGGGTACTGGAAAGTTCTTGTTCTTTCAGTCCTTCAGAAGGAAACGCTGTATTTTTACTTGTGTAGGCTAAATAAATAATAATCATCTTTTCAGTTACTCCACTCAAAGGATTTCTTGTCTCGCGCTGACACACGAGATGCGAAGCGAGACGCGAGATTCAGGCGAGATGCAAAGCGAGTCACGATATTGTATTATTCAAATATCGCCCGATGCTCGCCTATCGCAGTAGATATTCAAACCTTCAGACCTAATATTGTGCCTTGCTTTGTATCACGAGAATCTGGCGATATTTGAGCAACATAACATCGTGCCTCGCTTCGTGTCTCGCCCGATTCTCGCGACACAAAGCGAGACACGATTCTCGCATGTTGCGTCTACCCGTGTACCATTATTTTAACACGTTGTAACCGTTTTCTCTTTAGTTTTTTGTGTAATCATGACTGCCACTGATACATGATATGCAGTGAAAATTACTTATATCCCGTCTAATCGATTAAGGTTGAACAGCACCGAATTGCGTACTGCCGAATCGAGCGATATTTGAACGACAAAGTATCGTGCCTCGTTTCGTGTCTTGCCCGACTCTCGCTTCCTGTCTCGTGGTTTGAACATCTAATGCGACACACGAGAATCGGGCGATATTTGAAAGATATAATACCGTGTCTTGCTTCGCATCTCATCGGAATCTCACGTCTCGCTTCGCATCTCGTGCCTCGACGAGAATCCGGCGAGGCGCGATATTTTACCGCGAGTAACGAAGCGAGACGCGAGATTCCACGAAAAACGATGCGAGACACGATATTCTACCGCGAAATTTCATGATATGGGATCTCCTGGTATATGGAGGCTATTCATTGTTGATCTGGATTGAACAGTTTATTTTCCGACAAAATACACAATTCTTTTGAATTTCTTAGTATTTAAACTCCAGAGATACATTCTTGGACTGAATTTGCCGATGCAACGTTGTAAAACATATTTCAACAAAATGCATTTAGATAAACTACAAAACGCCTTCTTACTTTAACGCTCGCAATTTACATTGTCCGACCATCATGATTCGGCTCAGCTTAATCCAGGTTTACACGTTTGCAATGTTGATAAATAAGCTCCGCCCATTTCCTCGCCCACTACATCATCGTAAATAAACGTAATTGTCCGCTCACTTTCGGTATTTTCCGACAACGACTGGCAAATCTCCACACATTTATCTCCCATGTACGAATAAGGGAAGTGTTGCAGCGTGTAGGTCTACACATTCAAGGTAAATGCATTATGAGAATTAAACAGTATCACAATTATTTACTAAGCATCAAGTGTTTCAGTTGCATGAGTGCCATTGTATGCAGGTATTGAATCAACATCAGAAGATATAAAAAAGATTAGTTATTGAAACGTACCCCACCTACATTGTAAAGCCAGCGATATAAGCGCAGCATGGCGTAAATTTATATTTAGATTTTTATATCCCTGGCCAGGATTTTAACTTTGATTTTTTTTAGTCGAGCCACCAAAGCCACATGATAAGAGAACCCACTTCACCACAACTGAGCTTTTTTCAAAATTTAATATCTAGCCACTGCCATTACTGGTGTTGTGAATTTGCGCTCAATGCCACTTTCATAAAAAAGTCGATTTTTTATTCACAATTTTCAGAAAAACAATGTATAATTTTCACAAACAGAGCTGAGGTGTACCGGACTCAATTTTTTGAATAACAATTCTAGAACACATAGTCAATATTGACTATTGGCAGTATAAAGTTCAAGTTGAAGTATTCATTATGTCTTTAATCAGGAGATGTTCTATAAAGATATAAGATATCTCCTGCTTTAATAAAGATTGATCCTTTGCTTGTCACCTAGTATATTAATGTTTTAAATGCAAAAAAACTTTCTGACTTCCAATATTATTTTGAATCTCTGTGTTTGTTCATATACATACCTGCAGATTAATTAATTTCTTTAAGAAAATACACAAAATTTACATGCCATCAACTGTCTGTCTGTGTCTTAATCCAACTCTTAATGGGTTTTTTTTCCAGACAGTAAAAAATACTGCTTGACTATAAATCAAGATTTTTTATGCAAAACAAAAATATTTATAGAAGGAATAAGTCAAATTGATATTTAAGGTTCTGTTAAGTTGCTGCTTTACTACTGTCCAATTTTCAAGTCAAAACAGATGGAAGATTTGCTACAGATAGATCTATACAATAATTTTTACAGGCCAAATTCTGGCTGCTGCCTTTCCCAGTAATATTAAGTAACATTTAATTACTATATCACAAATATAACCTTAATACTAGGGTATAACTGGATAAGAAAAAAGAGAAAAAAATCTATGCAGTTTCTAATGTAAAGCTTAAATGTCTGTATATAGCAACTTCCCTTTCATAGATCTACATAACATTTTTTTCAACCATATTTTTTTCGTTTTCATTTTACCATGTATATAATTAAAAGAGTCCAAAGGTAAGTATAATGATTAACAATTGATGTATATAAAATTATTGTATCTACAAAATATCATTTTCAGACGCAGGTAAATACGAAATCTTTCTGTACTTACCGTTTTATCATGGTGTAAGAGTTACCTCTCTTTATTTTCCGCTCGGGAAATTTGGCTCCGCCTTTAAATCTTCGCCTATTTCCGTGATACTGTCATATATGGAAGTTGCAAAATCGTCTACAAATGTTAATCGCGTAGAAATGTAAAAGTCAAGTATGCAGTTGTAAACCTGAAAGTGTTATCTGATGCGGCCCCATTCTCGAACGACGTGATGTACGGCGTAAAACGTGTCGTGTATGACGTTGTACATATCGTAAATTTGAGTTTGAAAATTATAAATAATTTTTCCATTTTATCTTAGCTGCATGTTATTAAATTACATTCTAGAAGTAAAAACGTTACTAGTTAAATCGAGATAATCAAAACGCACAATACGAGCACAATATATACCTCTCGGATAAACGTTTATACTTTTACAAATCTGTTTAGTTGAACCGAAGTATAAATTGTCATGATTACAAGGCTGGAGTTTTGGCAACGAATAGCCTCCATACTGGTATGGGATACTGCGACAATGCGAGATTTCTTGTTACGATATCATGTCTCGCGTAGTGTCTCGTCGGAATATCGGGTCTCGCCCGATTCTCGTGTCTCGCCCTAAGGATGAGAGGCACGATATTCCATATGACACTAATGGGATTCCGTATGTTTCAGTGTACACCTTAAGGATCAGCTTATCAAATGTCTTGAATTAGAGATATTGGAATTAATAGTCCCACTGCTTTTTTTAGGTTAAGATTTTATATTTAAAAAAAGCATTAGCAAACCTATTGGTGATTACACTTGACAGGAGGTAAAACGGCGCACCTCGATTCTAAGATTTTTTCTGCCGTGGAAAAATATGTGACAAATGTGCTTGTATTTCATAAAAAAATGACATGAGAAAAATGTGCTTTCTTGTTCCTTAAAAAACTTGATCGGAGCACATTTGTCACACAAAATGTATTTTTTGGTTAGACATTTGAGGTCCTATTTGTCTCATATGAGACAAATGCGACCGCATCGGTCTTACGTAATGTGTCCCTACAAACCACGCATTAATTTACCTTAATATGCTGAGCGCAAAGCCAATTAGCTATATGTCGTGGTCATGGATTGTTACAACGACCTCCCGATTAGGCCATCGGGACTGGTTACATATTTGTACACACTTTTACTGGCAAAGCTATATCATATTTATATCAGTAAAATTTTACATACCATCCAAAACGAAACATGTTACCCGAACCGGAATGCTTATCTTAACGCTATCGACATTCGAGCTGCGTCGGACGTTCTTTTTATAACGGTCAGACATGTTCATACATTTTCAACTTGAAATTTCTTACAATTTGATTTTGTTTATGGATGTTTAAGAATGTAATTGGCTGTCCATATTTCTGTAAGTGTTTTTTTTCTTGCCCTTTCATTGCTGATCACATCAGGACGACAGCGGCATTGAAATTGGGCTGAATTTCATTATCAAATCGGGAAATTTTAATGTAAATTTCATGAAGTCCAATTGACGGCTTTCTGAATGGATTATATACCTTACGGCTTGTTACAATGTAGGGGAACCAGAAACTGCATACGATACCACGATGATGTAAATCTAAAGACATTCTATATTAATCAGTATAGCAATAGCGTGTATATATATTCAGAAACAAATTCCATTTTCATGGCAGAAAATGCTACATGTCTTGTATTCTTGATACTAGTTTTGGCTTTTCTGCGTTTTGTAATTTTACCCATATTTGATGCTGTAACTTTGTTTCCTGACCTTGTGCTGATTTGCACTTTGCGATTTTTCAGGCGCTTTTATGTGGCCTGACTGATTCTTAATGTAAACTAATTGATATTTGTTGTTTTGTAATTTTTCACAGGCGCTATATAGAGGAATCTAGACAAGCCTTGACAGACTGCTGCAGGGAATGAAACATTAATGCATTCGGTGTTATTTGTGACTGTGCTTTATAATACTTGATATGATCTGTTGGCTGGTCTCTTATATGGTCATATAAGGTGGACTGGGTGGATCTGGTTTTGTAGCTGTGTTACGGCTGGAATAAACACAAACTCCATTCAAGGTCCTGCGTTTTTCTTACTTTCTGATATGTCTGGGATAATGATTTTTATGTAATGTCTTCGGTTTTAACTTTCAAATCAGTCATTTTGAAATAGAGTCGGTGAAATAATGCATTTTCTTACATTTATATCTAAAGTTAATCAAAACAGACATACCAAATGGATAGTATATAAGTTACAGATAGATGCCAAAGGGTATCATGTAGAGCCCGCAGTCTGAGATTCACTTTTCACCTCTAATTGTGACCTTGGCCATGGAGCTAGGAACCTTATTCTTAAGGACAACATCGTTTCATTTTAACAAATCTCTATTCCAAATCATTCGAAAAATCTTTGATCCAGAGATAAGTTACACCCCGGACAATCCATCATGATGACCATTTACCTCTAAGTATGACCTGGACCATAGAGTTAGGGACCGAACACTTCTACGCGATACATCGTCTCATTGAGGAAAACATTCCTTCCAAGTTATTTGAATATCCTGCGATCCATGTCTAAGAAACAGCCCAGACAAGCAAATCTGCACGACCTGACACACTACCGCACATATATCGTAGGGACATTGTGGCGATTATGTCATGCTTCCGCAAATATTTTACTATCATAAACCGTAGGTTACTGTTTCGAGCTACCCCGGGTAACATGTCTCTGTTAAGATTTATTTCCATGAAAACTAAACTTAATGACAATGCCAAACTGCCTATCTTAAAAAAATCCCCGCTACAACATTCTTATTATGTGACATTATACCACCTTCACACTGTAAATTAAAATGTTAAGCACAGAGAAAGAAAAGTACCCAAAGTAACCAAAGATTGGTTGAAAGAACCACTTTAAAAGAAGTAAGATATGTTACATGTATAATTAAAAATTGAAAATAGCGTGAATACCTGCACACCAAACAAAAGTATCATATAAATATAGTTAGAGAATCTTCGACGTTGTAAACCATGTCTCCTTCGCTAAGAAATTGTACAGATTCCTTGTGTCCCATTGTTTTCATTCATGTTGTTTGAGTCCTTCTCATTATTACTGCAATCTCCATCCTTGCAATAGAATATTAGTCATATTGTTGTTCAATTGATACTTTGATAATATTAAAATATGATATACAAATGCATATTTCATTATCAAAATCGCGGTTATCTTGAGAAGGAGTCGGAGAAAAGAAAACTTAAATATGGTATGGGGTGTAGGAAAGAGAAAAAAGATAGGACGAATTTGACAATGATTTTGAGCATGTGAAGAAATGTGGAAAGGATATACGTGATGATAATGAGAATTGATGGAATTTAATAAGACGGATAGATGTGACGATATAAAGCAAGGAAACTGAAAAGAGGGAATGAAAGACAATGATGTGAAGGAGAAAATGCATAGAGTGAGTGAAACGCGAAAGGAAAGGATGAAACAGACGATAGTATTGAGGAGGCAAATGAGAGCAGGAAGGAAGGAAAACATGCCATTTGGCCTGATCCCGTCCTGCTGAGTTTTTTTTTAAAAATGTGTTTGTTGGACTTAACGTCTCACTGATAATATTTCAGATATTTCGCATACATTCGTGCATATCCGCTGACATTCGTCGAAAACTTTGCTCACTTATGGAGGCGGTTTATGTGTTCGGTCTCCAACAAGTTTTGACTATGTGGAGTTAAGATTTCGACACACAGGCAATATATAAAGGGGTTCTTTTGAGAGAAAAAAAAAACCTCTTATAACTGGGCAAGATATGTTTAAGCAAAAGAGAGTTGTTCTTGTTTAAATTCAGATGTGTGTTCATTTAGTTATTACTATGATTATATGTCGACAGTTTTTATATATGACAGTTATAGAACTTGTGAAGACATTTGAGATTTTTATTTGCAAACTTTATTAAACGACACTTCTTTCCAGAAGAGAACGTTTTACGTTTGAAAAACATGATCTCTCGATTTCATGTTTATACTATCCTCTTGCTGTGATAATTCAAATGTTAGCATATTCTGTCTAGACTCTGTATCTACAAGTATGTTTTAATTATGACAATGTCAAATCTCTCAAAAAAGTCAACATTATAAAGCAGCTCTTTCACAGATGATTAATAGTTTTGTCCTACACTTCCTCGTTAATGTTTGTTACGTCATTGTTTCCGGCATGTGTAGGTCTCAATAATTAGAAAAGAGGGATGCGAATGACTATATTAATCAATGAAAAATAAAAGCATGTACGTTACAAATTGAATGATGTAAAGGAAAAGATGGATAGAGTGACTGGAACGGGAAAGGAAAGGATGAAAGAGACGATATTGTTGAAGAGGAAAATGACAACAGGAACCCTTAGGATAGAAAGCATGCCATTTAGGCTGATCCCGACTTGATAAGGATCTAGGTTTTTTTTTTGTGGGGTAGGGGGGGGGGGGGGGTAACGTCACACTGCACTATTTCAAACATTTGGAGACTATGTCTAACTGAGAGAGATACAGTTCTGCCACACTGCAGTATTACGCTGTAGACATGTGGCATGATATCATGATAACGGACCAACCAATCCTGGAACTACCATTATGTGCTGAGCGAGCGCCGGCATGGAAGCTATACCAGTAACTTTTTTTTTGGATCGAACCCTCGACCTCCGGCTCAGATATAAATGTGTATGTCGTGAAATAAAACACATCACACTAATAATCAATACAAACATGTATATTTATATTAAGCGAAGTCATAAATTGTCAGGTCTCTTTTTGTCACACAATTGTCGATATTTCAGAAATGGTCGTCTAGAGATAAATAACAACAAGAAATGTGTCGTCTTTATATGAAGTCCCCACTTTGAGTCATACACAAATCTAACTAGAGACTTTGTGACAGACGGACGACCGGAAACTCGTGCAATATGGTACTTAATTGGTAGATTCATTGTTTAGGGACAATAGAATGACCACATAAAGAACACAAGTATTATGTGGTTACGGAGTGAATACAAAATATGTCCTTTGTCTTACCCTGCAGGCACGTGGCCGGATGCAACAATGTGCTTTATTTACTTTTTTATATATGCGCGACATCCATTTGTTTTGATTGGATATGGTATATATCTCATGGAGAAGCGATACATTTATTTTGTGAAAATTGTAACACTTCGAGATGAGATATATTCAAAATTCACATAAAACAAACACATTTTCTTTTTATGTAATGCTACCCATGTACATATCCATTATAAGTAAAAGAAGTAGTACCAGCAGGTCTATATCACTCACACTGTGAGATATGTATTTTATCTCACACAGTAATTCAAAGTATAAGAATCATTAATATATTATGAGACATATGTATTGCTGCCTCACTGCTGTATCAAACTGTACACAAAATACATGTTACCATTAACATTCCTGACTAACCAGACATGGGACTGCTATTGCTTGCTTAGCGCTAGACAAGGGTGGTATATTCAAGTCAAAATGTTTTATTGGCATAAACAAACAAATTGTTCAACGCCAACTACACCGTGGCGGTACAGGTATATAAACATCTGAAAAGTACAATTTTGAACAAAACAGAACATATTATACATATAAGAATATCGACAGTAAAATTAAATTATCACAAAGCGTTTAATGTTGTGTGGAAAAAAAAATAGAATTTGAACAAATTCAAATATTAAACATTAATAAATATCTAAACTATAAAAATTCATAACTTAATGTAAATTTACTTATGTCTTAGTCGGAATGACAGAAAGAGAGAAAATAAGTTAAATTTGGCGCTTCACGGTGTGTGAATCTTACGTATAACCGGCTATTGTAAAGGGAAATTACTCTGATGAATGCAGTAGAAAAAAAAACTTAAATTAAATCGCAGTAAGTTTTGAAATTTGAACAATTGAAGTACACTGGAAAAATATGAATAATAGCAAGGTGTAGAATAAATAGTATGCCACTGATTGTCATGTATCATTTACGATGACAACATTGTCATATAATTTAATCAACCTTAATTTCATCGATGATCGAGTCAAGATTAGCCACACTTCTTCAACTACAAGAAGGAAACTACAGCACTTGTACTGTAAGTTACAAAAATATTCTGTCAACTATATAAATGTTAAATTAAATACTTATAAACATATTTTTCATTTATTATTATATTAATACTTATGAGATCATAATGTTAAATTAAATACTTATAAACATATTTTTCATTTATTATTATATTAATACTTATGAGATCATAAACACAGTATGAATGATGTGTAACAAAAATGCCATATTTAAATGAACATCTTGCCGAAACGAAACGCAAGAAATTCTACATGGAGTGTTACAGTCTTAGTGTATAATGCTGGTGTATATGAGAGTTAAGGAGCATGCAGTAATGTATCTCTGTGAGTGATTGTGTGTGTATGTGTGTACTTGTGTTAGTGGGGTTGGTGTGTATAGACAGAGATGCATGTAGACATGCAATACAATATGTACTATCATTATAAATAAATATTGATTTATGGCATGAGATTCAATCTTATATTGAAGAAATATAAAACAAAACAAAAAAAAAATTATTGACTAATAATGATTACCTTTGATACTGTTCAAATTAATGGTAACCATTTCAAAAGTAAATATTAATAATCATGACATAGCAGACATACATAAGTTTCCAACTGTAAACATAACATACATATCCAATACATATAGAAACAGACCAATGAAAAAAACATACAAACAAAACATCAAGTATTATTTTGCTCTCTTAATTTAAGTGCAAAATAGATAAATTTACCTAAAGTATTTAAAATTTTTGTATTTTCCGAACACATCAATGATATAAATTTATTTCTAAAAGGCCATGTGCAAAAATGTTTTGGTAAATATTTCTTTCTTAAGTCAGAATACAATGGACAAACAAGTAAAAAATGGTATTCGTTTTCAATTTGACACATATTACAATAGGAACATTTTCTATCATTTCTAGGTATATTTCTAAATCTTTCTTCTTCTATAGCAAGTTTATGGGCTGAACATCTTAATCTAGCTAAAGCTACTCTATATTTTTTACAAGTAACACTGTTTAAATATTTTTCCAATGTGAACTTTGGTTTTAATTTTCCATAAGTTTCTAATTTCGAAGAAGTATTCAAATCAGCATACCATTCCTGTTTATAAGTATCATATATTCTTTGTATTACAGAGTTTACTTGTTCATTTGTAATATTATCTTGATTCCACAGAAATGAAAATCCTAATTTATCAAGCATATCTTTAACTTTAACACCCCAGCTGTTAATAATATTCCCGTTATCATCCTTAAGATCAAGAAGCTTATAAGATAATGAATCAGGAGATTTGACAATTCGAATCCAAAATTTAAATATCCTTATTTTACGAATTACAGTCATAGGGTATCTGCCAAATTCTCCATAAATAGATGTATTACTAGTTTGTGGACGAACACCAAGAATATTTTTCAAAAATTTTAAGTGAACTTTTTCTAAATCTGGTCCGCTGTGGAAACCAAAAATTTCTGATCCGTAATTTAATATGGGAGAAACCATAGTATCAAATAATTTAACCTGCTCAGTAATATTAAGGGATAAGTTATTAAATAATTCATACAATGAATACACTGCTTTGCTAGCCTGAACAGATAAAGCTTTTTGTGTTTGATTAAAACTACAGTTACTGGATAGTTTAACACCTAAATAAGTAAAAGTTTGAACATTTTTAAGCAATTTACCCTGGTATAGTATTTTAACACCTTCAACTCTTGTCCTATTCTTAAAAACCATAACAAAAGTTTTATCTACATTGACCGTTAATCCCCATTTATCACAATAGATGCTAAACTTATCAATTAATTTCTGCAACCCTGATTCACTTTGTGAAAATAAAACGGTATCATCTGCATATAGTAATAAGAAAATTTGTATTTCACTAATTGTAAAAATATCTTTATTATCTCCCTTTAAAGCATCACATAAATCGTTTATGAATAGGATAAAAAGCAGAGGAGATAAAGGTTCACCCTGCTTCAAGCCGTTATAACTACTAAAATACTCAGACATAGAACCATTTACTTTAACACAAGACTTAACACTTTCATACATACTTTGTAGCATTTTAACAACTTTTGTAGAAATCCCTATTTTCATCAATTTTAGCCAAATACCATTCCTATATACACTGTCAAAAGCTTTTTGAAAATCAATAAATGCACAGTTTTTTCTTATCATGTTTTACAATTTTATCAATAATGGAATTTAAAACAATCACAGGATTTTTATTCCAAACCACTGATTTTAAAAATTGGTCAAGCCACTTACGAAGTCGAGAATCCAGATAAAAAAAATTTTAAAATACACTAGTCAATGTAATACCTCTATAATTGTTTACATCACTAAGATCACCTTTCTTTGGTATAGGAATTATAACACCTTTAGTCCAACCTTCAGGATATTTACCACTGTTAAAAATAAAATTCAGTAATTTACTGAAAATTGGAGCAAGAACGTCTGTACAATGAATAAATATTTCAGGAACTAATAAATCTACACCACAACTTTTTCCTCTCTTTAAACTTGATATTGCCTGCTTTACCTCATCAATACTTATGTCATTGTCTAAAAACTCATTCTCTACATAATTGTCATTGTTTAATAATTCCTCCTCAGTTTCTAAATCAATAAAAGTATTGTCATTTGAAAACATATTTTTAAAATGTTCATAAAACTTATTAGTAGATAAATTAGTGTGTTTATTATTTTTTCTAAATTTTCTAAGTTCCTTCCAAAATTGCTGTGGCTTCTTTTTTGAAAGATAACTCATTTTTAATTTCTGCTTATTATTATATTGAGTTCTGGCTCTTCGCTTTGCAATTCTAAATAATCGTCTTTGTGTTATCAATATGTCTTTATTTTCTATAGATCTGCATTTTAAAAAAGTCTTATTTGCTTTCTTCAATTTATGTCTAGCATTTTCACACTCATTATTATACCAAGGACTTTTAAATTTTCTTTCTCTCTTATACGTTTTAGACTCAGTGTTTTTAGTTTGTCCAAATAACGAATAAGCGTTGCTATATAAAATATCAGTAATATCACATATACCTTTACTTAGATTTGTATTATTATCTATAACATTACCGACAATATATTGCAATTTTGGTATATCCGTTGTAACTAATTCAGCATATATATTATTTTGGCAGTCATCCCACTTTAAGTACTCAATGACACTACCGCTATGTTCACCCTCGGGACTAAGTGGAGTGAATAACTGTAAACTAGCGTGCAACGCAGCATGAGGTGAAATTGACATTAAATCGTGCACCTTAAAGTTATCAACTAAATGAAATCCATCATGTGACATCAATAAATAATCAATGACGCTACAACCTGTGTCAGACATAAAGGTATACTTGCCTAAGCATGAATCGTCCCCTAAACGCCCATTTACTATTTTAAGTTTAGAATTACGACACAAATCTAACAACCTCTGCCCAGAGGAATTCACAATTTTATCCATTGAAATTCTATCAGGTAAATTGCCTGAATCATGTAATTCTTCACAATCATCAGCATTATATAAGTATCTGTCTAAATTGCTCGAGGACTCTACTGTGTCCTCCCTCGTGCCACAACGTGCATTCAAGTCCCCCATTACCGCAACTGTACCAAACTGGGAGTAATAAAGAGTGTCACGCTCAATCGATTCAAAAAAGCCATCTTCATGCATTGTAAAATATGGAGAATTAGAGGGAGGAATATAAGCAAAGCAGATATAAACATCGTGCTCACTTTTAAAGAAATGTTTACATAATTTCACCCATAAAATACCATTTACATCAGTTTTAACGATAGATAATCCATCTTTAAGGTAGTCCCGGTAGTAAAGACATACCCCTCCATGACCCCTCTTACTTTTACTTAACCCCGAATTTGGTCTTGGTAAATTAATATATTCATACCCTTCGAGCTCAAACTTTGAACCAAGTCGTTGCCACGTTTCACTAAAAAATATTAAATCATAACAGTTTACAAGATTCAAAAAATCCTCATCACCAGAACAGCTAGATAAACCCTCGACATTCCAAGCTATAATGTCAAGATTGTACTTTCCAGCGTAATCCTAACCAGAGGATGGCTTGCTGGTAGATCTGTACAATTTGTCGTTAATATACAGTTTGTCTCGCACCAGCACAGCTTTTTTACCGTCTTTGCGTGCATTTAGCGTGATTGGGACAAGCTCGCGTCGCCTTTGTTGGATTTCCTGGGGGTACTGATCTGTGACGTTGTACGGTGTTGGCTTAAGGTTGACCTGCTTAAGGGTGTCTTTAACAATTTGTTTAGACGCGGTGTCCTTAAATTTGGCCACAATCGGGCGTGTTTTTTTGGAATTCAATGCACCAACCCTATGTGCTCTGTCAATATGAATGTTATTTTTGACATCATGAATTTTTAGGATATTGGAACAAAAATCCAAAACTAGCTGTTCGCAGTTCTCCGATGTACTGCTTTTGGCTCCGGTGGTCGCGTCGTTATCACCTGCATTTTGCACTGTGTCATCATTCTCAGATACGGGCCCAGCCTGTTTCTGCATGTAGGAATTGATAAAGGATGGGTTGTGTTGGAACTCTGGGATGCCAAAAAACATGAGATTATCGCGCATCGATCGGCATTTGAGATCAATCAAATCTTCCGACATCATCTCATTCATTTTTCTCAGATCAGAATTTTCGTCGGCCATGGCTCGTAAGTCTTTTTGCATAGAAGTAATGTATATATATATTAATACCAGTTTAACACATTTATTATACGTTATCACATCTCGGTCTACAATTTGTTTTTGTCATTCTCGTCAATTTAAAGAAATGTAAGCAGCCTTATCTAAGAATTCTGATTATAATATAGGAGAGGTAATCATTATATTCAAAAACGTTTACTATAAAATTATCAGTTTCAACCACAGGTCAATGAAACTTTACTCCTTTTCATGTAGACCACATGCACTTGTTACATCTCTCAAACCAAGATTTCAAGGCCGTCACGTGACCTCCCTTTAAACGTCGACGTCATAGCACTACTAAGCTCTTCCCGAGACTCAAATCTATGACCCCGCATTTGGAGAAAAAGAAAGAAATCACAGATGGCCAAATCTGGACTATACGATGTGTGTTGTCGATGTTCGATGTTAATTATCATCTAGATTGAGATGTACGGGGGCGTTATCGTGTTGCAAATATAACCAGGCTGACAAGTTCTCGGTTGGTTCGGAGTATGGTGAAGTAATACTCACCAGTGATTGTAGTTTTCTCCAGTACCATGTGATTAAGATACCCAGAGTGTCACATGAAATGATTGACGTGACTTTACCAAACCACGTGGTATATCACGTAATTTTAAGCTATCACAAACAGTCTAACTTGCCTCGATTACTTAATTTAATAGGATGTAACGATTGCGAAACAGAAATTTGTGCACTACACACATATCATAATGATACCTTTGTCAGCTATACAATATTTCCTAACATTCGGAAAAGAATCATTGGGGCCTGTGGAGCACAATTTTCCGCTTTCCATGCGCTATATACCAATAGAATTGATAAAGAAATAAAATTATTTACAGCAATTATCCCTCTGAATCGATTCAAATTATGCTTTTCGTGATATTTTGAAATGACGTCCTATACCACGTGGTATGGCCACCTTGTTACCGGCCGACTTGGAAAGACGTGCTATTAGGGGAGATGGAGACGAATTATCCTTCCAAACCGAACTCTGTTACTTACTTTCTGGAGCAAAAGAGAGGAACAAATTTTCATCACTTGTAATTATCTTAATGAAATATTTCACCATCAAAAATGACTAATAAATTCTTGACACAAACTTACTCGGACCTGTTTTCGCTATGGTTTTTAAAGTCTAGTCACCCACCTAGCACAAACCCATCGCATAGTCAGTCTGTTGGTTAAAACATCTTTGCTAAAACTGTGCTATAACTTACACCGAACTCCTCAGCAACCTACCTGCCTAATAATTATTCTCCCGTCTTTCTTATCAAATGACTCTATGACAGTGTCGAAATAATTTGTTTCGATGGAGATTTTTCGTCCAAGACGGGGGTCATCTACGATAGAGGATCAGCCATCACCAAATCGTTGAAACCACTTGTGGATAACAGATTTAGGGGAAGGTAGACTCACCATAAACTTTTTGTAAATCTGTTCTGGCCTATGTCATAAATTTTGCGTAGAATTTGATAACATCTCGCTGTCCATCCTTGACGAATATATGACAGACGGTTTAAGCAAAATGACGTCAACAAGTAGATTATGATGCCGAAATAATTATAATAGACTAAAATCGTTAAAAAAGGGTTTCACTTTTGTGTAAATGTGTAAGATCTGATCTTTATGGACTGATAAAGAAAATATGGCGAAAGTTCTCGAAGATTATTGTCACCCCTCACATTATCATTTTAAATAGAACTTTATATGCTTGGACAAAATTTAAGTTAAAAGTGACTATTTTTCGATTAAAAACACAATACAATACAAAGTATCCGTAATATTATGTTCTGTTCAGATAAACGATTGTTTTGTTGCTGATGTGTTGTTGTTGTTGTTGTCTGTTTGTTGTTGTTGTAGAAAGCATGTTTCTGGTAATAAACTGATTATTGGCTGGATATTTATACCATATGAAAGTGTTCATTTAAAACAGCTTTTGATAATAGAATGCAATTCCATTAACTAACCTCACTGATCAGATGCCGCTTCAATTTTGTAAGTATGTATATTTTTATGTTTAGGTATTGTACAGGTTACTAACATTTAACGCAAGATTTTGTGAGTTTCCTGAACATTATCTTATATCAGATACTTGAAAGAATTGTGCTTGTTTGTTCAGATGTTTGAGTAAGAATCAGAGATTCAGAGTTTCAATTTATCTTGTAACATCCCGTATATGTCGATGTCACAAAATGATGTATAAAAAATAATATTGTATTTATTAATCATTTATAGTTATAGCCGACACATATCGCGATATGTCTGTTAAGCATTAAATGTCAAAGTACATCATCTCGTTTCTAAATGTAAATTTTTGTCCAATCGTTTCCTATCATGCGCTCGTATGTCGAAGATTCATGCATATACCAACCCTTGTATCCATCCATTTTATTTAACATTAATACTGTCACTAAGTCATTTTATTCATAAATTCGTTACACGAATTTTCCATAAACTACATTTGTATATACGTCTGGGTGAAATGATTGATGTTTGTCTAGATTTGTATCCTTTACTGAATAAAGGATATGGTCCTACCAGACGTTATTCCTCGGTAATTATAGCTTATCAGAGATACATTTGCAAGGATAGCACTTTTCAGCAAATAATTGGAAATCCAAATTCCCCGACATGATTATGACATATTTTAAATACAGATTACAGAATCAAAATGGTGACATCTTAATTGCTTATTAGTACCATTTTAGCGACTTTCGTATGGCAAGACTATCTAAAATGCATCCGTCATATACATAATTCTAACATCAAAGACAGAACAAAAATCAGCTAGTTTAGCACTTATAACTTCACAAAATGCATGCCTCTGTTCGATTGCATATAATTTATCACGTATTTGTTTTTCTTGCACATCTTATAAAGCTAATAACATTATAGAAATGATCGCTGAAATCTGGTTTTTAAAGTTCACGAAACTAAAGCCCGTCTGTTAACTCATCACTGGAGATTATGACATTGTTACCTAATCCGGAAATAACGTCATCAATCTCGACCGTGATGTATTGATAATCTCTGACGGCAGAATCAGTATTTCCAGTGGTTCTGTTGCATGTGGGTGCTGTGGCGTAGTATGGGTTATCTTGCATGGTTTCCGTTTGCCTATAAATGAAATGAAGTTCATCCATGAGTTGGTAAACGGTGCACGTAAACAGTAATATCTGAAATATGATTTGATCATTGTCTTCCTTTAGATACTATTAATAAACATTTAACATTGTTTTCAGTTACATGATAAATTTCCCCAGACCATTAAGTAGAATTTCAAAAATGAATCAGGATTATAATTAATACACTTTAAACTTGCCAAACGGCGAAAACTAGTCCTTTCATGAGAGAGCCAGCGAATATCTAACTCTCAGACCAGTTCGATATTTCCAACCTTATTCCAGATTATGCTAGTTATCTCATGTCGACGACGAAAATCTTTTCGCAGATGAGTGTTCTGTGTTGGTATTAATGATGTTACAGTGTTTGTTAACAAATTCGACATGTCAAATATTAAAAAGTGTTCCAAAAATGCGCATTTTAGTACCATAAAATAGGACATATTGGACAAGTTTGAGAACTGAATGTACTTTAAAAAAGTGAGGTTGTGCATCATATGGAATGTCTTTAAAAATTAATCATTCGAAAAGAAAACAACCAGCAGTATCAAAGAAACAAGTTCAAATTATATGTGATTATTTCTTAGCTCCACTCTGGAACTGTCAAGTTATATTATCTCTTAATTACCTACCTTACTCTTTCTTTTCTTTTTACCATTACACACCACGTAGTAGTTACTATTAAAACAAGTAGCACGGTAACACCAGCAGATATGAGGAACCAGTTCCACAGTGGCCAGTGTTCTTTCTGTGTCTGTCCTGAATGGATATATCAATTCTATGCTTACCATAGTTTGTCCCATTAACGATGATAGTTGCATTTACATTAGTAATCTTAGCATTTTATCATTTTTATGAACGTATCAAATATCAAGTTCTATGTGATGACGTTGCTCAAGAAGACACATGCGGTCAAAGCTCACACATGAACACCGTGTAAAGCATAACATCTCAAGAGAGGTTCGAAAGTCCACAAGGGATTTTAAAACGAACTGCAATAAAAATCATTAGTGAAAAAGGTACATTAGATTTACGCATATAGATTTCTATGATAGGTCCGTAAGGAATACAAGGAAAGACAACAAGATCCTATGAGGAATCTTACATACATTATTAATGCATAACTCCAGAAGGAGATGCAAAGAAATGAACGAAAAACAACAACCACGGAAACAAGACATTACATAAGATAGAGGAATACCAACTGGAACCGCCTTTGAATTTCCAGTAGGAAAAAGGACTGACTGTAGTGCTTAAACCAAGTTTCAAGGGATCTGAAGTGGATATTGTTTTATGACTTAAAAATGACTTTACGTACATCGAGGAGGAACCAATTATACAGCGTCAATCTTGACGAATACTGATTTTGGTCAGAAGGAATGTGGTCGGGTTTCAAGCCTACAATATTAACAAGTAAGTAACCATTGTCATTTGAAAAGTACCAGTATACGCTGCTACTTACCGTATTTCACAATCAGGTATCTGTGTTTAGTGTCACAATATTCTGAATGTATTGTCAATTTATTCCTTTTGGTTTTGCTTATACTGGTGCAGTATGGTGCCTCACTGTGTCCTGTAGTAATAAGTTTTATTGATAGAATCAATCATTGGATTAGATCGAATATCGAAAGGGTCGACCTAGGGTGCCCGGTTTTATTTGGATTGAGCAATGCAGGATTCCCGAGGGATCCAAATTTCACAACGAACTATTTCAAAAACTAAATGAAAAACTTATTGCATAAATACAATATCCCCAGTTTTGATGCTGAAATGACCTCGTTCTATTAAACACTCTAAATATAGCGGATATCATTTTCTATTGCATTGTGAGAGTATGATATTTTTTAATTCAATACAAAAGAACCATACATGCGGGGTGCAAGATAAGGTAAGCAAGATGGGATTTACTGGTTGTCCGTTTAATGAATTTGAAAGAGAGATCTACTAAATAGCATGTAATATCCGGTATTTGTCTTCATTATCATCTAACAGAAGAGTGACTGCTAAATAGTGGAATATTCTAGAAATATATGTCATTTACTCGGAGTTTTTGTTGATAGTCTTAATCAAACATATGGTAGAGATGGATTGACACTGTAATAACAATGAACAGATATCATAAGATTATAACATACCGCTATAACTTGCGTGTGCTGTGGCTGTGAAAATTTGCCGGGGATATGTTTTTACTTTATTTCTCACTCCAAATAAATTGTTTTAAATGACGTTGAATCTCAGTCAAAATTATGTAACATACTTACATGTATAGAAAACTAGTTTTATTGCATTCAGCAATCTAGATTTTCTACACACACGTGTACGAGTATATTACAATGGTGGCTGGCAAACGTAGTTTCATGTATGAAATGTTTACGATGTCTTATGGTTAGAATCCGTGACTAAAGGCTATTGTTACTTTTTTCCAGAAAGTTAAATTATAAACCTTTCCATTTTTAATATCATATTAAAGTAGTATATACCATTCCATTCTCCTTGTCGCAAAATAGAGAGAAAATAAGAGAAATTGTGAAAGGATCATGATGATTTTATCTTACCTACGAGTATTTAGGTGTAATTATTGTTTGTTTTTCATTTAATTAAGCGATAACGCCAGCTGAGCTGGAATATTAGCAAATGAGCCAAACCTTGTCCCCACAGAATGTGAGTGCTCCGTTTGATCGTTGTCCACGCCACGGTGTTTTCCCATATCTCACTAGAGGTTATTCCAGGGTTGTTTTGACACTTTTCGAACGCTTCTTGCCATGACAAAACAACGCTGTTGTTTACTGGTGTAACATCTCGTTTAACTGATAAGGAAATATTAAACATGGGCATATTTCTTTAACGGTTGTTTAGTTCAAACTGAATCATGGCTATTTATAATTTACTGAAGTTACGTTTTGTAGTATTTCTTAATGTACTACAAAATGATTTTATTTTCAATGCATATTTTAACATAAGCTTACTTTATGAAAATTCCTTGATTAAAGGTAGTGAAAATAAAAAATTTAGTATTAAACCCAAGGTCGACTTTAATGCTGATATTAATATTTATCAGGTCAAATATTTACAAACCTATGCAAACATATCGTATTATATATGTTGCTCCACATTGTCCAGTAACTAGTTGTCTTTCTTCAATTTCATTAATTGTATGACTTGCTGATACATGTTTCATTATACGCAATCATTGTTTCCACGTTTGCTCTGCATTTCGGAATCGAAAGGACCTACATAAATAAGAAATCGTTTATTTTCAAACATTTATTGAGTAGGATTGAAAAAGCTATATATATATATATATATATATATATATATATATATTTGTATATTTTATATTATTCCTCATATTTTGACTGCATATAGTTTATGCGCATCTAATATATTTTTTTATCTTTAAACAGTTCCTGTATTTAAGTCCATCAAAATATAGATTTCATTTTCTCTGAAAATGGAGTAAAAGCTTATCAGTATGTCATGTTAGTTCTTTTCACAGAAAATACTGAATACCTTTAAAGTAGGCCGACATATTGTCATTCGGTCCTCCACACCTGTCTCCTGGGTTATGTGCACACGATGTATTGCACGTGCCTTGTGTGCGCCGAAAACAACTGTTGTTATTGCCACAGTAACAGAGCAAACCCTGTCAAAAAGGAGCAGGTGGTTGACATGTATTCTACTCTTTAACAGTTACGTAATAAGGTACACAAGACTCTAAATCATATCCAGAAATTAATGTAAACATCACAATGATAGCACTTAAATAACCAGAATACGCCTCGAATGGTATCAGCTTGGGTACTGGGCTAGCTGGGATTCTGGTCTACAATTCATATAGATCCAGGAGGGTGCTTTCTGATCTGGGCGTCCTCCGCTTTCCATGGCGTCAAAAAACGTTTATATGAGGTAAAGTGTTAGAATAATCTTAAAACTTAAACAAACTAGAATTTGTCTTAAAGTTGAGCCTCTGATAGAAAATCAGATTATGTGCCCCATGTCGTTTGTGAATTAGCAATATTCAGATAAATTCACATGACTTAAGGAATTCGTTCTGAATGAGTGGGCGCAAATAAACGGTTAAATTAAACAAAACGGAAAAAAATCAAGCAGATAATTATCAAATCTGCGATTGCAAAATTGGAGCCGGTGCAATGATAAAGTGTTTACACGTTGCTAAGACAAAAGTTGTGTCATTACCGCCTAAAATGCGCAAGAGCTACCGCTAAACCGCAAATGATTTATGATGGAAATTGTTTTCCCTTTTTTACGATTTTGACTTTTAAACACTCACTTGTAGTAGGTAGTAGTTGGTTTCCTTCGGGCAGTGCTGAATACACTCTGCTAGGGACCCACCGTCGGCCTTGGTGCTACAAGAATTATCATTTTCCTTCCACTCGACACACCCTAAAAGAAAGGACAAACTTGGCTGAAGCTGTGCCATTACTACAATAACTGATTTCATATTTTGTAATTGAGATTTCATCATATCTATATGAATTGTTATTTCATAACGAGTTCGTGAAAATGTTATTAAGCGATTAATAATATTTTCATGTACGAGTTTAGTAAAATCTGATATGAAATGACTATTCATGTCAGATTCTTTTTATCGTATGACCTGTACTGACACTAAATCACGATTATAACAAGAAACAATCAAACATAGGAATGAACGGACTGTAAACGAATTACTATTTGTAATCTAACACCAAGAAAATAGTTTCAAATAATTACTTAAAATAACGATTCAACGTGTATATTTCTCATATATTTTCAATATCATGTGAATAATGCATTTTTCTGATCAAAAAAAGTTGCATCTAACACATTATATCCAGCTGTTCGAGTTCAACACACTACGCAAATATAGAAAAAAAACCGCTGTTTGAGATAATGCCAAATGATAAACGGATGCGAAACGTAACGAATCAAGAAGTTTCATCTCTGGCGCCTAGCACCTAAAGTAACGTCTAAAAAAATCGGAATAAAATTAACCTACCCCTCCATTCGACATACGGCGTTTTGGTTGCACCTGCCTCTATCCAGAATCTTTCGTCGGTCGGGAGATAGGGTAACACGATGTCCCATCCATATTCAGAGATAAACTCCCAAGAAAGTAGCGAGTACACGGATGCGACAGCATTCTGCCAGGAAACGTTCTGAGTAGATATCGAGATGTCAGGAGTTTCTGCCAAGATTCTTGATGGGCCTTGTGTTTAAATTTAATTCATGAAACGTTAATAACACCAATGGTTGAGCATATTTTCACAACATGATCATCGTCGGGAACTAACAAACAGGAAGTCGGTTTGATTTATGATGAAACATAATCAGCCTATGACGACGCTGAATCATTCGATATTAATGATATTCCATGTATATAATCAAGCTGGGTACTTAGTGCAATTTCAAAACTAATTATGTTTACGATAAATAAAAGATGTTTAAAGTAGTACTGGTATATCGTCCTTGTATTGGTTAACCCATTGTCTGGAAAATATGATTAGGGGTGGAATCATGCTATTTGTCTAAGGCAGCGATGCAGCACTACATCAGTCTCAAGAAGACAATTCCCAAAATGTCTGAACTACACTTAACAACATTGCTAAATTATCACCTGTATTCTTGTAGCGTTATGACTTATCTACGGATGGGATTCATTTTAATTTAAAATGGAGAAACATATTTACCATATTTGGATCAAGAGATTGTACTTTACTTTCAAATGTATTGTGTGGCGGAGTGGTTAGAGCGTCTGCCCCGGAATCGGGAGGTCGTGGGTTTGATCCCCGGCCGCGACATACCAATGTCAAAAAAATGGTTCTGGTATAGCTTGCATGCTTGGAGCTTAGCGTATAAGTGTAGTTTCAGGACAGGTTGGCTCGGTGTCAGGACAATGTGACTGGGTGCGGTATCATGCCACATGTCTACGGCGTGATACTGCAGTGTGGCAGCACTATATCTGTCTCAAGTAGACATCGTCTCCAAATGACTGAACTACTGTCGGTGGGACGTTAAAACCAATAAATAAACAAAGAAGTGTATTGTCTGCAAAATTAAAATTTTATTTAACATTTACAATGTGGAAAAGTAAATTCAAAACTCCTAATAGCGTGTATGGTTTCCTTGTGCAGGTTAATAGCTAAGCAACGCTGCTGTAAATATGGATATATGAATGAAATGGTTAAGCACGAGTTATCTTTTTTTATTTTGAATTAAATAATAAATGATATCATTTTGATGTATCCCTCTGTGTACGCGTGTGTGTGTATGAGTTACGTGCGTGAGGGCATGTTACACGACATATGAACAGAACATTTTTTTCCACAAATATCAAAATAAAGACTGAAACCAGTCATGGGTATGAAGGAAAACAAACATTACAATGAAATATCCACGAACATTTGATCAAATACCTACGAATCTTACATAAAGACACAATAATCCTGTTGACAACATTCCAATGGCTTGTGCTTTTTCATTAAGTGTCATTCGTGCAATGTTTTATATTTAACGATCGACAAAAATTCAAAAATGGATTATTTTTTGAGAAAATTTGATACGGTTGACTGATTTAGACCAAGAGTCAATATAAAAAGTTACATCTCAGTTTACAGTGTAGAAAGTTTCAAATACAGCAATGAAGTGGTTAGTAAAATTTTGTCTATTAATACTTGCTACTTGTAACTTAGCAACTTTGTTAAGTACGTTGAATTCAAGCAAATAAACAAATATGGTCTCCGTTTAATAGATTTCTCCCTTTCTTTCTCTCTCTCTCTCTATCTCGCTCTGTCTCTGTGTTTTTATAGAAAAAACATTAAAATTATAACACAGACATGATTTTTTTTATGTATTTTTTTTTATTTCAAAACCATTCATAATGTTTATGTTCCAAGTGAGACGTTTTCTTGATAAAACCAAATGGGACAACATTACTTTCGAACCTGGAAATTTACACGCTACCCGGGTTTACATCATAGAACAGCGATGCAAGAGTGTTATTGTTAGCTTGGTGAAATATATAAGTATTATTCGTTGTATTATGTTGATTTATGTTTTTGATTGAATATACTTTATTTTTTTTAGTTTGTCTTTATGCATCACTATATCCAACAGACAGATATAGGAGTCAGTCATCTTAATAAAAATATAAAAAATAAGATCTGGTGACTAATATTGGTTTGGTTTTGGTAAAATTTTAAGTTACTCAGATGATAAATAAGTTGCACAGTGCCGATTTATATCGGCTAAAAACCAAATGATTTAGTGGCCTTGATTATTCACAAAGTCACCACGTTTCACACTGAATCCTTGGAGGGAACAGTTGACTCGGTGTTCGACTTCCTTTACTATTGATAAGTTTCAAATACTGAAACGCTGTCACCGTAGAGTACTTACAAAAATTAAGCAAATACTAAAGCTTAATTTATACCAATTTGCAAATTAATCTACAATCATTTTAAGAATCCGAAATATAATCTATAAGAAGTCTTCCTTACCAACTATTAATTGTGCTGATAGAAATAATGTCACAAATTTTCCAGTATCCATGGTGTCCTTACTGCCGTCATCTTTATTGATATGAATATCTTTATTGTCATACGGAATCTGAAGTGACTCATACCTTTAAACCGTTCTTTATCACATTGTATTATTTGTGGTTTTAACGCGGTTAACATAATAAGAGACAATGATAACAAGGCATTGTTTTTAAACTTCCTCTACTTATGATTGATAAACGAAGGGCGTGAGTATGTTCCCAGATTGCTATAGTGAACCCTATAACGCTTTTGGGAGTTTGATTGTTTGGTGTTATTGTTTTATATTTATATCTATAATTATTTCTGAAAACAATGTCATTGTTTTAAAAAGGGGACAACAATGGATTTTACTTTTTTATTCTATATCAACTACACCTAGTTATGGGATTCCATGTTATAAAAATATTCTATAGCACATGGTATTTTTAAAATAACGATCGTGTTTTATTTTAAGAAATATTCCATGACACTGCCCAAGACTAAATTCACTGCTTTATTCTACTCTCTCTGTCGATTCTTCATCTGCCCTCGACCTGCCCTAGCGGTCGCTTTTTACATGTACAATGTACACACTTGAACACATAATATGGTTTGCGATTAATGGTATCTGGCATGACCTTAAGCAAATCTGTTTCTTTAAGGCATAATATGTGCAATAGGTCGAAAATGGATGCATCTTTTGTTGTGTTCAGAAAGTTCGAAAATAAAATTCTAAGAATGCTTTCACAATCAATACAGTTTGCATTCACTTTGAACTTTGCCTGTAATTACCATACCTAGATACATAACCAGTAACACGTAGATGAAGTAGGTACTTTCATGCAATTGAACACAAACTTTCTCAAATAAGTGTTTTGCAATCGTTTTTGGGACATGAAACAATTGTTTTGGGTAGTTTGCTTGATTCGGTTTAGAGTATCATCGACAGTATTTCGTCCATATTTGGCATTGTTTTTACATGAAGATGAAAATAACGCAGTCTTACTGTGATATAACACAAACACATGGCATGAGATTGTATCCGGTAACATCATCTTGACGCAGAGCAAACCAATGTAGGAGCACATATGTCTCGGAGCATATTTGTCTCACGAGGTGTAACCGATGTGCTCGTAAACATTCATATTTTCGACAAATTGGAAATGAGACTGATGTGTTCGACACAGAATGGGAAAGACACTCGAAGCACATTTGCCTCACATTCTATCATGTCCTGCTAAATTTCTACTTAAAAGAAAAATCAGTTTCTGCTTAGTACGTTGTCATTGTCCTAAAAAGCGGATATAGAAATTAGCTTCCTGTCTGTCTCTCACACCGTCTTTCCGTCCACATTTACAAACTAAAAATTTTCTGCAATAACAGACCTACTGAGACGTATTATAAATCATTTAATCGATTAGTCTTCACTTGAAGTCTACACGATTGAGAAACCGCTGTCAGTCGCTGTCAGTCCTTTGTATTCGGTTTATTATCATGCTAGTATTATCGAATAGATAATTTTTCTTATCAATTCTTCATTTATTTATTTGTTATTTTATTTTAGTAATTAGATTGAAAATGTACGTCGCCGAAAGGAAGGAGGGAGTACTGGAAAGTTCTTGTTCTTTCAGTCCTTCAGAAGGAAACACTGTATTATTACTTGTGTAGGCTAAATAAATAATAATCATCTTTTCAGTTACTCCACTCAAAGGATTTCTTGTCTCGCGCTGACACACGAGATACAAAGCGAGACGCGAGATTCGGGCGAGATGCGAAGCGAGTCACGATATTGTATCATTCAAATATCGCCCGATGCTCGCCTATCGCGGTAGATATTCAAACCTTCAGACCTAATATTGTGCCTTGCTTTGTATCACGAGAATCTGGCGATATTTGAGCAACATAACATCGTGCCTTGCTTCGTGTCTCGCCCGATTCTCGCGACACAAAGCGAGGCACGATTCTCGCATGTTGCGTCTACCCGTGTACCATTATTTTAACACGTTGTAACCGTTTTCTATTTAGTTTCTTTGTGTAATCATGACTGCCACTGATACATGATATGCAGTGAAAATTACTTTAATCCCGTCTAATCGATTAAGGTTGAACAGCACCGAATTGCGTACTGCCGAATCGAGCGATATTTGAACGACATAGTATCGTGCCTCGTGTCGTGTCTTGCCCGACTCTCGCTTCCTGTCTCGTGGTTTGAACATCTACTGCGACACACGAAAATCGGGCGATATTTGAAAGATACAATACCGTGTCTTGCTTCGCATCTCATCGGAATCTCACGTCTCGCTTCGCATCTCGTGCCTCGGCGAGAATCCGGCGAGGCGCGATATTTTACCGCAAGTAACGAAGCGAGACGCGAGATTCCGCGAAAAACGAAGCGAGACACGATATTCTACCGTGAAATCTCATGATATGGGATCTCCTGGTATATGGAGGCTATTCATTGCCAAAAATCCAACCTTGTTGATCTGAGTTGAACAGTTGATTTTCCGACAAAATACACAATTCTTTTGAATTTTTTTAGTATTTAAACTCCAGAGATACATTCTTGGACTGAATTTGCCGATGCAATATTGTAAATACGTATTTCAACAAAATGCATTTAGATAAACTACAAAACGCCTTCTTACTTTAACGCTCGCAACTTTACATTGCCCGACCATCATGATTCGGCTCAGCTTAATCCTGGTTTACACGTTTGCAATTTTGATAAATAAGCTCCGCCCATTTCCTCGCCCACTACATCATCGTAAATAAACGTAATTGTCCGCTCACTTTCGGTATTTTCCGACCACGACTGTCAAATCTCCACGCATTTATCTCCCATGTACGAATAAGGGAAGTGTTGCAGCGTGTAGGTCTACACATTCAAGGTAAGTGCATTATGAGAATTAAACAGTATCACAATTATTTACTAAGCATCATGTGTTTCATTTGCATGAGTGCCATTGTATGCAGGTATTGAATCAACTTCAGAAGATATAAAAAAGATTAGTTTTTGAAACGTACCCCACCTACATTGTAAAGCCAGCGATATAAGCGCAGCATGGCGTAAATTTATATTTAGATTTTTATATCCCTGGCCAGGATTTTAACTTTGATGTTTTTTTAGTCGAGCCACCAAAGCCACATGATAAGAGAACCCACTTCACCACATCTGAGCTTTTTTCAAAATTTAATATCTAGCCACTGCCATTACTGGTGTTGTGAATTCGCGCTCAATGCCACTTTCATAAAAAAGTCAAGTTCTTATTCACAATTTTCAGAAAAACAATGCATAATTTCCACAAACAGAGCTGGGGCCGCCGTGGCCGAGCGGTAACAGTCGTGGACTACAAATCTCTCAGCCCCTCACCGCTGTGGGTTCGAATCCCGGCAGGGACTTCGGATTTTTCATGTAAGGAAGCCTTCCAGCTGGCTTGCAGTAGGTCGGTGGTTCTACCCGGGTACCTCTGTGTTCTCGGGGTCTTCCTCCACCTGCAATTCGCTGGACGTCGCTATATGATTGATATACTATCGCAGCGACGGTAAACCCCAATACAACAACAACAATAACAAACAGAGCTGAGGTGTACCGGACTCAATTTTTTGAATACCAATTCTAGAACATAGTCAATATTGACTATTTGCAGTATAAAGTTCAAGTTGAAGTATTCATTATGTCTTTAATCAGGAGATGTTCCTTTCTTGTCACCTGTATTTAATGTTTTAAATCAAAAAAATTCTGATTCCAATTATTTTGAATCTCTTTTTTATACATCCTTTTAATTTTTTAAGAAAATACAAAAAATAAAGATATAAGATATCTCCTGCTTTTAAATATTTTGCTAAAAATATATTTATAGGAGGAATAAGTCAAATTGATATTTAAGGTTAAGTTAAGTTGTTGCTTTACTATTGTCCAATTTTCAAGTCAAAACAGATGGAAGATTTGCTACAGATAGATCTATACAATAATTATTACAGGCCAAATTCTGGCTGCTGCCTTTCCCAGTAATATTAAGTAACATTTAATTACTATATTACAAATATAACCTTAATGCTAGGGTATGACTGGATAAGAAAAAAAGAGAAAAAAATATATGCAGTTTCTAATGTAAAGCTTAAATGTCTGTACATAGCAACTTCCCTTTCATAGATCTACATAACATTTTTTCAACCATATTTTTTTTTCGTTTTCATTTTACCATGTATATTTTAAAAGAGTCCAAAGGTAAGCATAATGATTAACAATTGATGTATATAAAATTATTGTATCTACAAAGTATCATTTTCAGACTCAGGTAAATACGCAATCTTTCTGTACTTACCGATTTATCATGGTGTAAGAGTTACCTCTCTTTATTTTCCGCTCGTGAAATTTGGCTCCGCCTTTAAAACTTCGCCTATTTCCGTAATATTGCCATATATGGAAGTTGCAAAATCGTCTACAAATGTTAATCGCGTAGAAATGTAAAAGTGAAGTATGCAGTTGTAAACCTGAAAGCGTCATCTGATGCGGCTCCATTCTCGAACGACGTGATGTACGGCGTAAAACGTGTCGTGTATGTCGTTGTACATTTCGTAAATTTGAGTTTGAAAAATTATAAATAATTTTTGCATTGTATCTTAGCTGCATGTTTTTAAATTACATTCTAGAAGTAAAAACGTTACTAGTTAAATCGAGATAATCAAAACGCACAATACGAGCACAATATGTACCTCTCGGATAAACGTTTATACTTTTACAAATCTGTTTAGTTGAACCGAAGTATAAATTGTCATGATTACAATGCTGGAGTTTTGGCAACGAATAGCCTCCATACTGGTATGGGATACTGCGACAATGCGAGATTTCGTGTTACGATATCATGTCTCGCGTAGTGTCTCGTCGGAATATCGGGTCTCGCCCGATTCTCGTGTTTCGCCCTAAGGATGAGAGGCACGATATTCCATATGACAATAACTGGATTCCGTATGTTTCAGTGTACACCTTAAGGATCAGCCTATCAAATGTCTTGAATTAGAGATATTGGAATTAATAGTCCCACTGCTTTTTTTTAGGTTAAGATTTTATATTTAAAAAAAGCATTAGCAAACCTATTGGTGATTACACTTAACAGGAGGTAAAACGGCGCACCTCGATTCTAAGATTTTTTTTCTGCCGTGGAAAAATATGTGACAAATGTGCTTGTATTTCATAAAAAATGACATGAGACAAATGTGCTTTCTTGTTCCTTAAAAAACTTGTTTGGAGCACATTTGTCACACAAAATGTAATTTTTGGTTAGACATTTGAGGTCCTATTTGTCTCATATGAGACAAATGCGACCGCATCGGTCTTACGTAATGTGTCCCTACAAACCACGCATTAATTTACCTTAATATGCTGAGCGCAAAGCCAATTAGCTATATGTCGTGGTCATGGATTGTTACAACGACCTCCCGATTAGGTCATCGGGACTGGTTACATATTTGTACACACTTTTACTGGCAAAGCTATATCATATTTATATCAGTAAAATTTTACATACCATCCAAAACGAAACATGTTACCCGAACCGGAATGCTTATCTTAACGCTATCGACATTCCAGCTGCGTCGGACGTTCTTTTTATAACGGTCAGACATGTTCATACATTTTCAACTTGAAATTTCTTACAATTTGATTTTGTTTATGGATGTTTAAGAATGTAATTGGCTGTCCATATTTCTGTAAGTGTTTTTTTTTCTTGCCCTTTCATTGCTGATCACATCAGGACGACAGCGGCATTGACATTGGGCTGAATTTCATTATCAAATCGGGAAATTTTAATGTAAATTTCATGAAGTCCAATTGACGGCTTTCTGAATGGATTATATACCTTACGGCTTGTTACAATGTAGGGGAACCAGAAACTGCATACGATACCACGATGATGTAAATCTAAAGACATTCTATATTAATCAGTATAGCAATAGCGTGTATATATATTCAGAAACAAATTCCATTTTCATGGCAGAAAATGCTACATGTCTTGTATTCTTGATACTAGTTTTGGCTTTTCTGCGTTTTGTTATTTTACCCATATTTGATGCTGTAACTTTGTTTCCTGACCTTGTGCTGATTTGCACTTTGCGATTTTTCAGGCGCTTTTATGTGGCCTGACTGATTCTTAATGTAAACTAATTGATATTTGTTGTTTTGTAATTTCTCACAGGCGCTATATAGAGGAATCTAGACAAGCCTTGTCAGACTGCTGCAGGGAATGAAACATTAATGCATTCGGTGTTATTTGTGACTGTGCTTTATATGGTCATATAAGGTGGACTGGATGGATCTGGTTTTGTAGCTGTGTTACGGCTGGAATAAACACAAACTCCATTCAAGGTCCTGCGTTTTTCTTACTTTCTGATATGTCTGGGATAATGATTTTTATGTAATGTCTTCGGTTAGAACTTTCAAATCAGTCATTTTGAAATAGAGTCGGTGAAATAATGCATTTTCTTACATTTATATCTAAAGTTAATCAAAACAGACATACCAAATGGATAGTATATAAGTTAAAGATAGATGCCAAAGGGTAACATGTAGAGCCCGCAGTCTGAGATTCACTTTTTACCTCTAATTGTGACCTTGGCCATGGAGCTAGGAACCTTATTCTTAAGGGCAACATCGTTTCATTTAAACAAATCTCTATTCCAAATCATTTAACGTCTCACTGATAATATTTCAGATATTTGGAGACTATGACTTCTTGAGACAGATATGATGCTGCCACACTATATAGACATGTGGCATGATACTTACCACACCACCGGGCCAAACAGTCCTGGAACTACCCTTATGTGCTGAGCGCCAAGCAAGAGAGCTATGCAAGAACCATTTTTACGACTTTGGTGTGCTGCAATCGGAGATCGCAGCCTCGACCTCCCGCTAAGATTAAGATTTATTTGTCAGAAAATAAAATACATCATTCTGATAATATATTTATATTGAGGGAAATCATAAATTGGCAGAGCTCTATCTTTCATACAATTGTCGATAAATGAGAAATGCAGGACAATTACTTGTGGTGGCATAGAGAACAATATAAAATGTGTCCACTTGATATGAAGTCCCGACTTTGTGTCATATTCACTAGGTCAGAGGCCAAACTCTGCTATGTTTCAATTCATTTCAATTCAAAACAATTGATACAAACAACTCAGCATCTATTAATTCAACTTGAGATTCATTGTGGCGGACTTTGTCACAGACCGACGGATTGACGGACGGAACTCGTGCCTTATGGTACTTATTTTGTATACCCATTGTTTAGAAACAATAGAATGACAAGGACGGATGCAACAATTTGATTCTCATTTCCTGATTAAATATGCGCGGCACAATATGCCATATCGCAGTATCATTATCCTACAGATATATACATCATGTGACATATATACTATTGTCTCACTGCTGTATTAAACCGTACACCAAAATTCATGATACCAGTTCCAGTCCTGACTAACCGGTCATGGGATTGCTTAGTTTGCTTAGCTTTAAACAAGGGTGATATACAAATATTATTGTAGCACATATATTATTAGATGTCACATCTCGGTCTACAATTTGTTTGTGTCGCCCTCTTCAATTTAAGAAATACATGTATGAGTTATCTAAGCATTTTGCATATGTTACTTTCATTTTGATAAGACATATCTTTGATTTGAGCAGTTTTAAATGACTATTTTTTCCATATTAAACACATTACAATACAATTAACAGTGCCCGTATAAGTATTTTCTGTTCAGATAAACGTTTTTTTTTTTTTCTGTACAAAGCCTGTTTCTGGTAATTGTTTGATTATTGACTGGAATTTTTATATCATATAAAAGTGATTTTAAGACGGTTTGTAATAAGATAATCCATTAATTCTTTTTCCATAGACTTTCCTCATTGATCAGATGCTGCCATAAAGTTGATACATGATAGTTTGTTTGTTTTTTTCTTATGTTAAGGTATTGTACAGTTAACTAACATTAAAAAGTAGAGTTTCATGAATTCTTACAGATTCTGTTTAAAGAGCGTTAGTTATATCTCATTGTTTTTTTACAATTTCGTGTTAAGTCATCACGTTATTTTGTGTGAATTTTAAACATATACCGGTACATGTAATCAAACAATTTTCGACAGTTATTTATTTGTAAAGATCTTAATCAAGTGGGACAGTTTAAAATGCTTCACTTATTTTGGAAAACTAATTTCCGGTTGTAAACTTAAAGAGTAAAAGCTATTCATAACGGAAGCCATCAAGTTTTATCTTTAAATCATGTATGCTACTGATTCAATGATCATTATCTTATATCAGATATTTCAGAGAATTGTACATTGTTTGTTTAGAGTTTTGAGTAAGAATCAGAGATTCAGAGTTTCCAATTATCTTGTAATAGCCTGTATATGTCGATGTCACAAAATGATGTATAACTATCTAAAAATATTGTATTTTATTGATCATTTAAAGTTATAGCCGACACACAACACATCGCAATATGCCCGTTAATCATAACATGTCAAAGTTCGTTTTATTTGTAAATGTTAATCTTCGTCCAACATGGAGTCTTCACATTTTCATAAGTTCAGCCTATGAAGTTTAGTGCAATCAACCAAGTGAAAATAGAATATCTCAATATAGGTTTTATAATTCTAAATATAGTTTCAATACCACCTGTGACGGTATTACCTGTGATGGGGAAACCGCCCATTTTTTACGATCACTGATTGTTGCATTGGGTGACCATGTGTCTGTAGATGGGTATTGATATACGTTTATAGTAAAATTCAAATTCTTAGTCAATGACTATCTCTGAGAGAGCTACTTTAAATCTTGACGAGCTGCATGACTGCATGTCTGCTTTCCAGCATATAGGCTGTTCCCCTGTAGATTCACATATTTGTAAGCGAAGCTGTGTAACCTCACTTTACTTTAGAATGATGACAACGCCGAATGAATGTCTTAACAATTTGCATTGATAGATAAATACGCCCACCGGTTGAGGTGGAGTGGACGCCTAAACAATGAATGTTTATTTTGACTTCCAGAATGAAATTCTTCATAGATAATAATTTGCACATTATATAACCATCCTACATTCTCCATTACTTTGATCACCATCAACACTATATATCTTTTTAGCTCACCTGAGCACTTGTGCTCAACCTTTTGTCCGTCGTGTGGCGTGCGTCGTCCGTTGTGAACAATTGCTTGTGAACACTCTAGAGGCCACAGTTTTGGCCCAAATCTTCATGAAACTTGGTCAGGATGTTTGTCTACATGATATCTCGGATGCGTACGAAATTGGGTCATTTGGGGTCAAAAACTAGGTCACCAGCTCAAATATGAGGAAAACCATGTGAACACTCTAGAGGCCACAGTTTTGGCCCAATCTTCATAAACCTTGGTCAGAATGTTTGTCTACATGATATCTCGAATGAGTTCGAAATTGGGTCATGTGGGGTCAAAAACTAGGTCACCAGGTCAAATCTTTTAAAAACCTTGTGAACACTCAAGAGGCCACAGTTTTAGCCCAAGTTAAATTGGGTTGGGAAAAATTCTTCAAAAATTAATCAGGAGGTTTGTCTAAATGATATATTGGATGAGTTCGAAAATGAGTCACGTGAGATCAAAAACTAGGTCACCAGGTCAAATCTTAGAAAAACCTTGTGAACTCTCTAGAGGCCACAGTTTTAGCTCAATCTTCAATAGAATTAATCATGATGTTTGTCTAAATGATATATTGGATGAGTTCGAAAATGAGTCACGTGAGATCAAAGGCCTTTTTAAACTTTGCCAGGATGTTTTCTTTAAGTTTGAAATTGGGTCATGTTGGGTCAAAATCTAGGTCACTAGGTCAAATCTTAGAAAAACTTAGAAAAACCTTGTGAACACTCTAGAGGCAACAGTTTTGGACCAGTCTTCGTGAAATTTGGTCAGAATGTTTGTTTACATCAAATTTCGTTTGATTTCAAAACTTGGCAACATAGGGTCAAAAAGTAGGTCACCAGGCCACATTTTATAAAAATCGTGTGAACACTCTAGAAGCCTACATTTTTGTCCCAGTCTTCATTAAACTTGATATGAATGATGACTGCATGAATTCCCAGTTGAGTGCAAATTCAGGTAGGATCAAAATGTAGGTCACTTAGTCAAATGTTAGAAAACACTTTAGATGCCAGACTTTTTAGCTCACCTGAGCACGTGTGCTCAGGATGAGCTTTTAGGATCGATGAATGTCCGTCGTCCGTCCGTCCGTCCGTCGTCCGTCGTCCACAATTTGTTTGTTTGCACTCTAGCATCTTCATTTTATTAGCAATTATCTTCAAACTTTAAAACAATGTTTATAACCATAAAATCTCGGCCAAGTTCGATTATGGCTGATATCGGAACATTAGGTCAGGAGTTATGCCCCTTTTAAAATTCAAAAAAGCCAGATTTCACATTGTTTGCACTCTAGCATCTTCATTTCATGAGCAATTATCTTCAAACTTTATATCAATGTTTATTACCATAAAATCACGGCCAAGTTCGATTATGGCTAATATGGTACCATTAGGTCAGGAGTTATGCCCCTTTTAATATTCAAAAAATGCCATATTTCAAGTTGTTTACACTCTAGCATCTTCATCTTTTGAGCAATCCTCTTCAAACTTTATGGCAATGCTTATGACTATAATGTCTCGATTGAGTTCGATTATGGCTGAGATTCATCAATTAGGTCAGGAGTTATGCCCCTTTTAATATTAAAAAAAAATGCCATATTTCACTTTGTTTATACTCTAGCATCTTCATCTTTTGAGCAATCATCTTCAAACTTTATGACAATGCTTTTGACCATAAGGTCTCGATTGAGTTCGATTATGGTGAGATCCTCAATTAGTTCAGAAGTTATGCCCCTTTTAATATAAAAAAAGCCATATTTCACGTTGTTTACACTCTAGCATCTTCCTTTTTTTAGCAATCATCTTCAAACTTTATGACATTGTTAACGACCATAATGTCTTGATTGAGTTCAATTGTGGCTGAGATGGGTCATTTAGGTCAGGAGTTATGCCCTTTTAATACAAAAAATGCAAGATTTCACTTTGTTTATTCTCTACCAACTTCATTTTTTTAACAATCATTTTTAAACTTTTAGACAATGTTTATGCCCATAATCTTACAATCGGGTTCAATTATAACTGATATTGACTTGTAAATTTAGGAGTTATGCCCATTTCACCATAAAAAAAAGCCAGATTTCACTTTTACACTCAAGCATCTTTATTTCTTAAGCAATCATCTTTCTCAGGTGAGCGACCAAGGGCCATCTTGGCCCTCTTGTTGTCATTATGCCTAACACAGCCATCTTACTCAGGTGAGCGACACAAGGCCATCTTTGCCCTCTTGTTAATAGATAGTCTTTCTTTCGTTTTCATCAAGCTTAAATTGTAATAGAATTAATCATTGAAATATGGTTTTAAATTTTAATGAATCTAGAAGTCGCATGTGAACACATCACATGGGACAATGCCATAGTTATTCAATCCGATAATAACGTCACCATTGTGGTAATCGACGGATTGATAAACCTTTGACGACGGCACTCTGTGTGGCGTAGAATGGGTTCACGTGCAGGGTTTCCTTTTGCCTGTAAATGAAATAAAAGCTTATCTGTCACTGTCATGATGCAATTACTATTTTAGTTGGCCAGAAATGTCTGGTCTTCCAAAGTAAAATTTAATTTTTATTTTCAAAGAACTGCTGTTGTTAATTACTCAATATTTTGTAACTTTCGAGTTTCCCCAGTTAATTGAAATATTTACCAACCTTATTTAGATTCCATAAAATCAGAAGTTTGTTTTAGTTAAAATCTCAAACTTTCCCAAATGGAAAGACTAGGAAGACTTCTTTGATATGCCTAATTTTCTATCTTATTATAAAATGTCACTCGGAATCATTTTAATATATTAATATTTTTAATGTTGTTTTGTTTCTTTTGTTAAAATATAGACCAGATATTTTCTTAGTAAACCTCTTACTGCAACTTAAAATTAACTGAACCTTCAGGCCAGCGATAAAAAATAAAATATCCATCCTATCATTTAAACAATACCATTTAATCATATTGAACATCACTCGAGTGAGTGTTGGTATTCATTTTCAAATATAGCACTTTTGTTAAATGTTCGATACTCAAGTAACAGGGGGTTATTTCTTAACTAAACTTAGATCTACTCTAGCATTATCAAGTTATATCTCTAGATAACCTACCTTCTTCTTCTTACTTTTCGTATCACCATTTCACACAACGCAGTGGTTACTATTAAAATAACGAGCAGGGTAGCAACAACAGATATGATGAACCAGCCTTTCTACAGCTGCCATTGTTCTGCCTTCCCTGAATAAATAATTACATGAAATTGTGCACTTTCCTTGATACCAGTTTCATGATTGCTATTGTTTGCAATGAGTGATGATAATTATATTCAAATAATCCTAAACAGCAGTTCTGTAATTTCAAGAGAGGCTCGAAAGACAACAGAAAAAAAATGAATACAAGTATTATTTAACAAAACACTGATTACGTGCTTAAAGTGTACCTCTTTTCAGATATAGGAAATATTTAGAGGTGACTTAAATGAAAATCAAATTTGCAGCCATGGAAATCTAATAGTTGATGACCTTGTGTATTTTCTATACATATTTATGAATAAAGCTGAGAATCACCACTTATTTGATAAATGAGTTCCTAAGGTATATTAACCGCAGAAGAGTGTAAAATGATTGTCGAAAAGCTAATTAAAAACCTTTCTTTAGGGCATCCCAGAACACGATTTTATGGTCGCTGAGTATCAGGTATATATTTTGCAATGTGTGTCGATCCCGTTTTGGTGTCTCGGATTTTTCACGTGTAGAAGCCTTCCAAATAATTTGCATTAGGTCGGTCATTTTTGTGCTGTTGGTGTGATCATGTGATACATGACTTCAATAAACAATCAAAATGGAAAGTTCTCAACATTAATACATTATTTATTTCTACCATTTTGTACCGATGCAGATATATTGTCTATATAGGGGCTTCGAATCCACAACCTCTGCATTCGAAGGCATTGACCAATGTCACTTGTCAGATAATAGTATTCGCTGCTACTTACCGTATTTCGCAATCAGGTATCTGTGTTTAGTTTTACAATTCTCAGAATGTATCGTCAGCCTATGCTTTTCGGTTTTGCTTATACTGGTGCAATATGGTGCTTTATTGTACCCTGTAGTAATAAGTTTTACAAATATAATCAATAATTGATAATCAATAATTGAATAACTCGGAAGATTCACATTTTATTTATTTTGGAATCTAGCAATGTAGGTCACCACAGAGTTCAAAAGACTGATAATTTCACTATGAACGATTTGAAGAATTAAAAAGATATTTGATTACTGTGCGTAGCTAATAATATTTATTAATGCTTTTTGATGGATTATATGGATATATCCGTGAATTATATATGAATAATAATATTCACTGTTTCAAAGAGTAAATATTACCATTCTTACGATTTTCACTGTTGTGTAAAATATTGAATGTCAAAGATACGGTCGTTATATTTTTACGACATTTCAATTGATTTCTTTCATGGTTTTGTAAAGAAATATTTCAAATAATGTTGAATACAAAATTTTATTTGGCTATATTTTAAAACTAATCACATAATACAAGTGCGACTTCAGGAATTTGAGGGTGATGCACTTATGATGAACTCAGTAACTTTATGTTAAGTGAGATAAAAAAGCATTGAACAAAAGGAAAAAATAGTTTCAGTGGAATATTATTTTTCGTTCATTGATCAATATTTTCACTAGTGGTGCAGAATTAAAAATGATATTCCAATGAAACTAAATTGTATTCTCTATGTATTTTACAGAGAGTGGTTGTTAAAACATAGAATTTATTCTCTCTGTTAAGGCATTGTAATGGTACAGAAGAATTTTAAAAAAAATGCCATTTTTATTGAAAGGTGGACAACTAATAACTTCTTCTTCATCTAATTAAATTAGAGAATGAATATATAAATGCATCAATGATGAGCAGAATTAAATTAGTCATACCTTGTCCCCACAGAATGTGAGTGCTCCGTCTGATCATTGTCCAAGCCACCGAATTTTCCATTTGTACATCGTAGATTACTCTATTGTCATTTTGGCAGATTTTGAATGCTTCTTGCCATGAAATTAATCTGTTGCCGTTTACTGGTGAGACACTTGTATTTACTGAAGAAAAATATGAAAGATGGACGAACTTCTTTAACATTTATTTAGTTTTCATTCAATGTTGACACTTTCTGTTTTACTGAAGTTAAATTGTGTAATACTACCGTACAAAATGATTTTAATGTAATTTCAAACTTGAATGTAATTGATTAAATGTTACATTAAGGTTATCTTAACATTTTTGATTGTTAATAATAGGACAACCGACGACTTTGGATATTTAAGTTAAAATACGAACCTGTGCAAACGTATCTTTTAATATACAGTTCTTCACATCGTTGCGTTAATAGTTGTCTTCCAAACGTTGAGTTAATGGATCTATCGGAACTTTCGCTTTTCATCACTACGCAATCGTTGTCGTCGACGCTTGCGTTCCTCGTAAGATCAAGACCAAAAAGACCTTCATAAAAGGCAATCGTTAAGCATACATTTCTGTAAAGTTATACACAGTTTCATTGTGAGATATAAATGACAAAGACCAAATGGTAAGAGGGTCTTCTTAATTGGCTGCGACCGATCAATATCATTCTTGATTTCTTCTCATATATACTGCAGGACCCTATTGTCGTGGGGTACCTATTAACGTGGTAATCCATACGGTCTAGAATAACTCAAACTTGCACCACAACTATAATCACCACAAAATAAATTTGGTATGTAAACTTTGACATGACTTACCGGAATTATTTTGCAATATTTTGTAAATACATTATGAATTTACCAGTTTGCTACCCCTACCTCGAAAAAGACTCTAGAAAATCTAAATACAGAATCAAAAACTTTAAAAGCATCTATAATTTGGCTGATAACAGGTAATGTTGAATTTTTCAGAAAAATGTTTTGCTATTACCTTCAAGAAAAAAATATTATCGGGTACCTTAAGACAATAAAAATGACGGCACCCCTATGTCGTTAAGGGGGCATTTTAAAGGGTTTAATATAATACAATAATTATTTTCTGCAGGAATTCATATATTCAAATGTAGTTCAGTTCTTAATTTAGCTGTTGAAATGCTTAGACCCACGATAATAGGTCCCCACAGGATATAATGCATATCTCTCTTTTGATCTATATTTCAATACGTATAGCATACCTTAACGTTCCTGTGTTATAATAGTATCCAGATATACACTGCATATCTTTCTTTATCTTTATCTACATTATGAAATGTCAGTATAGAAAGGGAGAGAGAGAGCATATATTTATTATTAAATTTATCTACAAATATATCACCTATATTGTTTTTATCTACATAAACCACACATTTGCATATTGATCTTTATCTATAAATACGTATATAACTGGCTTGAACTTTATCTACATAATTACATATTGCTGTCTTTATCTACATAAATTACAGTTTGCATTTCTTGTTCTTTATCTGTTCGTGGTTACATATATTGTGAGACATTAGACCCAAAGGCATATATGGCATATTTTCATCTTTATTTACCTATACATTTCCTTTCTGAACGGTATCTACATATACAGTTTCTTTAAAAAAAATGGATTAAATTGAAAAATACAAACGTTATGCCATATCACAGTTGTTTAGGTATCAGTTCTTTTTACAGGATATACTATATTTATACCTTTGAAGTAGGCCGACATAATGTTACCCTGTCCTCCACACCTGTCTCCTGGGTTATGGGAACACGGTGTAGTACACGTATCTTGTGTGCGCTTAAAACACTCGCTGTCATTGACACAGAGACAGAACAAGTCCTGTCAAAACACAACAGGTTTGGAATGTATTCTACCTTTCTCTCTCTTTCTCTCAACCAATTACAAAAGAATAGTACACAAGACACTAAACCATATACAATTTTAGTGTTTAATATCACAAAAATAACTTTTTTAAGCTAGAAGGTCGAATGATATAAGCGTGTGCATGGGCATTATGAAAATAAGTTCTCCACTTCAAATAAAATTGTTTCATCTTGGAGAGGTATACTCTGCTTGGAAAGGAAGTAATGCATGTGTAAGGGAGAGGAAGGATATTGGTAAATATACATAGAAAATTTGCTGAATATTATCCCATAAATAGAAAATCTTTGTCTGAAGATAATAATAATTCAACAAATGAATAAAATCATTCAATTGATCTATCTGAAATCTTTTTTTAAATCCTTGCTGGTCAGTATTATTGTCTTTTACTGAAAACGTAGTATTCAGATTTATTTCGGTATGGCGCGGTTCAGAAGGGCTGAAATCTTTACATCACAGCTCAGGAGCAAAGGAAAAAATCATATTGATAAAACTTTCTTTGAAATAGCGATGATTCATTTCTTAAAACTTTTATAAATGGGGATTTCCTCGGATGGTTCCCATCCTTTAAAAAGGAGGGTCATATTTAGATGCGAGGTTTACACAACACGAATGGTTGGATATTTCGGTTTGTAATTGTCTTGGCTATGGTCGTATAGCTCAATACGATGTGTTAGGTTCGTACCTGTATTTAAACAATACGTCAAAATATATGCAATACAAAGGTAGTAACGTCATGGCACCAAAGCGTCCGTGAATATAACGCGGGGTCAGTGTTTTTCCTTATTCCCAACATTCTGTGGGTGGCCAAATGTGTCCCATCGTCGAAGACCCCCGGCTGACTTATTCCGTTTCACTACATGTCATCATGCCGTGGGGAAATAGGCAAGCAAACCATCGTAATACAGTAGTTATTGATTAAATTATCGACCAATGAAAATGAGACTTTTAAATGCAACTTTCTTCGGCGTAGAGGCTTGAAAGTCATGTAAACAATAAATAAAGGACTGAGTCCAGCAACTGTATACAACTGCCTTTATGATTGGTCTTAAAAACGTGACGCGACCAATGAAATGGTGCAATTTGACACACCCTAAAACGACAAAATTTAGCCGTTGTATCCCACGGCCTATAGATGAGCTATCGATAGGCCGTGAGTATTCGACGATGAATGTGTCCATAATATTAGTTTAAATTTTATGTCAATTACAATAACGCAGCGTCAGCGTTATTCCCGACAAAAGTCAATCCTGTCGCATGGGGACGAGCCGGTTTCCATAGGATGGATGCCTCCTTCATGAAAACCACCAACAATAGCAATAACAGTTTGAGTCTCGGAAATTTGGAAAATCATATGGACGGAAACCATCTAGCCGATAAAAAATGGCCCAGATGTATGTTGTGTATACATAATGATATGATAGGTCACATAGGCGGTATTTTCAGAAAATGTTAAATGGTACTGTTCAATGAACGTCAATGCATATGGTCCGTGTGTTCTGTACCCCAAACAGTTATTATATCTCGGTATGTTTTAGACTCTGTGCTGTTTATTCATTTTTCCTAAATAAACATAAATATTCATCGGTAGAATTTTACTTGGATGCTCTTGGTCGTAATTATTCAGCTATCTATATTTTCAACAAAAGAAATACCACATTTTGATGTATCAATTGTATATACATTCATTCATTAAATTCAACTATTTATGTGTTTATTCATTTTTTTCACTATGAATTAACAATTTTTATTCAATTTAAATTCTAAATCGGAATCTTAGACAACTCGCTGAAACACTGTCGATGCGATGTCAAAATATTCCTGTCAATAGTTTCGATTCCATCGAAGCAAATTTGATAATCTAAATAACTGTATACACTACAGCGTTTCGCCAAAAAAAAATGCTTGCACTAAAAGAATCAACAAAATTGCTATCAGATCAAGTGATGTAAATATTAGTAGACCTCTAAACTGTGTTAGACAATTGCTTAACTTCATGAATATTCATAGACAAATGTATGATTTCATTATCAATAATTTACTGAAATTTGAATTTATGTGAAACAACGTTTTCCTTTGCCGCGTAGACTCTTTGGAACTGAGCTGTTTTACTGTACAAACAAACAGATGAGACCCTGATCAGACAGAACATTGAAGGAGCTATCTGATCTGAGTATTTTCTGTTTACAAAAGCTTCAAAACACGACTAAATGGTGTAACGGATTAGAATAAACTTTTACAACCGTAAAAGCGCCCACAAACTGATTTGTTTCTACGGTTTTAATGTTCAAACACTCACTTGTAGTAAGAAGAAGTTGGTTTCCTTCGGGCAATGCTGAATACAAACTGCTAGGGACCCCCCATCAATCTTTTTGCCACAAGCAACATCATTCCCCATCCACTCGACACACCCTGAGAATAAAGAAATAAAGAATGTATGTATATATTATAAAATACATGTACATGTATATAGTATTTCAAGTTCAAATAACTAAACTAACGTTGACATTGTCATTAAGCGCCAAATTTTAACTACAAGTATTCACGAATTTTGAAAAACTTTGTAACAGCGTATAATTTTAAACTGATATGCATTTTACTGTAAAAAGACATTGTCATTAAGCGCCAAATTTTAACTATGCTCAATATGTGATCCATGCATGTTGTAAATGAGTCTACATCGCTTTGGCCATGGCTGCAAGGTTTTATTTATAACTGTTGGTTCTATTTTTTTCCATTCATCCTTTCATGCTCGTTTAAGATCTGCCAAAGTGTATATTTTACATTTTTGTAAACGTCGTTTTAAGATACCCCAAATAGCAAAATCCATTGGTGTTGCATCAGGACTTTTGGGCATCCATTCTTCAGGCGTTACAAAGTTGATTTTTTGTTGATGCAAGTATGCAAGTGTGTGTTTTGAGGTATGACTGGATGCACTATCCTGGGGGAAAACCATGTCTTTAATTTGGTCTCCTTGAAACATTCTGGGAAGATCTTTATTGACAAAAGGCTTCAGAACTTTATTGATATAGAAGTCTGAATTGACTTTTACACCTTTATCAATAATACGGATATCCGTTTTACCATGGAAGCTTACGCCTGCCCAAGCCATGAATCCTGGAGCAAACGAGTCACGTTTTACAAACTTAAGTTTTGAAACATCATGTACTCCTTTACGGTAATAACAACCCGACGACGACCATAACTGCCACCGAGATAAAACATTGCCTCGTCGGTGGTGACAAAATTTTTCTAATGGTTGTTATTTAAACGTAAATACAGACGCCATGAACGCTGATGTCTTTTCTCAATTTGATTTGCATTGAGCTTATAAACTTTCACCATTTCTTGCGAAGTTTACATTGCAGTACACGTTTAATAATTCGGTTAATAGTAGCCTGAGATACACATACACGTTGTGCCATCTCTCTCTGGGTTGGAGGATTTACCCTTTGAATAAAAATGGCGACTTTACGAACGACGTCATCAGTTGACTTAGTAGGTCGCCTACGAAATTCACTTGGTTTCGGATTTTTAGTACATGTATTAGGATTTCGAGATTTGCCGATGGAATGTTTTACTCTATGTATTGTGGACAAAGATGCATCATGTCCCTGCCCCTTTAGCCCCTTCTTTATGCTCCTATAGGAATTTCCTTTCTTCAACAGGTATTCTATAACACTCTCTAAACTTGAGTCAATTTTACGTGTACCCATGTTGAAATCACAACTACTGTGTAGTTTGCTATTGAAAGGATAAATCAGTTAAAATCATGAAACCTGTGCTGCAGGTGTTCGCGAGAAACAAAGCTACAGGGTGTTTCAAAATTCGTGAATCACCCCCCCCCCCCCCCCCGTATAAAATATTTTTGTTGAAACATTTTTTTTCACTATAGCCTGAAGTATTAACTATCCTTTATTTCTGATATTCCTATGTCACTTTAACACCAGCATACGCCTATTGAAAATAGCCGTTGTGTGGATTAAAAAGAAAAGTAAAATTACATGTATGTATTTGGCACATACATGTTGCTTTGTGTCATTTTATGTTGGGCGTTGAAAGGGCAAAAAGTCAAAAGAAAAAGCAGTATCTATCGTGCTTCAAGTTGGAAATTTGCTTAACATTTAAGTGACGGCTTTAAAACTAAAACTCTCGCCAGGCGATTACCCCGTGTAATAAAACTAACCTTTAAAGTAACGCCTAAAAATTTATAATATTTGCCCTACCCTTCCATTCGACAAAGGGTGTTTTGTTTGCACGTGCCTCTATCCAGAATCTCTCGTCGGTCGGAAGATATGGTAGGAAGATATCCCAGCCATATTCAGAGATAAACTCCCAGGAAAGCAGCGGGTACCCGGATGCAACAGCATTTTTCCAGGAAACGTTCTGAGTAGATATCGAGATGTCGGGAGTTTCCGCCGATATTCTTGATGGACCTTGTACATGTATTTAATTTTGATAAATATAGTATTATCATTTTAAGACATTAATAGCACTAATCGTAGAAATAAAGTATTGATTTTGCTAAATGTTCTGCCAATAAATTGACTGGTAGATATCTGAAAATGTGACGGTATGTGTCTTAAATATTTGATGTAGAATAGTTCAATCAGTGTTTTCCAAAATTATTGGATGAATGAACTCAACACATGACGGCACACTAAA